>CM035134.1:128766049-129366049 GCA_020205605.1 Panax ginseng
TGTGGAGCAAAATTCAAGAATAAAGTTCAAAACATAGATCCAATCAAAGATAGGAACCATAACAGACAACTTGGATACAGAAAAGAAAACTCAAGGAATTTCTGATCATTTCAGGAATTATAGAAGCAATACTTACCGTAGTAAGTTTAGAGTTTAGGAATCTGAAATGAATAATATACGAAACTACAAATAGATTTTCAACTGTCATGCGATAGTCCGCATAGACAAATCATTTCCACAATTTAATAATAATTGAATACGAAGGGTTATTCACCAAGTATGCGGTAGTCCGCGTAGACAGGTTATTCCCATAGAATAATAAAGAATGGAATAACAAAAGGATTTCACCATGCATGCAGTAGTCCGCGTAGACAGATTATTCCAACAGAATGATAAAGAATGGAATAACAAAAGGATTTCACCATGCATGCGGTAGTTCGCGTAGACAGGTTATTCCAACAGAGTAATAAAGAAAGGAATAACAACCCTTACGAGTATTAAAAGAAAATAACTCTCTTCATTAATACGAAAGAAATAATACCCCTTACCAATACAACAAATAATATCCCTTACGAATATTGAACAAAGATAATATTCCTTACAAATACGAAAAAAATAATATCGTAAGCGAATATGAAATAAATAATACCCCTTACCTTAGTAGAAGATTGAATACTGAAGTAGGGTAGTAGCAGTATACTCCTCTTCTTTCTCTTTATAGTTTCTCTCTCTAGAGTTTCAGTGAATTCGTAAGAAATAATGAAGGAATGCGCTTCTATTTATAGGAAAAAGGACTGAATAGTAACTAATTCATGAACGACCCAGATTAATTTACTTTTAAACGGATGGTCCATATTGATTTACTATTAAAACTTAAAGCAACGGTCCATATTGATTTACTTTAAACCAGCGATCCTTATTGATTTACTATTATAACTTTCCACCGCCAGCGGTCCATATTGATTTACTATTATATCTTCAACCAACGATCCATATTGATTTACTATTATAACTTTAACCAACGGTCTTAAAAATTAACACATCTCCTCATGGAATAATAAGCCAAACTTATAACAAATACCTCATAACAAACCCCTCTATTTATATCAAAAATTGAATAAATATTTACCGTAAATCACTTATCTTTAATCAACACATTTTTAATCTTTCAATAATTATTCATCATTAATATTATAACTCACAATTTTTAACAACCATATCATTCCTTGGAAAGAGGGGGCTTTTCGATAAGGATTTCTCCCTATTGGTGCGCAATTAAGTGACCAAACCCCTTTCCTCGACAGAACTTTCTAGACATCGTCAATAATGCAAATAATAATATGAATAACATTGTCGTCTCAATTATTGATTTAATAATATAAAATATTATACGAATGATACTGTGACAATAATTGAATCAAATAACATGAGATACTATGCAGCAATTACTGTAGCAATAATTGAGTATAACTGAGCGACTTCTCACGTAAGCATCAATAATCAATACCGTGTGCTACTATGCAATCACGCGTATTAAACCAATTTTGTCGTAAATAGTAACTCATGAATAGTAACTCATAAATAGTAACCCATGAATAGTAACCCCTATTTGTAAATAGTACCGTATACGTGAATAGTGTCGTATACGTGAATAGTACCCATGAATAGTACTCATAAAAGGAAAATACAAAAATAGTGTTAACGGTAACAACTACGCCATTATTTATAAACTCAAACTTGTCGTTTTCTTCATCCGATCGTTTTCCGTTATGGGGTCCACCAATGATTGTGCCGTCGTACGAATATTCCCTGTTAAAACAAATATTCCCCGACCAATCGAATATTCTCAAACACAACGAATATTTTATATCAACTTTCTTACTTTTCAAAATTTGTAAATATTACCCACAACTTTAACATTATATCAAATTCACACCATAATATTCCAAAATAATAATTAGAGGAAATTCCATTTTATTTAAAAAAAATCGAGGTCTTACATAGTCTCTTATTTAATTTTAGAGTTAATTAGTGTTAAGTAAAAGGTTAAGTGTCAAAATTTAAGTGGGGGCACACAAGGGGGACAGGAAAAATGTGGATAGGATCTGCTCTCAAATATGAGTGGGAGGTTGAGAGAGCGAGAACAGAAGTCGAGAATAATAAAACTAATTTTTTTTTCTTTGTTTACTTTTAAATTTTTAAAAGAGTTGGATTTGACTCTTAATATTAAAGTAGAGTTATAGTGGATAATGTCCGGGGTCCTTTACAATAATATATAATATTTAGTAAGTAATTAAACTATTAGTGCATCCACAAAATAATTACAAAAATAACGCAATTCACATTAATAAGGAAACCTAAAATCAAGAAGAAATAACTGTCAAAATTAATAATTCAAATTCAAATATCTGGGATCTAACAACAAAAACAAATTCAAATTCTAAATAATAATTTAAATTCAAATATTCAAATTCAGTGAATGTAGTCCGCCCAAAGTCGCTTGATTAGCCGGACAATCGAAAGTTTAACAACGCTATCTTCCTCCTCCCCTTTCGTCGGTGAGACAGAACGAGAGTCAACCACAAAATGGTCGATGGGATGTAGAAAGGAGGTGGATATTTGATTTTTCATAATTTATTCATGTCCAAAAATTCCAATTCCAATTTCATGTCCAAAACAAAATAAGAACACTGCATAGGAAAGAGAGAGATAAGAGAGTGATGTGTAATGTAATGTTGATAACCAAACCTTCGTACCAAGGTAACCAAACTTTTATACCAAGGTAACCAATCTACCTCCACACCTACAGTATGAATTAGTTACCTTGGTCTGAAAGTTTGGCAACCAACTGCATGAAGGTTTGGCTACCAACTGCATCACATTCAAAATAAATTGCTAACTTAATAAAACAGAATTGGTTACCTTGGTATGAAGGTTTGGCTACCAACTGCACTATGAAAAAACTGCAGGTGTGGATGTGGATTGGTTACCTTGGTATGAAGGTTTTGTTACCTTGGTATGAAGGATTGGTTACCTTGGTGTGAAGGTTTGGTTACCAACTGCACTATAAAAAAACTGAAGGTGTAGAGGTGGATAAATATATTCTCCATTAATTGTTATGTAGGATTAAAAAATAGAGAAATTAGAAACAACACAGGAAAGGAGAAAAGGGTAACATACGAGGACGTCGAGATCGTCGTGGATGGGGGTGAGGAGGACGTCGGAGAAGCGATTGAGGTTTTCGGCCGACCATCGGAGAGAGACGGTGTCGGTGAACATCGACCAGAAAGCAAGTAACAAAATAGCGGTCAATGCCCAGAACTTGTAGCGGCCTTTACCGAAAAGGGCGGAATCCATGGAGTTTTCCTTTTTAGAAATTGAAGATGCAGCTGTTGTTGTCGTTGCTGCTAGGTTTGTCATCGGTGTTGATACTGGAAGGGCATCGTCATCCTTTATTTCGATTTGAGAGAAGATGAGAGAAGGACTACAATTTGTTTGGTTGTTTATTTTACCGATTATTGATTAAGATAAGAGAAGGACTGCAATATGAAGAGATATTAATTACTTAATTTAATAAGTAAACCAATACTAATCCCCTAAATTAAAGAATCATAATTGCATACTAATTCCCTAGATTAAGGAATCATAATTGCACTAATATTGTAAATAAATATGGGAAATTGTATTACTTTTGTAATTATTTTATGGATGCACCATTATTGTAATTATTTCTAAAAATATACTAAAATATGTAATTAACCCTAATGTTCGTGAAATAAACTAATTTTAGATTGCTATTAAGGAATGAGTTGGGCTGGGCTGGGTTGGATTGGGTTGGGTTGGACTGAGCTAGGCTGGGCCACCAGTGGGTTAAAAAACTCATATTTTATTGGGCTTAAAAGTATAAGCCCAAAACTCTCTTTTTTATATGTAGATTGGGTTGGTCAGTAGATTTGGGCTATTTTTGCCAAGTCTCGGGTATTTATGGGTTAATTACATATTTTATTACATTTTTGAAAATAATTACAACAATAGTGTACTCATAAAATATTTACACAATTAATACAATTTCATATTTATTTACAATATTAGTGCAATTAGGATTCCTTAATTTAAGGATTAGTTATCCCCATGACTTCTTCTCTCTCTCCTCATCTAGAACAACTGCATACTAATTACAAGAATAGAACAACATCCACGCTCCTACTCCTCCACCCTCTTCATCAACGCTCTGTCTCCCTCCAATGATCGGCCATTATCACCAACAAAGAAAGAGGCACCATCATTTTGTGGCTTCGGTTGCTTACGATTTGACCAAAAGTGGTTGCTTACGATTTTAAATTTTTTAGACCATCTTATCAGTTGTCGTATCTTCTCTCAGATTACAACTTTCCTTGCTGCCGTGCAATCTTGTTTCTTCATTTACTTCTCTATGCTTGACCTTTCTATGTTGCATTTCAAGTTATTTTTTTCGATTGATGTTAATCTTCCCCTTTGTTAACGTTCTTTCCTGAATGTCATCAATCGTGATTATTGAACATCATAAATTTAGCAAATTATTAAGGCCAGTATGCTTCTCTGGCTTTCTTTGAAGTTCTACTAGATGAGCAATGATGTCACTGAATCGCGATTTATTTTTTATGAATATTTGGTTACCCACAAAAATTAAAATTGTTACCTTTATACGAAGGTTTAGCTACCAACTGCACCATATTCATAATAATTTGTTTTTAAAATGTTATTTATAAGTTGGTAGTCATACCTTCATAAAAAGGTAACCAATTCAGTTTTATTGGGTTACCAATTAATTATAAAAAAAACTTAACAACAGTTTCCAAATGTTACGTGCAGATGGTATCTGAAATGCCATGTCTAAGTTTCCATTTATGTAGCTGTTAGTTACTTAAATAACCTTTTAAAAATAAAATTATTTTGAATATGGTGCAGTTGATAGCCAAATCTTCATACAAAGGTAACTATTTTAGTTTTTGTGGGTAACCAAATATTCATAAAAAAAATTTGTTCGTGATTTCCTCTTTGTTTGGCTACTCTGAATTCGTTTTGGATCTGTTCTTGTTGGTTTGGTAACTCCGACTTCTTCTTTTTTGATTTGTTTTGGTAACTCTGATTTATTCTTCTTCTTCAATTTGTTTTGTTTTGGTTGTTCGTGATTTTCTCTTTGTTCGGTTACTCCGAATTTATTTTGGATATGTTCTTGCTGGTTCGGTAACTCTGACTTTTTCTTTTTCGATTTGTTTTGGTTGTTCGTGATTTCCTCTTTGTTTTGTTTTCGATTTGTTTGGTAACTCTGTTCTTGCTGGGAATTAGTATGCAATTATTTTTTAATTTGAATTTTTTTTTTGTTAGATCCAAGATATTTGAATTTGAATTATTAATTATGACAGTTATTTCTCCTTGATTTTAGGTTTCCTTATTATTATGAATTTAATCCTATACTAATTCCCTAAATTAAGGAATCCTAATTGCACTAATATTGTAAATAAATATTGGAAAGTGTATTATTTTTAAAATTATTTTTTGATGCACTAATGGTGTAATTACTTTTTAATTATTGTATATTTCTATAAAGAACCCGGTATTTATTTAGTAATTTTCTATGGTGGACCGGTGATGATCCATGCAAAAATTTAAAAAGTAAATTAAAGTATGTCTGTCCATTTCCAGCCTACAATTTCAGCTAAAATAAGGTCCGTTAAGTTATTACAGCCATAACCACTAAAGTGACCAAATAGACCCATACGACCCATTATGCAGATCTTAAGATTTTTTGTTTTTGTTTTTATTTTATTTTTTGACAAATCCTGAGAAAAATATGAGGAAATATTCATTCATTCAAAAATATCCGAATTACATAAATAATAGAATTGGAGGGTACCTACTCTATTTAAAAATAAAATTCATTACAAATTTTCATGAACTAAGTAGAAAAATAAATCGTCACATCTAATTTATAGCATATCTACAATCATACATTATTATAAAAATTGATATTTTCATATGAAAATCGTCGCTATATATCCTACAACGACGGTTTTTACCGTCGCTATACATACACTTTTCATGTGGAAATATTAAAAAAATAACGGATAGAATCAAAGCTCCTAAAAGAAGTAAAAAGAATTCTACAATATTGGAGAAAGATTGATTTAACCCTAAAATTAGGAGAAAATAAAGTCCAACATAAGAGGCAAACAATGATTATATAAGAATAAGAGAACCATGATAAAAAAAAGAATTTCTGATTATAGAGAAAAGAGAAGAACCAGACTATTTAACAACCCAGATCTTAATATTGACATACCATAATGTTAATCTAATCACACACTTATCTTAATTATTCCTTCAATTCCAAAACAAATGTTCAGTTTCAATTTTTTTTAGTCAAATTAATCATTTTTATTGTACCATTTTTTATAAAATATTGGTGAAGGGATTTATTGCTAACCCCAATTTTTATAATTTAAAAATTATATTTATATACTATTAACTTTTATATATTAATTAAATAAAAAAAATCAAAACATGATAGTTATATTGGGACGGAGGGAGTATGATTAAGCATGAAGTACATTTTTAACAAGCAAGGCCAGTATAGTAGGAAAAAAGACTGATGAAACATTGAGCCATGGGCTCATATATTCTCCAGTCAGCTGAAAGGGAGGCATAAGATTCTAACTCAAGAGCAAAAGGAGGGTCGATGCTCTTCCTATGTGCCTTAATTGACTTAGCCCATAATCTGATGGCTGCCTGATTGTTGCCTGAGGTGACGGATCCGGAATTTTTTTCAATGGAGACGAATTTTAATTAATTTTTTAAAAGTTAAATAAAAAACGTGAATTAATCATAATATTAACTAATTATAATAATATTTATAAATTATAATAAATATTTATAATCTAAACTAAAAAAGAACTTTCAAATAAAAAATATTTAGATATAATTTAGAATCTTACTTCGATTACTTGTCATAATTCAATTTGAATGATTCTTCAAATACTTTAAACCTCAAAACAAATTTGACTTCTATATTCAAACAAACTCATGAAGTAATTTCAAAATATAAATCAGTTTTGGTATATTTTTATAAGTTTCAAATAAGCCTCAATGTATCTTTTTTTATTATTCTATTTTGTGGGGTTTGTTTATGATAATTATTTTATTCGTCTTAAAAGGGGTAAAAATAAGAGTGGTAATAAATCAATACTATTATGATTTATTGTTGCGTGTATTTAAAAAAAAATGATTGATTTCTCATTTAAGTACCTAGTTCTAATACTATCTGTCAAATTTAGAAAATCATAAAACTACAAGTATTGGAAGAAATCTTGAAAAAATAGTATTGATCCAACTTTTTATTGTATGATCGTAGAAAAAAATGTATACAGATCTGATTTTTTATTCGAGTGTCATGTCTTTATCTTTTTGGAGAACACTACTCTCAGTGAAACTCACATAAAGAAAAGAGGAAGAATTGCAAATAAAAACAATTTTACATATATTCAATTCTCGACACAGTTGCATCATTTCATTTAAACACTAAAACTTCCAATATTAACAACAACAATTGTACTCAGCGGAAGTCCCCAACCCACAAGGCCACAACAAATTCAAATAAACTATCAAACAAAAAAAAGTCATAAGTTCTTATCCTATTTTGTCGTTTGATTTTTTAGCCTTAAGTTTGTCTATTCCCAGAGCGATTTTGTATTTTATAAGATCTTTGTTATTTTTTATTTGAAAATTGTTTGGATAATAATACATGAAATAAAGCGTAAAAAGGGTCAAGCCACGCATGGGCATGAAAACTATCTAGGTAAACCCGAGAACCTACAATCATAATTTTCACTATCACGGGGCCTTAAATCCATTTTCTCTGGACTAGACCCTCGAAGTCGTTTTAAGTCCCGAAATTACATGTACAATAATTTGAACAGTTAATATTACATTTTAACAAAATGTCCATCGTGGGAATCTAGTCAAGACCCGATTTATGGATCTCAACCCTTAGATTCCTAGGCTCACATCAATATGCTTGAATATAATCGAAAGAGATCTAAAAGTGGGCTCCCGTAACCCTAGCTTTTAGATTGCGATATTGAAGCCAACATTCGAAAGGGACTATGTTTATCAACGAGATCTATCGAAGGATCTAAGAATCTAGAACATGGATCCATAGATCTAAGGTATCCTAAGATCCGCACAATGACACAATCGAAATTTAAATGTAAATAGATATAAAAAATGTATCATAAACCCGCTATCAGGTGATTCATTTGTTAGAATCCCTAGTGCGAGTAGCACTACAAAAAAAAAGGTCATTGCTGACGGGCTATGTCGTAGCCAATGACCCTCCTGTCGTCGCCAATGAGGTAATTAGCGATGGCAGAACCCGTCGCCCCACAGGTTGTCACCCCTAGCTCCCATCGCTCGCCGTCGAGAACTATGTCATTACCCACGGGGTCATTGTCGACGGCATGTCGTCGGTCATTAGTCATTAGCGACGGCACTAGCGACGGACAAACCATCATGAATAACCATTTTTTATTTTAATAATATAGTCATTCTCGACAGCACTGTCGTCGCCAATGGGTGGACTAACCCGTCGTCAATGCCCTTTATTTAATCTATTTTTGGAACCGTCGCTTAGGTCATTGCCGACAGCACTCCATCTCCAATGACCCCGTCGCCAATGCCCTGCTTAATTTATTTTTTTTTTAAATTACAAATTCCCCTGTTCATTTACATATACATAATTGTACCTATTATAAACTCAAGAAAAATAAATAATGACAATGTACGCATATCAATAACAATCATATCTTTTACTATCAATAATCAATATAGTTAGATACAAAACTCTAGTCTGTACAACTCAAAAGCTATATAAATACATATATGAAAGTCAAAATATAAACATAAATTATCTACAACCCAAGATCAGGAATGTCAGTGTCATCATCACCGCCATCTATCGTACGACCACCGGTCCAACCCCCGGTCCCTTCGCCAGTCCCACCTCTGGTCCGAGAACCGGTCCCACCCTTTATAGTCTTACCAGCATTAGCCCGGCGGTCTTCACCATCTCCTCCACGGGAATCGCCTGTGCCGCAGCCTCCACCCGCATGAGTCTCATAAACAAGACCCTACAAAATTAAAATATTAATAATGAAGTCAAAAATAGAGCATATTTAAATTATTTTAGTTTGTGTTCTACAAGTTTTGGCAAGTTTGGCAAACGGGGTGATAACTCAGCCCCCGTATATCGGAATCGAGTCTCATAAGTTATAACACGTGCCTAATACATATGTGGTATTATGTATGTGTTTGTGTGTCATTTCGAAGACCGGGGCGGGTTTTGGTCTCTTTTTTGGCTTTTTTTCTAAGTTTTAACAAACTAGGCAAACTGGATGATAACTCGGCCTCCGTATATCGGAATTGAGTCTCGTAAGTTGTAACGCATGCCTAATACCTATGTGGTGCTATGTATGTATTTTCGTGTCGTTTTGACGATCGAGGCGGATTTTGGTCTCTTTTTTGACTTTTTTTCTAAGTTTTAACAAAGTAGGCAAACGGGGTAATAGCTCGCCCTCCGTATATCAGAATCGAGTTTTATAAGTTGTAATGCATGCCAAATACCTATGAGGTTCTATGTATGTGTTTGCGTGTCGTTTCGACAACTGAGGCGGGTTTTGGTCTCTTTTTCGGCTTTTTGCCTAAGTGTTGGCAAGTTTGGCAAACGGGGTGATAACTCAGCCTCCGTATATCGGAATTAAGTCCCATAAGTTATAATGCGTGCCTAATACCTATGCGGTGCTATGTATATGTTTGCGTATCATTTTGACGACCAAAGCGGGTTTTGGTCTCTTTTTTGACTTTTTTTTAAGTTTTAATAAAGTAGGCAAATAGGGTGATAACTCGGCCTCCGTATATCGGAATCGATTCTCATAAGTTGTAACGCGTGCCTAATACTTATGCGGTGCTATGTAAGTGTTTGCGTGTCATTTTGATGATCGAGGCGGGTTTTGGTCTCTGTTTTGGCTTTTTGCCTAAGTGTTGGCAAACGGGGTGATAACTCGGCCTCCGTATATCGGAATCGAGTCCTGTAAGTTTTAACGTATGCCTAATACTTATGCGGTACTATGTATGTGTTTGCATGTTGTTTCCATGACCGAGGCGGGTTTTGGTCTCTTTTTTGGCTTTTTGCCTAAGTGTTGGCAAGTTTGGCAAACGGGGTGATAACTCGGTCTCCGTATATCGGAATCAAGTTTTGTAAGTTTTAATGCGTGCCTAATACATATGCGGTGCTATGTATGTGTTTGCGTGTCGTTTCGACGACTGAAGCTGGTTTTGGTCTCTTTTTGACTTTTTTTCTAAGTTTTAATAAAGTAGGCAAACGGGGTGATAAATCGGCCTCTGTATATCGAAATTGAGTTCTGTAAGTTGTAACACGTGCCTAATACCTATGAGGTACTATGTATGTGTTTGCGTGTCATTTCGATGATCAAGGCGGGTTTTGGTCTCTTTTTTAGCTTTTTGCCTAAGTGTTGGCAAGTTTCGCAAACGGGGTGATAACTTGGCCCCTGTATATCGGAATCGAGTCCCGTAAGTTGTAAGGCATGCCTAATACCTATGCGGTGCTATGTATGTATTTGCGTGTTATTTTGAAGACCGAGGCGGGTTTTAGTCTCTTTTTCGACTTTTTTCTAAGTTTTAACAAAGTAGGCAAACAGGGTGATAACTCGGCCTTATATATCGAAATCGAGTCTCATAAGTTGTAACGCGTGCCTAATACCTATGTGGTGCTATGTATGTGTTTTTGTGTCATTTTGACAACCGAGGCGGGTTTTGGTCTCTTTTTTAACTTTTTTCTAAGTTTTAACAAAGTAGGCAAACTGGGTGATAACTCGGCCTCCGTATATCAAAATTGAGTCACGTAAGTTATAACGCGTGCCTAATACCTATGTGGTACTATGTATGTGTTTGTGTGTCGTTTCTTAAGGGTTTTAGTATTATTTTATTGCAGTTTAGTAAGTTTATGTTAATAATGGATTTCAGGGTTTTCATAATGAATTTCAGGGTTTTATCTTAAGTTTACCGAGACGGGTTTTCATATCTGTCGAATAACTGTTTGTTTAAAACTTTATATAAGCAATATAATTACAAATTTCATAAATTAAATAAGGAAATACATCAATAATGTTTTTTACCTGTCGAATATGTGGTGGGAAGATGTTGGCCAAGACAACCGCACATACACAGATGATCTCCTCCCTTACTACACTCATGAGGTCGTCAGCAGCAGCTGTAGGAACTATGGAGTTGTGGACAACCTCCTGAGCCAGCAGGTAGATCTGCTCGCGTGATGGTGCGCCTGACTGCACAACATTGCTCTCCATGCACCCCTCTATAATCCGCCGAAAGAAATCGTCGGATAATGAAGGGCCGACGCCCGATCCACTCGCACCACTACCTTTAGTGGGTGGGCGCCATCGAGATCACGCGGTAGGGAATAGGGTGTAGGCTGGGACATAGGGAATGCCCACAACTCTACCCTTCTTCGGTCCCCCTATAGCCTTCAGCTAGTACTTCATCTCCTCATAAGCACGCGTGGAATCATCGATTTTAAAGTGTCACGACAAGGTCCTTGAATCATTGTTGAAAAAAGACATTAATAGATGATACGCAAAGTATAAAACAAAAAAATACAAAATAAGCGAGATAATTTAAATAACTTACAACAATGCATTCTGCCTCAGATGAGATATAACCACCTTCACCTTTCTTCTGGTGGGTGTGCCACCAAAACCCCAAGCGGGAGGGTGCATGCTTTAGATTCACCTCGAGTCTCTCCCGATAGAGGTCGTACGACTTAGACCCCGTGCAGTGTGGGAGATGACTCTGCTATCAGGTAGCTGTATGTTATGCCGACATCTTCTTAAAAGCCTCGTCGTCCCAAATGTTGCACATCTGGTCCCACACCGCAGTAGAGATGAAATATGGCCGGACATCTGTAAGTGTCTATCCATCAGCCTTCTTCGTCTGGGCCTTCTTCGTCTGGGCGTAGACCCACTTGTGCAAATTCATCTCCAAGTATTTATGTAGAACATTTATGCCATGGGCTTCCTGTCCATTTTCAAAGCGGTAATATCTCAGCACATTACACATTAAGAAGCTTAGTAGACAACATAAATCAAAGAGTTAAAAACATATTCAAATGGACATCTTACCCTAAACTCGGCAATAATCAGTTGACGTGTGCAGTCATCCACATCCGCCCACCTCATCCACCCACCTCATCCACGGGATTGAGAATCGGTTGTGGACTATCCCAAGCAATGTGTTACTTGGCATCGCGTCAAGGATACTACAATTGAAATTAATACATTTGTAAATTAAAAAGAATATATAAGAACTAAATACTTATGTCAATACTATATAGGACTATGAAATTACCTATTAGTCCCAACACGACAAATAATCGGTGCCTGGGGGGATTCCCTAACAAGCCACGTGCTAGTCCCCGCGGAGGCCTACGTCGATCACCTATGTAGTGAAATATATCAATATTTATATAAACGAATATAATGTCAATATTATATAAAATAAAATAACATGTAATTATACCTGACGATCTGGCCTGATCATAACCCCCACTACCTACACGGCCCCCACGACCTGCCGTGTGGTGTATGCGCCATATGTACATATACTGTCAAATCATCAAAAAAATATTATTAGACATTCGTAAGCACAATATTTTTGAATAATAACAAAGAGGATAACATATAGATACAATTAAAAGAATACAACATAAATAGTAACCTAAAAGGATACAACATAAATAGAAACCTCAAATAACTAACACCTTATTTAGTAGATTAATATAAGTTGAAGATAATGATTGCACTACTACAAACTATTACATTTGAATACAACTAAAAGGACACAAAGAGTACATACTCCTAATCATTTATATCGTCAAAGCCATTAATATCAGAATCATCATCTTTGAGCAGTAAATCTTCAATATCGTTGTCATCATCATCTTCATCATCCTCAACGATTTCTTCAATTATATCTACCTCCTTAAGAACATCGTCTTCACTTTTGACAACGAAGACATCATCCTCTTCTTCACTAGACTCACTAATAATTGTCACATTAGCAGGTGTGACACTAGTAGACTCAACTTGTAAAGGTTCATCGTCTGGACGAGGAGTTTTGCCTTGAAAACCATAGGCTTTGGTGGTTATAACAGCATACCATGGGCTTGCATGAGTCTTAATACTCCACGCGTAGTACACCTGTGTTGCTTGACTTGCTAAAATAAAAGGCTCTTTTGAGTTTAGTTTTGACTTAACATTAACAGTCACCAGTCCTGAATTTTTATCTACTCTAACTCCATTCTCAACATCAAACCAATGACAATTGAAGCAAACTAACTCTTTATGACCCCAATATTTGAGAACAACAACTTCTAGCAATCATCCATACCAGTCATCCCAAAGATTATCGTAGCAGCTACCTTTAACCATAACATCAGAATCAGAAGTAGCGACTTCCCCAATATCGCAGCACTTAAATCCGTAACCGTTGACAATGCATCATGTATAAGTATCTACAGATCTTTCAGGGTCGTTGGCTATAAGCTTTAGCCGAATGTCAGCTAACTCATCTGTGAGGGACCTAATGTACATGAACACAACATATTCTAAAGTTAATTACACCATAAGATTATGTCTATGATGGTAGATTCATTGAACTGCAAATCGTTTAAACTTACATGATCTTTAAACCATTGTACAAATTCTCTATTCCTCAAAGTTTGCAAATCCCCCTCTGATATATTCAGATTCGCTTCACGTATCTGAGCATCATATTGACTGCAATACAATTATATACTTAATGTGTATGGAAGGAACTTATAGTAGTAACACAAGACATATATAGTTATGGCTACTTACTTAATGTATGACGCTACTTCATTTATGTTGACAAGTGCATACAATGTGGCAGTTGCATACTCACTATCGGTCAAGAATCGCCTTTTTTCCCACCAAATGGTTGTATAGGATGACTAAAGGCCGTTAATTCTCCATTTTCCTCGTCGGGATAGCCTCATTCCGACGTAAGCGATTGTGTCTCGCCTAAACATTCTACCAAAGTATAACCAAAGAGAATTAACAAGTTCCTCCATAACATAACTCTCAGCAATTGACCCCTCTACACGAGCTCTGTTCTTCACCTTTTGTTTTAGACGTCGCATATACCTATGTGTTATATATGCATGTATAAATTAGTAAACAAGAATGCACATTTCAGTGTATTAAAAACATTAATGCAATTACTTCTCGAATGGATACATCTATCTATATTGCACGGGACCGCCAAACTTAGCTTCGTACGGCAAGTGAATAGGCAAATGCTCCATTGAATCAAAAAACGATGGAGGGAAGATCATTTCTAACTTGCATATTATTTCCACTATCTGTATTTCTATTTTATCTATGTCTTTGAGTTGGAGCTCCGTTAAGCATAGATCTCTAAAGAAATTAGAAAGCTCCATCAGTGCTTCAACCACACGTTTCGGTAACAAGTTGATAAATGCTACCGGGATCAACTTCTACATGAATACATGACAATCATAACTTTTGAGACCCCAAAACTTCAGCTCTTCAACTTTACAACACCTTGCTAAATTCGAAGAATATGCATCTGGGAGCTTCAGTCCACTGATCCAATTACATATCAATAGCAATTGTTCCCTGATCAAAGTATAATCAGCTTTAGGCGTTACCGTCTTACTACCCTCTTGATATAGATGCAGATGTTCCCTAATGTTCATTTCTACCAAATCAAGCCTCGACTTGTTGTTGTCCTTTGTTCTACCACTTGCATCTAGGACTGTATAAAAATATTATCAAATATGTTCTTCTCGGTATTCATCGGATCTAATCAATGACAGATGCATAGTGTAGCCCAATAAGGAAGGTCAAAGAACATGGATCTGTGTGTCTAGTTGTGAACCTTGTCGTAACCATAATCTCGATCTAATCTGTGATTCTTCCCTGGAGGTGGAAATTTCAAGTGAGTAATCCAACTCAATATTGTTGTCCCAGAAAGACGGCTATGTACTTGATATTTCTCTATTTTTTGATTAAATTGTCTACTCATCCATCGATAACGATGTTCAATCGGTAAAAACTATCTGGATGTTGCAAAGAAACTCATTTTCCCCCATGTTTGAGCCGCATAGCTTTAACTGACCCCATGCACACGGGATATGACATCGCCTCATGAGTCGACCATCTACTGATCATTCCTAACGTCGGGAAGTCATTTATGGTCCACAATAAAGCTGCCCTCATGTCAAAGTTTTGTTTAAGAGATACATCATAAGTTTGAACCCCTTTATCCCACAACATCTTCAAATCATCAACTAACGGACTGAGGTATGCATAGATGTCTTTACTCGGACTCTTATCACCCGGAATCAGCAAAGGCATGAACATGTAGGGATCTTTCATGCACATCGAAGGTGGGAGGTTATACACAACAATAATCACCGGCCAAGTTGAGTAGGGCTTGGTGTAAGGCCCATTAAATGGATTAAACCGATCCATAGCAAGTCCAAGCCTAACATTGCAAACCTCTTCAGAAAATGAGGGGTGATTTTTATCAAAAATTTTCCACTCAAGCCCATCTGTCGGGTGCGTCAGTTGACCTTCGACTATGTCCCATGTAGAGTGTCATCTCATATACTTAGTGGTATGTGTTGACATGAACAACCGCTGAAGCCTCGGCACAATGGAAAAGTAATGTAAGATCTTTTTCGGCACGTCTTTTCCCTTTTTCTTGCGTTGTTCATAGTATTTACTTGTACCGCAAATATCACATGACCTCTTATCTTTATTTACATCACCGTAATGAAACATACAGTCATTCTCACAAGCATCATTCTTCTCATACCCTAGATTGAGCCTTTTGACCATTTTCTTCACATCATAGTACGACTATGGTAACTTATTGCCTGCATGTAAGCACTCCTTCACAATGATTAGTAGTTCATTAAAACCTCTCTCGCTACATTCATTTTCGTTCTTGAAGTGTAAAACTTAGTCACGGAAGATAAGACGATGTGATTTTCGTGCCCGTCATACAGTGGCATCACTATTTCATGCAATAACTTATAGAAACCCTTAGCCCCATCATTCAGCTCTTGCTCGACGTTACTGCCATCCATGTCTATATTCCACTTAAAGTATGAACTAACAACTTCGACTATCATGTTAGTATAGTCAAAAGTTTCGTCACCTCTGGATTCTGATTCTGATTCATGTTCATTCAACCAGGTTTCCCCATGATAGATCCATGTCGTATAACCCTGCTTGAACCCATACGCAAATAAGTCGCACATGACATTACTCCTTTCCTTCTACACTTCATTCACACACCTCTTATAAGGACATTTGATCTCTTCACCGCTAACTTGCTCAAACGTGAAATTGTGGAACTGTTTCAACCCCACTACGATTTCTCGAGCTAAGCCCACTCTTATCAATTGGCTACCGTATGTTCCATCCAACTTCGATCAATGTACATCTTGGACAACCTATCTGCATTATATATATCAAAAGTTAGACAAACACAATCAAGTCTCCAAGTTAATGTATATACAAGGTTATGAGTTTCCTAACTTCATCTCCCACTCTAACGAATCAGAGCTTATCCCATTCCGGATGTGTCGCCTCGCCTCGATGTTAACTTGAACACATCTTTAAATTTTTTCGTAAATTTCTAAGTTACCTCGATCCCCATGGTCTTCAAGTACACAAAATAGACTAACACATCGTAGTCTAAATATGCACCCGAAGAACATCAAGAGATATATACTGACCGAAAATTCATAAAATATAAAGACGTGCTCAAGTCGTTAACACCGAACCTAAGTGAGATCGAACGCATAAGAAACGATCCCAAAACGGGGACTATTTGAGATTTACTCATACTAAGTGAATCTCAAACGGGTTTCTAAGCTTCCTAAACTATATGAAAATATGCACATGTCTATAAATTTCTTGACCCACCATCAAATAGGAAAAAAATAAATAAATTAAGAATTCGAAAATGCTTGCAGTTAAATGGACCGTCTATATGTTACATGTTACATATACATTAGTTAAACTCAAATCAAATATTAACTCATCAACTAATATTCGTCTGTATGTCAAGAGAGAGCATGCAGATATAGATGCAAAAACATATTTCAACTTCAACCAGGAAGATACAATTTTTAGCCAAAACCACAGCGCTACTTCATTTTGATGTTTTCCCCCAAGTCAACTACTATTACCTTTCTTCAACTATCATGTTAGTCCAAGTATTATTGCATTTCCATTTCCTTTATGCTTTGATGCTTGAGCATTTCACATTTATTACATATTATGCTATTTGATTTTTAATCCCGTCGGCTATGACTTGATTTTTTGTAATGTATTGATAAGTAGGTATATCCTTCTATCATGTATAACTCTTTTTTTTTCCTTAAGGAAAGGAGGTAATTCTTGGTTATGAATTAGGATTAGAAAAAAATCACAAAAATAACTGATCACCAAGTACAAATAAAGTTCTTTAAAAGATGTTTTAACCAACTATAAATTTTCACACATGGTTTCCTTTTTCCACATTAAAAGCCTATTTTAACCCTGATAACTTGGGACCTTAAAAACATAGAAAAAAAGGCTTATTCTACATTTAAAACCTAAGAAAAAGAAAATGGCAGGTACTCCTCCGGTCCGAACTCCCAACTCCTAGGGACAAAGATATTAACGCTCAACTAAATGTTTCCCCATCCCAACTCCAGAGAGTTATTTGAGATTAAAAAATAATGTTGAAGGACCAGCCCATGCTAATAGGTTAATAGCTAACTAAAAAATTAAGGTAACTATGAAAATACCATAGCAAGACTCTTCTCCATATAGTGAATGGGCCCCACATTTATGTGAGATACCCTTATAAAAATATCAATTCCCAAAATTAAACTTGCACCAAATCAAATTAGAACAATTATCTTACTTTCACTGTTTCATGGCCTTCATTAGTACAATTATTAAATAAAGGAAATAGAAAAGGAAAACTATGAGCAAAGCTTTCACATAGAAAAATCATATACCAGTTTACATACACTAAATGGAAGAACAAACTAAACTACTTCATGTTTTATAGCCTATTCTTTATGCCCTAATTAAACTTGTAATAAGAATTGAATGAAAACCATAATATATATGAATCAACATGTTGCAATACAAACTAAAAAGTATTGCATTATATGAATATCATACCCACATCAAGTTCATCTATTCAACCCACTTAAACAACCCCCAATGTGAAATCAAAGTTAACACTGATAGAAGTTTATGTTCATAATATATAAACTAGAAGCAATAAATCATGTTCAGTGGCAATTGAGAGAAGAAACATTACCTTTACTCTAAATTTGACAGTTGAAGTTCCAATTCTCTGTTGTCAAAACCCTCTTGTGGCCGCCGATGAAAAGAAAGAAGAACAGGGCGTGATAACTCGTCGGTGAACAGTGGCAAGGAAGAAGGAGGAAGAGGAATAGTGGCGGTGAACAGGGGCAAACTGGGCAGTGTAGATAATGGAGCAAAATGGGTGAAATCAATCGAGCCAACTGAGTCTTCAATTGAGAGGGAAGGAGAAACTCAGACAGAGAGGGAAAAGAAAAAGAAAGGAGACGTTATCGTCGCGAACTAGGGTATTAAAATATATTACTCATTCTCAATGACGTACCCCATCGCTATATTCCTGTCACCATTAAGTTACTAGTGACGATGTTCCCGTCGCCTTTGATATTTGTGTCTGTCGCCAATGACTTTTCCCTCCACCGCCAAATTTTTGCACTTATTTTTCCCTGGGAAAAAGGTATTATCAACGACACCCATTCACGACGGCGTTCCCGTCGGCAGTGATGTCATTCTCGACGGGTTAATGATCGTCGCCAATGACCAATTTCCTTGTAGCGTAGTTAGGTCCTCCTCCCCACTAGATATGGATCTAGAGTTTTGCAGAGTGATTAAAATCGACTTAAAACATTGAAAATGACTAGATCTAACCTAGATCTGAGCCAATCTAGTATAAAGGTTCAAGTTTTGTAACTTTGGAACCAGTTAAGGGTTAGATCAAGCTAGATCTAAGGTAGATCTAGTAAAAAGATTTGATCTTTAACTATATACTAGCAAAATAATCGGTAAAATAGATAGATCTATAGATAAACAACCAATATATGTATAAAGAATACAACTTTAACTAGATCTAAACATAATATTTAACAAGGTCTAATAAATCTAATAGATTTACAATGAAATGCACAAAAGAGATTTTTCACCTTGGGGAATGAAGAAACAAGCTTCTTTTGACTTGGATATATGTTATATCACTATATATATGTAGACACCCGAAATTTTGGTTTCCTTTCACTAACCCTGCAGGAGGGTAAAAGCATAATTTCATCCCGGAGACAACCCCTCGGGAAGGCAAAGACGTAATTTCACCCCGGAGATAACAACGCGGAGAAGCCAAAGTATAACATCGCCCCAAATACAACATGGTTCAAACGAAAAATTGCAAAGCTGAGGATAAGTTCATAAGAAGCCACCATAGCAATCCTTAAACTGTGAACTACCCAAGCCGATCTAATTGACTACCCTTGGAAACCGGAAGATACCTCTCGGGTTGTTGCTTCATCTTCCTAGACTCAGAATTAGTTAGACTCGACTTCAGTTCAAAGCAGTTGGCAGAATCTTTTCGGGATAATTGAGCACATATCTTAAAAATTTTTGAATTGAAAGACAACGGACACAGAGCATCGGCAGCTCATTTGAAAAAAAAAAGAGATTTAGAGAGAGAGAAAGAGATTTTAGAGTAAGAAAGGCTCGAATTTGGCTCAAAAACACCATATTTAAGTTAAATATATCACTGATACAGTATATCTTATACATCTATAGTAGTATAGCATAGATTTGAGTCCAGGGAGGCTTGTATCTTCATCCCCCAAGGTAAAAAATCGAATCTTTGGTCGTTTCATTTGTAAATATTGTTAGAACTACTAGATCTATTGCAATATAGTGTTTATCTATAGTTAGACTTTGTTGTGTACATATATTATATGTTGGTTGGTAAAGCTATCTATTTTATCGATTATTTTGTATATATATAGTTAGAAATCAAGTCCTTTTATTATATCTACCTAGATCTAGCCGAATCTAGCCCTTAATCGGTTCTGGAGCTTCAAAGCTCGAACCTCTATGATAGATTGGCTTAGATTTAGGTTAGATCTACTCATTTTTTAACGTTTTCGACCAATTTTGATCACTCTGTAAAGCCCTAGATCTATATCTAGTGGTGAGGGGGTCTTAACTATTCACACTAGGGATTCTGATCAACGAATCACTTGATAGCAAGTTTAGGATACATTATATTTGTACATTCAATCATATTAATGTGAGCCTAGGAATCCCGAGGTTGAGATCCACTCATCAGATCTCGACTAGATTCTCATGATGGACTTTTTGTTTACAGTGTAATAGTAAACTGCGCAAATCATTGTATATGTAATATTGGACCTTAAAACGACTTTGAGGGTCTCATCCCGAGAGATTGGATTTAAGGCCTCGTGATAGTGAAAAATTGTGATTGTGGGTGCTCGGGTCTATCGAGACGGCTTTCATGTCCGGGGATGGCCCGACCCTTTTTGATGCTTTCTTTCATGCATTATCACCCAAAATGATTTTCAAGCAAGACAACAAAGAGTTTATAAAAAAAATAAAGCGCTTCGGGAATAGACAAATCTAAGGTTAATAATTAGAAGTACCAAAGGATCTCGATTCCTATTTGACTTAAGATTTGAAAACCTTATTTTCCAAAATATCATTTTAATATGCTTTGTCTAAAAATGAACTTTTCTTTAAATCAAATCCTTTATGCATAAGTTCAAATAGGTTCAGCACTACTTTCAAAATAACGTCGCTCATAGGTTAAAACAAGGCTTAGAACAACTCTTAAAATCAAGACACTTAACACAAGTCAAATAAAGTCAAAAGCTTTCTCAAAATCCCACACACACACACACACTTACACACTTCATGTGACACCCCCAAAATTAGGTATTCATCACCCATCTTGAGTCGCCAAATACATGGTACAAAATACAAATAAAAACTTAATTATACAATAGTCGTGTAAAATACGACAAAACATAATCTAAAAGTTTTAATACGTATATTGTCATCTGGACAGTATACAAACTCAATGATGTCCTCATTACATTGATTATCACACTATTTAATAGAATAGTGAGGACTACTAATGCTATCATCTGGACCGTCACTTCTTTCCCCAGACTAGTCCCCAAATATATTCTCATTTCACGAAGAAACAGTGAAAAGAAAGGGTGAGCTCAACTAGCCCAGTAAGAAATATTATGACTAAGATAATGTAGAATAAATTATCATTAGTCTTCAACAATGTTAAACTGATAAAATATAATAGACATCATGTTTAACTGCAGCGGAACAAGCAATCCATTAGAAAAGTCAAGTAGAGAATAAAATCTACTATCTTTTATGATTTAAAAAGTTTTCATCAATTTTTATCATTTGAGACTCCTACAATAAATAAACCACATCATCGAATCATCCCTGCACAACGGGCCAAGGATATTCTTTAAATCATCAATGGTCATGACTATACCGAATAATCCCTGGTCATAATCATACCAAGTCCATCTCTGCACGTAAGCCAAAGATATACAACAATAAAACCAATAACCAACAATTCATCTATGCACGTAAGCCAAAGATATATAATTCAATAAAGAACAGTCCATCTTCGCACGTAAGTCAAAGATAACTTTCATCACCATATAAGCATGAGGATGATGACAATGATATAAGCATTAATCAAACTAAAACAAGGATAAATATTAAAGACTTTAATTTTATCCAAATATTATCCATCACTTAAATAACTCATAATCTAATATTGTTAATATTATAACAATATTTTAATCACCTCTTAAACTTATAAACAATTTATTTCAATTATTTACACTTTATCAAATAGTAAATTTAATCATTCAAAAATGTCATACTCATAAGATTTCATCACCAATGATCAAATCCCTTATCAACAATCTACATATACCTTATATAGGATTCCCAAGCAATAAAATCCTATTTTCTAACTTTGTTACTTCACATAACATATTTAACTCATATGTTCGTAACTGAACTATTTTCATGAAAAATACTAAATCAGTCCCAAAATATTTCTTTTCTGGGATTTAGCATAATATAGTTGTAAGACCCCAAATAAGTAATAAATAAAATTTAATTTCCTCTAATTATTATTTTGACATAGTAAGGGTTGATGTGATTAATGCGGATAGTTATGGGTAAAATACGCAAATATTTCAAAATAAGCAAGTGGTTATAAAATATTCATTGTTGTCGGGGAATATTCGTTTGGTTGTGGAATATTAAATGATCGTCGGAGAATATTCGCATGCGACTGCCAGCGTAGACCATGTGTGGGCTCCATAACGAAAAAGCGATTGGAGGAAGAAAAGCGACAAATATAAGTTGTTTAAAAATAACGACGTAGTTATTACCGCTTTACCGCTGTTGGAATATCCGGTGGTTAAAACACGATGTCTGGCGTTATTGCACGAGAAGATGCACCAGTATTGCACCAATTATTGACTCTTACGTAATAAGGCACTACTCAATAATGGTTACGATAATTCTTGCTCAAATTTTTTATTGGTTCAATAATTGCTTGCGTTGATATTTTATATTCTTTGTTGTTTCAATAATTGTCATTACACGATTTTTCATTATCGAAGCAATAATTCATATTATCTCGAATAATATTATTAGATAACATTATTGGAAATGTCTAGAAAGTTCTGCCTAAGGAGAGGTTTGGTCACCTAATTGCGGCGCCAAGAAGAGAAATTTTATTGAAAGCCCCTCTTTCTTTGGGAACCGCCTGGTTGTCAATATTGTGATTCTCGTAATATTATTTGTGAATAATTAATTATTGATTCATATGATGAAGAAAATATTGATTTTATGTGGATATAGATGGAAAAATTTTAATGTGACAATTGTTGAAAATTGAAATTTTATCTTTTTCGATAAAATAATTCATTTAAATATATATATTATTATATTTTAATAATATAATAATGGTGATATTTTTACAACGAATGTGGAATATATGAGTATACGAGGAGGAAGAGTATTTTTGTTGCAATAAATGTTTAAAACATGTTAAACATGTCGGTGGACCCCATTTATTGACTGAAATTTGATTATAGCCTCTAAAATCGCCCGTTTATGGATTTCGGTCAATTTATGCTTGGAATTTGGAAAACCTTTCTTCTGTAAAGTTGTAGAGAATTGAATTTCCTATAAAAACTCGCGAGATTTGAATTTTCTAACAAAAGGGCTATTTATTATGAATTATTGAAGTTCCGAAGTTCCGAAATAATTGATTTTTGGAAGTTTAAATTATTTTAAATAATAAAAACGTTTTTAACAACGTCGGTGTGCCCACTAGCATGGAAAAAGAGCTGAGATCAGATTGTCCAAGGTGTGCGTGAAGATTATATATATATATTAATATTTTAATAAATTTTCTGCTTTGGTGTTCTAAGCATTTTCCTATAAATAGGGTGCTTAGGTTAGAATTGAAAATCACACCAGAAACTGAAGTTTTCTCTCTCTATATTATCGAGCGTATTCTTGTGAGTATTTTGAGTATACTTTGAGTATTGCTATACGGTGAAAGTTCAAGTTATAGCCTATATCCAAAGATTCCGTTAAATCTTGTCTTTCCGAGGTAAGGGATATTATTTTTTTAAATAATGATATTATTTCTTCAATATCATTATCTTTGAAATATTGATCTGAAGTTTTATCAAATTTGGAACTTTTGGTGTCGGAGTTACTATTCACGTATATCGGCCTTATTCACGATACTGATTATTCACGAATACGGCACAATTCATCGAAAAATGAAAATTTTTCTTTTCGTCCAAAATATCTATTGTGGATACTAGCTTTGATTGTATCCATGTTTTAATCATTCTTGAATTTTACACCACTATGATTATTTTTGAGGTATTTTTGGACGTGGATAAAACGAAGTACGAATCCTTAATCCTTAATCCTTGTCATTTTGTTTCACTGGATTCGTTTCTTTAAAAAAATATATATTTTTCATCATCCTCAGTCTTAAATGAGGATATTATTGAATATCTTTGGCATGTAGTGCAAAGATGAATAATTTCTGATGAATATCTTTGGCCTGTAGTGCAAAGATGAATGATTTCGATGAATATCTTTGGCCCGTAGTAAAAAGATGAGCAGTGTTTAGATGAACATGACCAATCGGTGAATGTCCTCGGCACCAGAGTGCAAGGATGAATATATGATTCCGTATATATATTGATTGATGTTGCGGGATAAAAATATTGATGATGGATCATTAAATTCATAGATATTAGTAGATTTCATCCTCTACGTAACTCTTCTATGAATTAATATTTTTCGCTGCGAGTATTGATTTAAAACTTGTTGTCTATTGTATTCTATTAGATTTTTTTTCCCTGTTGAAGACTAACGATAATTTGTTCTGTGTTATCTTAGTCATAATATTCTTTACTGGGCTAGTTGAGCTCACCCTTTTCCTTTTTGTTCCATTTTTCTTCTCAGGAGGCGAGAATGTAGCGAGTACTTAGTCGGGTATGGAATGATGGTTTTAGAGAGTTGTTTAGTAGTCCTCACCATTTTTGTAAAATAATGTATCAATAATTATGATGAGGATTTATTTGTATGTGGATATTGTTTAGATGGCAATATCTCAGATTTAAACTCACGCTTTACTATTGTAATAATAAAGTTGTAGTTGTTTTACATGCAGTGTATTGACAACTCGTAATGGGTGATGTATACCTATTTTTGGGGTGTCACAATAGTCCCATAAAGAACATATATTTTTCTCGAAATTTTTAAAATTCATTTACTATTTTTCAAAAAATCAATTTCCAATTAATTCCTTAAGAAATTAGCTACCTCAAGTTTAACTACAAAAATTCCTAAATCTTGGCAGGATCTTACACATGTTAACGTGAGCTTCCAGTTTAAATTTTATGGTCATCGGAGTTATAGAACTCCGGTTATAGCATTTTTCGTCGGAAAAACCTAAATATTGAAATGGTCATAACTTGCTCATTTTAAGTCGGAATGAGCTCATTTTTGGACAGAATGTTCTTTATACCATATACTTTCATGCCCCAAAAGGCCAGAATTTTTCTCATAATTTAAGTGTCCGAAATAGCCCCTTTAAGTTTCTGGGCAGTAGCATTTTCCTATTTTGCAGCTTTGGACTTCTTTGCTAAAATTAGTCCACACAAAAATTTACAACACCTTTTCTAGTGATTCCACTTGGATAAGTTATATAACTCATAGATCTAACTCTAGAACTTGACCACACTCAAAAATTCAAAATATAATAGGAGATATGGTCAATTAAATATCATGTTTCATTTTCACCAAAATCTGATTTTTCAACCCTTTGTGATTTCTAACAAACTTTCATGTTTTCACATAATAACCAACATAACTCATCATAACACTTACTAATACTTCATATACCCATGATTTTTATCAGTTCAATGCTTTTATTATGATTCTCATCATAATCAACGTAACCAAATCATTTCTACAATTTAATAAGAAATGAATACGAAGGATCATTCACCATGCATGTGGTAATCCACATAAACAGGTTATTCCAACAGAATAATAAAGAATGGAATAACAGAAGGATTCACCATGCATGCGATAGAGACTGCATGCATGAGTTATTCCCAATGAATAATAAAGATTTTAACTAGGTCCCAAGTAAAACGCATGATGTGATATTCCAATAGAATAATAAAGAATGGAATAACAACAAATCACAATGCATGCGATACGTCGCGATATGTATGAGTTATTCCAACGAATAATAAATAATCTTAACCGTGTCAAAGTAAATTCGCGACCGACAAGATGTTCCAATGAATAATAAAGAATGGGATAACAACGAAATCACCATGCATGCGGTGCCGCGATAGACGAAGTTATTCCAACAGGATAATAAATGATGAAACCGTGTCCCATGTAAACGCATGCATGTGATATTCCGGCAGAATAATAAATAATGGAACCAGTCCGACGAAAAAAGCATGTATAGGATATTCCGGCGAATAGTAAAGAATGGAATAATAGAAGAATTTCACCATGTATGCGATTTTGCATATACTGAGTTATTCCAACATAATAATAAAGAATGGAATAATGTAAGAATTTCACCATGTATGCGCAGATTGTGATAAACAAAGTTATTCCAATACAATAATGAAGAATGGAATAACAACTCTTACGAGTATTGAAAGAAAGTAATTCTCTTCATGAATATGAAAGAATAATACCCCTTACAGGTACAACAAATAATATCCCTTACCTCAGAAGAAACTGGATACTGGAATTGTGAGCTAGCAGGCTTCTCTTCTTCTTTCTCTCTATAGATTTTCTCTCTATAGCTTCTCTCTATAATTTCTCTCTATAATAATGGCTCTAAAGCTTTAGTGAATTGGTGAGAAATAAAGGAAGAATAAGCTTCTATTTATAGGAAAATATAGTTTCGATAATTGCACGTTTTGGGGCTCGAAAAATTACAGTACAATACCTCCAACTTTTCTTTCATTTTTAATTCAGTCATCCAAGTATTATCAAACTTGCACCACCTCCCCTAATAGTAAATCATGTGAATCAATAGTAAATCATGTGACTCAATAGTTCTAAACATGTGAAAAAATTAATTACAGTATAGTACCTCCATCTATACCTCCATTTTTAACTTAGTCATGCAAGTATTATCAATCTTGCACCAACTCCCCTAATAGTAAGTGAATGTGACTCAATAGTACACACATGTGAACAAATAGTTATATGAGCATGTGAATTAGTAGCAATTAATTGCTCATTTATCCGATAAATTACACGATTTATCAATATAACCCCCATACAACAATTATAATCGGAATAGATGTCGATTTCAACTAACACCAATAATCTCAACATAATGGAACTATCAAATTCATCTTTAATTAACACGAACTTATTCATCATTAATATTATAACTCATAATATTTAACAACCAGGTCGTTCACAGGAAAGAGGGGGCTTTCCAATAAGGATTTCTCCCTATTGGCGCGCAATTAGGTGACCAAACCTCTCCTTGACAGAACTTCTAGACATTGTAAATATTGTAATTTAATAATATGAATAACTTTGTCATCTCAATTATTGATTTAATAATATAACATATTATACAGATGATACTGTGACAATAATCGAATCAATAATATGAGAAATATGATGCAACAATTACTGTAGCAATAATTGAGTATAAGCGAGTGACTTATCACATAAGCATCAATAACCAATACCGTAAGGTGCTACTATGCAACCACGCCAGACATCTTGTACTTTTTAATACCGAGTAGTTCAACAGTTTGAATAAGAAAACTTTCACTAGTTATTTTCATAAAAATAATTCTGTCGTTTTCTTACTACGACAATGATTGTGCCGTCATACGGATATTCCCGATAAAAGAATATTCTCCGACCAAACGAATATTTTATAACAACTTACATACTTTACAAAATTTATAAATACTACCCATAACTATAACATTATATCAAATCCATACCATAATATTCAAAAAAATATTTCGAGAATTTAAATCTTTATTCGTAAAATTTGGGATTTTATATTTCATGCTTAAGAAATCAACAAGATGCGGTAACCTTGTTTTCACGGAAGTCGGGGGCTGCCTAACACCTTCCCCTTGCTTAAGCAAGCCCCAAAACTCTATGAATCTCGGGTTCTAGACCAATTTTATGGAGTCACATATTGGGCCATATTGTGAAACCCTTTAAAATCTGAATGAGTTGGTACATCCTTTGAACTTATACCAACTTGTGACACTGTCTAATTCAGCCCAATCATTAAAATCAATCTTTTCAAATTCGTCGGCATTTATGTCTGTCTTTTCTTAAAATCTCGCCAATCATTATAGTTGTAGACACTCGAAATTTTCTGCATGCATATTACTAACATTACAGGAAGCGCGGAATCTACTTTCAAAGATAACCCTAGAAGACAACTCAGCTTAATCCCGAAAATACCACCGGAAGTTCAGTTTCAACCTCGAAAAACACACCGGGAGTATCATTTCCCACCTCGGAGATAACCCCAGGAAAAGCAGTGCAAATACCAAAAATTCCACCGGAGAAGGCCGATTCATCTTGGAGATAACCTCGAGATGTTCAGTCTCAGTCACGGAAATAACACCGAAAAAGACAATGTCAACCTTGGAGATAACCCCAAGGAGTGCAATTACAGTTTCGGAGATAACCCCGGAGATGCTCGTTTCAACCCATGCAGTCAGCTTCAACCTCGGGACTCACACCGAGGCACTCAACTCCCAAACCCGGAGATAACCCGGGAGGATGCACACACCTCGAGAGATAACCACGAGGGCATTCAAGACTTGCAAAGCAATTTCAATCTCGAGATAACCCTGAACAACGTCTGCTTTATCAGCCAAAATCGGAGATAACCCCGGTGAAGGGCAAAATTGTCAAATTACCACCTCAACCCCACATGGCGTCATCTCAACATACATTCTACACAACAATGTCCCACAAGAACCAAGGAGTTGCAATCCCGAGTGATTACTACGCAAGGCAGAACACTGGATAGAATTTGAAGCTTGAAGATATAGGACATAGTTCCATCTTCCTGACTTCGTACAACCTCTAATCCCATGTCATTGCGTAGCTCTCGACAACAGCAGTTCGAAACGGGTCTTATACACCTTAATCGGATGCTCGGATTGAAGTTCTGCAAGTTCGAGCGGACATCACGTTACACGCGCAGCACGTATTTTGAGACGGCAGGGGACATGAAAAGCTCGGGGCAACTCGAGCACCAGTGCATCATGCGGGCCGCCGCAGTACACCCCTAGATCCCCCCTCTATAAATAGAGGGCTTGGGGTGGCCATATTCAAAGAGAAGACGGCGAGGAAGCCCTGTCCAATTTGCTCTGTACACACCCTATATTGAGTGTTTTATCATTTTAAACACTTGTGAGCTCACATATAGCTATTTTTTTATCGGCGGGAGCCGAGTGTTCATCCACTTAAAGCTATCGAAGTCTTCTTTGACAGTCCACTGTAAGCCTTCTTACACACTTTAAAGTCTTTTTCTTCATCTTTGCACACACTTTTCTACACATTGAGAGTCGTGTTTTCGGACTCTATAAACTGTTGTCGGACTTTGTTCGATGAGCACAGATTTTACATCCTATATGCGTTTACTTCTTATATATATATATATATATATATATATATATATATATATATATATATATATATATATATATATATATATATATATAGCGACAAATCATTTGAAATGATAAATCGAGCACGGATCGATATATATCATGTGCATTTACATATATATATATATATATATATATATATATATATATATATATACATTTGCGTCAGCACGGAGTTTACTTCGTGGTCTTTTACTGGTTTATTTACATTTCGTCCCGCCTGGAGTTTACTTCGTGGCGGTTAATCGTATTTTTTGCTTTATTTACATTTCTGATCCCCCACGGAGGTGCTTCGTGGTGGTTGATCATGTCTCTATTTATATATTTATCGCTTTTATATATTTATATTTCTGATTCCTCATGGAGGTGCTTCGTGGTGGTTGATCATGTGTGTGTGTGTGTGTGTATATATATATATATAACTGCTTACTGCGGCATCATGTGAGCCTAGAAATCATGTGATCACAGATTCAGTCTACTGAATCTAAATTCGGTTCCCATGATGGACATTTTCAGCTGTAAGCAGCTTGTAAATTATTCACGGTGTTTGAATTTTCTTAGATGGCTTTCATGCCCATGAGGAGTTCGGCACTGTTATATATTATTTTTCTGAAGATGCTTCGCATCTCGAAAATAAAAGCAATCAAGTCGAACATTTAATAATAAAATGGAAGTATCAAAGGTCTCAATTACTATTGAGCACAGGGTTTGAAAAACCTCTTTCATAAAATCGCATTGCTATATCTTGTTTAAAAATTAAATTTTTATACAAATTCAAACCCTTTGTATATAGGTGCGAATGAGGCCTCGCACTACTTCCAAATAACAGCACATTGACCCACACACACACACATTCATATAACAGCTTCTTGAAAAGTGGCGGTCACCATGATAACACGGATGTCAGGGGGTGCCTAATACATTTCCTCCGCATAATCAAGCCCCCGAACCCTAATGAATCTCGGTTTCATAGACCGTTTAGCAGTGTCACATCACTGGGTCAATGTGCAAACCTATTCTCGGTTGCGTTGGTGCAACCAGTTAAAAACACAAACTGACGACTCTTATAGTCAAATCGTCGACATATACATGTCGGACCTTTTTCACTTATTTTTTCAAACAAATCTCACCTAACATGAAAACACCAAAGAATAAGAACAGAAAAGGGACAAATAAAAATCCCGACGTCGACAATAGCGAAAGACAAAAGGGTAGAAACGCAAACACATCACAGGGAAGATATATAAGATCTAGCAATCTAATACTAGATCTACTTGAATCTAATGATTTTTAATGTGATTCTTGAGCTCCTTCTCTCTCTAGATGCTATTTTCTTTCTCTACAAATGAGCTCTCTTTTGCAAATGAGCTGTTGATGCCCATATATAGGGCCCTGAAGCCAGCCGCATGTACACCTGCAGCTGGGCCATGTGGGTCCACAATCTCGAAGTTCGTGCATTCGATCGTTGCGCTGCTTGCTGAAATGTTCGTATCATTTAATCCGGGAATAGTTATGAGACGTGCCATACCATTTCGGAAAAAAAAAAATTGAGGGCTACACAATGACACCAAGTTTGATCATTTTTGGATCCGGGAAGATGAGGCAAAAGGCAGAACGATATCTTCCAGAATATACAGGATAGTCAACTGGATTACCTTGAGCAGTCTACGGCTCAGAAATCGGTGCGGTGGCTTCTTATGACCTCGTCCTCAATTTTGTGATCCTGGCTTGAATATGTTATTGTCAGAGTGAAATTACTTTTTTGTCCTCCCGCCAGGTTGTTGTCATTATAAAATTACGCTTTTGCCCTCTATACATAAAATTTGCGAAAAAATTGTGAATACTGCCATAATTAAATATTTATTTACCAAAGTTCTATAAAATGATATAAAGTTCATGTAATTTTAATTAATACTATATATACTTGGTCAAATAAAATAGGTTTAAAGACACTATTTACCCTCAAAGCTGCAGCCTGCAAGTTAATTTTGATAGAATTCAAAAATACTCCCCTGCCCTCTCTTTGAAAACAATTTATAAAATTTTAAAATTCAAAACTGCTATCAATTATTTTAAATTAAAAGAAAGAAATATGATAATTCATAGTACTTTTATAGTTCTTCAATTTCACATCAAAATATGTGGAATTAATTGTATTGTATATAAGGTCTCGACTCAACTACCAAAAGTATCAATATTTGCATGAATTTTGAGTTAACTTATGGTCAACCAAGATGACCCAACTGATTTTTTTTCTTTCAAGTGAATTGATTGATCCTTATTCTTAACACAAATTTGAATCAAGTTGTTACATCTTTTTAACTAGTTTACAATAATTAAGTTATTTGTACGAAAATCAAACAAAGTTGTGTCAATTTAATTTTTTTTTATTTTATTTTTTTGGTTAGTGTTAGCTAAAATTTTAACATCCCTGCCTACGGCAAGAATGAACTCAAAGCTTTATGAGTAGTTATTTTACCATTCAACGAATAGAGACTTGGTAAATATATTTATAATTTTGACACAAAAGGGATACAATTTGTGTAAGGCATGTTTGTATGCTTCTAGTGAATAGTTAGATTGAATAGCATGCGAAACCGCATGTTTTTAAACAAGAAAATACTCTTGACATTTTCTCCAATGTCTACCGAGCATCTTATACTTTTTTTTGTCCAAAAATACCCTTAACGTTATAATTTTTGGGTCATTCGTGCCCCTGCCGTTAACAGATGTGCCAACTAGACTAACATCCGTCTAAATTGACATGTGGCAGTCACATAGACATACTAAAAATACTAATTAAAAAATACTAAATACTAATTAAAAATATACTAAAATACTAATAAAAAATACTAAAATACTAATTAAAAAATACTAAAATACTAAAAAATACTAAAATACTAAAATTCAAATTATTTTGTTAATTAAAAAATACTAAAATTATTTTACTAAATATTAGTATTATATACTTTTTACTTTTACTAAATATTAGTATAACATATAAAATTTTACTAAATATTTAGTATTATATTTTACTAAAATACTGAATTTACTAAAATTTAACGTAAATTTTTTTTCTATTACTAACTTTTTTTTACTAAAATACTGAATTTACTAAAATTTAACGTTAAATTTTTTCAATTACTAAATTTTTTTTTACTAAAATACGAATATATTTAGTATTATATTTTTACTAAAATATGAATTTACTAAAATTTAACGTTAAATTTTTTCAATTACTAAAATACGAATATATTAACGTTATATTAATAGTAATTGAAAAAATTAACCTTAAATTTTAGTAAATTCATATTTTAGTAAAATATAATACTAAATATATTCGTATTTTAGTAAAAAAAAAATAGTAATTGAAAAAATTTAACGTTAAATTTTAGTAAATTAAGTATTTTAGTAAAATATAATACTAAATATATTGGTATTTAAGTAAAAAAAATGTAGTAATTGAAAAAAAATTAATGTTAAATTTTAGTAAATTCTTATTTTAGTAAAATATATACCAAATATATTGGTATTTTAGTAAAAAAAATTAGTAATTGAAAAAATTTAACGTTAAATTTTAGTAAATTCTTATTTTAGTAAAATATAATACTAAATATATTCGTATTTTAGTAAAAAAGTTAGTAATAGAAAAAAAAATTACGTTAAATTTTAATAAATTCATATTTTAGTAAAATATAATACTAAATATTTAGTCAAATTTGATATGTTATACTAATATTTAGTAAAAAGTAAAAAGTATATAATACTAATATTTAGTAAAATAATTTTAGTATTTTAGTATTTTTTTAATTAACAAAATAATTTGAATTTTAGTATTTTAGTATTTTTTTTAATTTTTTTTTTAGTATTTTAGTATTTTTTAATTTGTATTTTTAGTATGTCCATGTTGCTGCCACGTAATCAATTTGGACGGATGTTAGTCTAAGTAGCACAGCTGTTAACGGCAGGGGCACGAATGACCCAAAAATTATAACGTTAAGGGTATTTTTGGAAAAAAAAAGTATAGAATGCTCGGTAGACATTGAAGAAAATGCCAGAGACATTTTTGGACCTTATCCCATAATATAACCGACCTTATCCATCAAGTCTACTTGACTACTAGTGTTATTGGGGGTGTGACAACTATTTCTTTGGTACCGAATAATATCTAATCCAAAGATGGCACAAAAGATTTGGCCAAAAGAGGGAGATAGAGAGGAACTTGATTCGCAGTTTTAAGTACCTTCTAATATATTTTCTTCACACATAATTGTTTTATCATCATGCTATAGAATAACACAAGGCTAAACTTTTACTCTTATCTATTTATCTATCTATCTTTGCAGAGGCGTAACAAGACATGGGAAAACAATCCCTCAACAGCAAGGCAAAAGGGTCATCAATTTATGTAAAATTAGGATTGGAAAGTTGCAATAAAACACTTTTTTCAGGACCTCCAAAAATATTATCAGTTCTTTCATCAGTTCTTGAAAGAATCATTCAAAAGAATGTCAAGGCATCACCAGGAGGAGGGAGAGATGTAATAACTATCTTTCATGGTTCAAGAGCGCCTGCGTTGAGCATTCAACAGTACGTCGAGCGAATCTTTAAGTACGCGCGCTGCAGCCCTTCTTGCTTTGTTGTTGCATACATTTATATGGAGAAATTTCTTCAACAAATGGGTATTTGTTTAACTTCCCTCAATGTTCATCGGATTTTGATAACCAGCGTAATGTTGGCTGCCAAGTACATGGATGATGAGTAAGTATTCTTTGTATTTCTTTTTTATGTTAAACTGTTTGAGTAGCTGGTTTAGTTGGAAATATGTTGTTGTTGTGCATGAAATTTGCAGGGGCTACAACAATGCTTATTATGCTAAACTGGGAGGAGTCAGCACTGAAGAAATGAATAGGCTGGAGATGAAGTTCTTGGCCAGTATAGACTTCAGATTACATGTAGATGTAGAAACTTTTAACAAATACTGCTCACAGCTCGACCAACATGGTGCAACAACCTGCATATAGACCGATTAGCCAAGAAATGCTGATCAGGCAGGCAAAGATTAACTGTTCTCCAACATCATGTCACAAACATTATTTAAAATTTGATGGAAAATGTTACGAGTATAAAACTTAACAAATATTTTGTTATAATAGATTTCCTTTTCAAGAATTTTCTGTTTAATTGGATATTTAGGATTTTCGATTAAAAGTTAATTTAAACTATTTTCCAACTCAAAATTGATAAAATTCGTTCAAAATTAATAAAACTCTAATTAGTAATATTTATTTTTGAGATAGTTTACACCGAGTACTGGAGTACTAATTTGCTACACATACAAAACATTTTACAAAAGCTAACTTACAAGATAATGTGTATTATCTAGTGATTATAACCAATTATTGCCGTACACGTATAATTTAGTATCCATTTTTAATATCAAGATTTTAGTAATTAGTTCCATCTCATAACCCCAACCCCAAATACACAACCACCCCCAACTCCAAAAAAAAAAAAAAAAAGACTGATATTTTACTGGTAACATATCATGCCATTGTTTCTAGAACTTCTTGTATTCTCACAGGAAACAGCATCTGATTACTTGGCAAATGATTGTGTTCCACATGAACGCACAGCATGTAATTTTTTGGCCATTCCAATCAAACTTGCATAAAATCCATGATTTCATCGGAAAACTCGGTTGGTAAATGATAAAATATGTTTTCAGTGCGACGCAACTCAAAAAGACCGACAGCAGGCACACTAGTACAAAATATTTCAATTTTTTTTAAATTATTATTATTGCACATTACCATCAGTTGTTTCTTCTAATCGGGCAAACCATCCATCCACTCAAAAAAAAAATCCATTCACTAATTCTGAAAGTAAAACCCTACAAGCATTACTTTACAAGCCTCAATAAATTAAAACTGGGACACCCTTCCACCAAAACACTTAAATATGGGTGAAATAAGTTGGCAGAAAAATTCAGGTTTTCTCTACATAAAAAGGGCATTTTGGGAAAAACACAATAGTTGGGACTGGTCCCAGATTACTGAGATAATGTAGACTTGCAAACCTAAGTTCTTTAACTTGAGGCATTCTTCCTAGCAGCATAGACGCGGTAAGCTGCCAGCCCAACAATCGCTACTGCAGATCCAACTGTGATGTAGAATGGAAATCCAAATGTTAAAAGATTATATTATGATGCAAAAACTAAACTCATGTAGTATCAAGATTAGAATTGATTTGTATACCAACAAAAATCGTCTAAGAAAGTAAGCCAAGATTAGAATATATTGCAAGTTTTATTTAGTTTTATCGTTTTTCAATAGGTAATTTTAGCCCCAAAACTAAAATACTCCGTCGCCAATTTTGACTTTTTAAAGTCAAACTGAGATATGTTCAAATTCAATATTGATGTGATTCAATAAACTTTTAATAACAATAAATCGTATAATAGTAGTAATTGTATTGTTTAAAATTAAATAATTTATATCAAATTTGAAATTGAAATTTTTTCAAATGGACTTCAAAAAGTCATTATTGATCATATATTTTAAAACGGGGAGTATATAATTTGGTGACTTTACATACGACCATATTAAGGGGATCATAGTTGATAATAAGGAAAAACAAATAGATGCGTTAAAGATGGGTGTTCTAACCGAAAACCTACAAATGACTGTTGTCTCAACTTATGATTGCTATTTACAGGTCTTTAAAGGGGCAAAAAACTAAAGAACAACTTGGTGAATACTTCCACACCCACACCCCCACCCCCACCCCCACCCCAATACTCTTATGATGTTCTGAAGAAACTTAAGGAAATCAGTCACGGCAGGATAATGTCCAATTTTCAAGCAACTTAAGAAAAAGCAAATAAACATTTTAAACTTCCAGATTTTACTAATACCAATAGAATTGAAGGCCAAGAGATTATAGATAAAAAATTCAACTACTCATATTATAAAGATATACCTGAAACAAACATGAGAGAACGGTTAATAAGCCGGTGGTACTGCTTGCGGCTTTTCCCAGCTTCAGTTTCAGGAATGCTCAAATGAGGGTGCTCCGCAGCATTACTAATTCTTCTGAATACATTATTAAAATCTCCCAACTTTGTGCTGATAGGTATAGGAGCATCTATCCCCATATCCTGACTAACCTATAAAAACAAGAATTCTCAGAATGGTCAAGTTTAACTGACAGCTCTACCAAACAGTGAATTGAAAAGGAACAATTTAACTAAAAACAAATTTAACATGTCAGGGTCTTTCAAGAGCTGCTGGTCCATATCTAAAAGTGCAGAAAACACAACCTATAACTAGTAGAAACTTTAAAATGAAAAATTACTGTGAAGGCTTTGTAGCCATTCTTTCATTTCTATAGTATGCCCTTTCTAACTTACAAAGAAAGGAGTTAAAACAGATTTTCATCAAAGAAGAGTTCCAACTCTCAAGACAAAAGAAAATCACTAATATTGCCAAATTCAATATTGTTGAATTTAGAATAGACAGTATTGTGCTTCTAATCAGAAGAAATATTATAACTCCTACCCTGCAGTATAAATACCACCTAATCTTATCAAATTAGAAATTGTAGTGAAACAACCAAAGTTCATCTTGTCTTTGATCAGACTACATTTATTAGATGTCAAAGGAAAAATAATACACCCTAAATCCTAATACTCAAAATCAATGGGCAAAGTAATCCAAGTAAACCAAATAAAATCAAAAAGTGCTGGCAAACAATTTAGCTCCAGCAAACCTTGCCAACAGAGCAAAACAAACTTTAAAAACCAGGACCATGACAACAAGTGGCTTCCTACAAAAATATGTTAAATGCTTGGAGTCTGGAAAGAACACAAGCTATTAATCAAGCTAATTACATATTGAAACATAACAAATCAACCACGGATTAATATAAATACCCTGGTTGAGTCCTGTATTGCTGTCATATAAGGATCCAGATCATCTTTAGCGGCAACAATCAGGAATGGCACCTCATAACCAGTAGCTTCTCCTTGACTGGCTACTTTCAGAAGCAATTCTGTTGTTTTCTTCCATGAGGGCTCATAAGAACTGAAAGAGAGAAAGATTTAACAGGATATTCAACATAAAAGTCATGCAGATAACTAAAAGTGCACACTGCTTATTAGAATGAAGCATGAACATACTGGCATGGCCAATCCAAACATTAGGGCATGCAAAGTGAAGATGATACATGTATGTGTCAACTAACAGCATTATGTGATCTAAGAAACTTGTTCAAAAAAAATTGTGTTCTTAGAAATGATAGGGTATTGGTGTGAAACAAAATAATTAGAAACCATTTTGTACTAGTAAATAAACAACTCTATTTCCTAAGGTCAGATTGTTGAGCAGTAATACAATACTATTTGAATAAAACTAGTGCAGCATGGATGTAGAAATGAAACCAATAGGGCTCCGCAATTCAATTCGTTAAGTACCGGCAATGAGGAGGAGTTCGGAATGTAATATTCCGAATCCTTATAAGACTTGTAATGTAACCTTAAATAATTAATAAAGGATGTTTTTGTGATTGAAATTACGTGTTATGTGATTGAATGTGTGTGGTTTCATTGTGTAGGATTATAGAATTGTTTTGTAAATCGTAACTAGGAAATCACTATTCATAAAACATAGTCAACTTTAAGAAAGTCAACATTTTTTGGCTAACTGGATTAGTTAGTAAAGTAACTAGAAGCTAACTAGAAAGTAAACTAAGTTTGGAATAACTAAATTAAGTGGGATCCGGTTAGGGTGTAGAGAAAGTAGGGATATTTTGGCTTACAAGATTGTAAGTATTGATACTTGCTTTGAAGAGTTAGTCACCAAATTGAGTTTTGCTAGCTCTTGGTGTGTTGTCAGGCAATGAAAGGAGAGATGTGGCCTATTAGATTATTTGCTTTAGTGTTGTCAAGTATTGAGAGGTAAGATGTGGCTTATTAGTTATTTGCTTTAGTGTTGTCAAGCATAGAAAGGTGAGATGTGGCCTCATTTCTTGTTTGTGGTGTTGGCCACTTTGGTTGGTTGTGGCTAGATGACCCTTATGCCCTGATCTTGCTTGCCTATAAATAGAAGCCTTATGCCATATTATTTTCCTTCACCAATTCACAAGAATTATAAGAGAGAACTATTGTAAGATCAATTGCTAATTGAAGGAGGAGTTTAAGGTCTTACATAATCAAGTTAAACGTAAAGTTTGCAATTTCAAGAGGTAATTTATGACTTGTAGTGGTTCGTTAATTTATCGATGTATAGCATGCTAAAGTTAATAATTTGTATGTTAATAGCATGTTAAGCTAAGTTAAGCGATGTCTTAATTCACTAAATGAATGGTGTAAAACATGAAGATGCGTGTTAGTATATATAAGTAGTAAAACTTGATAGACTAAGCAACCTAATGGATTTATTAGACAACCCTATTGTGGATCAAATAAATCATGATTGTATGTTAGTATTAATTAAATCATCAAGTATGCTAAATTTGCTAAAGAAGTGCCTTAGACAATTTAATCAACCAAAGTTAGATTTAAGCTATGTAAAACCTAGATTTAGTAGTTTTTGCAAGAGGTGTGCAGCCTCATATGTTTGGATTTGATCATGAAATGAATATCCAAGTTATAGAGTGGGAAGTTACGAACGCGTAGGAAAAAGAATCAATACCAAGTAGATTGAAAGTTATGCATGCTTGAATCAAGTAGGGTAAATTGCACAAAGCTGAAAATTGGGCGATGCCTTAGGGCGTCCAAGCGCTACACTTATAGAATACTTTTGTCCGAGTCTTTCCGAAGCTTGTTTTGCCAAGTGTTTGGTAATTGGACATAAAAGATAAAGTTATGAAATAAAACTCATATCCAAGGCTAGTTAAGGTGAAGTAAAGTAAGGAGTCATATTTTGACTAAATTGTATGTCGATCTCGTGAATTATATAGGTTGACCGAAAGATACAAAAACTAGCGTAAACTATAGAAGCGGAATCAGACAAATTTTTCGGACTATATGCAAGTTTCTAATTGTTTTTATGTGCAACGATGTGCTATAAAACTGTTTTGAATTTCAGTTGTGTGAAGTTAGTTGTGATATATGAATTACTTATATAACTTGAGGATTGTGAACTCTATAAACTTGGGTAGTGTGAACCTTATAACTTGAGTAGTGTGAACTCTATTATTTGTATAAACTTGAGAAGTGTAAAATGTGTTATCTGTTAGACTTGCTGAGCATTTGTGCTTATTCTTGCGAATAAAATCGTATTTGCAGTTAAGGAAGAATTACCAGTAGAATCTGACAGTAAAGAGAAAGTGAAAGAAGAGTAGTTAGGTCAAGAGAAATTATTATTGTTGTCTTCGAGGCTGCTAAGCATCCCCTACGCGTGTAGGAGTCTATATGTAGAGCTACGGGAGGCCCTATAAGGCGCGTTTATCGTCTTCTCTTTTCATGTAATAGAACTTGAAGTTGTAATAACTTTGGAGATGTGATTAAAAGAGTTGGGAATTATTTTAAGAATGTATTGTTTGTGTACTGCACATTTAAGCTAGTAAATGTAGGAGTCATCTAACTATGCTAGGTTAACATTATTGGCAATGTCTAGAAAGTTTTGTCGATGAAAGGGGTTAGATTATCTAATTGCGCGCCAATAAGAAGAAGTCATTATCAAAAAGCCCTTATCGATGCTTGCTAATATTAAAAGTCTATATTAGATAAATGGTGTTGAAGTTGAGAAGAAGGGTTATTGTTGGATTGTGAGTCATAATTTATATCTTTGAAATGTAATAGAAAATTGTAAAGTGTACGATTCTGGAATAAAGATTGTGTTGTAAGTTTTAAATAAACGAGTTTTTATAAAGTATAATAATAGTGAATATTAAGGAAAGATGTTGCGATCCAGGGATGGAGGTAAAGAATTGATTTAATGTCTGTAATAGACTAGTTAAACCAATAAAATTATTGATAGATTTAATAGATGAAGTTTTATTGTCAGCACCATATCAGATAAAATTGGTTAGAAGTTGAAGACCATAAATGCATTAGAGCTTTTTCTCATGTGAAAGATCTGAACCAACCCTAGATCTATTACAAATATGACGACTTTAACAACAACAATGAGCCAAAACAGGGAAGCCTCCTTTCAAACTATTGTAGGCATAGTTGTCATGGCGTCGACTAGCCAACGCCTAAGCGCCCTGGCGCTGGAGAAGGGCAACACGCTGCCAAGGCTCATGCCTTGGTAGCTGGCCCAACTCCCAAGTTAAGTGATCAAGTCATTTTTGACTCATCATACTTGTTATGTGGTGTAATTTTATTATTTATTAATGTATGATGGGAGATAACTTGATTGATTCTTTATTTTCTACGTGGTATTTGTTGACTTGTTCTACTAGTTTTTAATGTCAAGTGTTTTACTTTTGAATTTTGATTGTCAAGTATTCATATTATTGTGTTTTAAATTGTTTAGTTATTATGTTTTGGGTTTTAATGTATATAAAATTTTATTGCTCAATATACTTTTAAAGTAAAATTAATAATATATAAATTGCACCACTATTAATGACTTGTTGCCATACGGACACAACGCCATGTCGCCATACAGACACAGCTCCTTGTCGCCTAGGCATCCTGGCAATCGATTACCGACGCATCTCACCGTAGGCCATGAGGTTGTAGGAAAGGTACCAATTAACACTAGTAATTTAATTGTGTAGAGAGTGACAGAGAGTACAAGAGAGATCTCACTTCAATCCTTCACAATATACAACCATGAGTTCCTCATACAACCTGAACTACAAGATGTTTCAACTCAGTCTACATTCTGGATTGCTAATTTACAAGATATATATAATGCTAAGCATGGTAGCTGAAATTAAACACTTACAATATGGCATGTATCAGATGGTTTATGCATTCAAACTCATCATGCCACCTCTAGAACAATTATCATTCTTAATGAAATGGAAGTTCGTAAAGGCAGATAAAGGCTTCACTGTCCTTCGATCATAATATTTTCCAAGTGATACTACATATGTCTATACCTTTAGAGAGAAGCTGCAAGTAGTTATGGCAAAATTTCATAATCACACAATTCTCTAAATCTAAATGATGTTAAAAACATACAACAAAGGTAAGAGAAACTTGCTAATTATACTAAATTTCCATTCCACTTATACTCCTTCAAACTTTTAATACAGTTTATTGCTTTCCCTTTAATCTGATTTAGAATTTAAGGATATATAAGCAGAAAAAATAAAAATGTATTGATACTTTGCCAGTTTTCTAGCCAAAGTTCTGTGTTCAAAAATGGACGGATTTGGACACAAAAGCTAAATACTTAAGTGAATCTTTTATAATCCCTATATTACCCTTTATTTAAAAACACAACAGGATTCAATATAAGGGTAAAGTGATAATCTGTTGCATTCTATTTTTATTTTCTTTTATAAACTCACAATACAGTAACCAATGTTACATAAGCAGATAGAAGCAATTATTAGCAATCTTAAGCTACTTCAAAAAGTTGATCAATATTGCACACAGCTTATAAAGAATTGAATTCAGATGTTCTGTAGATGTTTTTGATGCTATTATAAATTTATAATTAATTGGACTGGTCTCTTAGAAATAAAAGCACTCTTCTCAATCAAAATAAATAACATGATCAGAAAGGCAATAATTACCTATCATATACAAAGACAGCTATGTCACAGTCTGCCAAAGAATCCTTCTTACTTAGCAATTTGCCAACTCCTTCTTCAGTTATCTCTCGCAATATAAGAGTTTTCTTTCCCTGTCCAGGAAAGAAAGACATACTTAACGAGCTTGATCCATGATCATCACATCATAATGATAAATGTGAAAAACATAAAATGCACCATCTTAGTAGATTATCTTTTATAAAAGTGGTCATAATGTCCATATTTTGTTAATATTCACGCTCAGCATTGCTCGTGGTGTGGTGCTAACAATCATTTTGTTTTCTAATATTTTATGGGCAGAAACTTCAGAGCCACCAGCAGTGGGGTATCCGGCATTGTTATCCCCAAATTTGGTAACATGACAAAAGAGGATACCTATAGTTAAAAAAAAAACAAAAAAGTTATGCAGTTTTGTGGAAATTATGTATGAAGGTGTGCATGTTATACAGTATTTTAATCATCATAACTAAAACTCAGTGAAAGTTAAACTCGAGTATTTGTGAATGAAATCCTTACAACAATACATTATGTAAAATTAAATATCGAAAAAAGCATTGTCAGGCATACCATACGCGTGTGTGTGTGTGTAAAAATTAGTTTGTGGCATTTGTATTGAAATTTTTGATACAATATTATTAAATTGTTAATCAATAACATGAACTCTTCCATTCTCTTACCAAAAATAAATAACATAGAAAAATGGACTAATGTCTGTTACGAAACTATAGGAAAAATTAAAAAAGCATGAGAAGCATATGTACTAATAAAGATTGCTGTTTAGTAGTTGTCTAGAAGATTTTTGTGTGTACACGGGTGGAGTGACACACCGCACACTCTACCAGATCATCAAGCCCGTGATGCAGAATGCACTGGAACTTACCCCAAGTTGATCAACTGTATTAGCTGCATAACACTCCTCTGTTGTTGAAATATAAACATCAGAGAAAGGCCTGCAATTTTTGATTGCACAACAACAAATGTCCTCCAAGTTACATAACATTAGATGAAAGTATCATGTGTGAGATCACATCAAATCTAGTTACCATGGTAAGACATTTCAAATCAGATATATTTTACTAATATAAATAAGTTCATATTTTTATTCAGAAGTTACCTTCCAATAAAAGAATTCAATAATGCAGACTTTCCAGCCTCTTTTGGCCCAAACACAAAACACTGGAAAACATTTCTGTCCGACTGTTTCTTTTTACGATCTATGCGTCTTCTCCTAGTGACACGAATGGCAGAAGAAGGATCACCAGTATATCCAATATATATCAGGTTCTCAACACTACGAATTGGCTCTCGAAGAGTCATAAGGGCCCACTGCACTCCATCACATATTTGTCAGAAACTCGAGACTAATACATAAATCAATTTGTAAATAACCTTTGTAGATATAGCTGACTAACTAGTGATATTTTGCTAAGAAAAGAAAGGGGGGGGGGGGGGGGAAATTACATGCACTTTTTTCTTTCTTTTCTGATAAGTTATGTTGACATGTTACATGTTTGCAGCCATGATTCCAAACAAATCAGTACAAATAGCACTGGCGACAATACATTTACTAAAAAATTTATAACATGATAATTGATATCACACAATTCTCTTTTAATTTTTCTTTCTGTTAATAAGTAAATCAAATAACTCTATATTAAACTAGAAAGAACTGAAATTAGTATTATCCCTCTAAGAAATATTAAAAATATTATCAGCTGGCACATTTACCAAATTACCACAACAAAATTAGCAGATGTGTGCATTCCTTCGATGTATAAACAAATTCATCACATCATAATTAGAACTACGATTAGGAGAAGACGAAACTTCTCCAAATGAGCAAATTGGCCAAAAAAGACTAATAAAAAAACTGCAAGCACATAACCAAATTGACAATTGTTTCTCCCTCTTACAAGAAATGCTAGAGTAACATAACTGACAGAAACTACGATTTCACTAAAATAAACTTGCAACCAAATCAAAGGTGCTATTAGAAAATTCCTAAACAATGAACAATTGAAGTGATCAATCTCATAAATTGGAAATTTGATTATCTAAGAGCTAAGTCTCTTCACTAGTCCCCACCCTGCTCCAGAAAGATAGTAAAGAAGAAACTGCCAAAGGAAACTTGTTTTATTAATAAACACGACAAAGTTAATACCTTGAAAAGGGAAAGGGAATAATAGTTCCAACAACATTTTTCAAATAGTATGACTGCTAAAAATTAAAATGTAGGAGTGTAAATATATAGGCCAAATATAGGACTGTATAAATTTGAACTGCATAAATTTATTAGATCAATTGTCATGGGCATAAGATTTATATCTGAGCAAATATCATATCCACAGATGTCATATGTGATATGCGGTCCCAGAAATGAACGAGTAAACACAAAAATGAAGAAAAAAATAATTCCGTTGCCATACCTCAGACAAAAACCCATCAAGTGAAAGCCCCCCCAAGGCAGTTCTCTCTGCAGCATCCTCATATGGAGCTTCACGAAAAGGACTGATGATAAATGAAGCAGGCGTCAATGTTAGTATATAAAAGGCATTGTTGCAGTACATAATGAACACAGTAAGATACATGCCATTAAATTGATTTATACAACTAAATGATGATATCACATTGACATAATATTGCCAAGAGGCATATGTAATATGATATGCTACACAAACGACAACATCCGCTGATTTTTGGCTCAGTAAAACTAGTTGAACGACATAGATACTCTAAAACCAAGTTACATGGACCTAGATGGAGTGTCCGGTCAGACATGGGTACTTTGAAAAATCTGATACCAGTTCTCCTCAATTTTGTCAATTTATTATACTAAAATGAAGTGTGCAGCACCCATAGGTTCCAAGTTCCATACTCTTGTCCGAGTGTCGAACATGAATATTTTAAGAGAAAGTGAACAGTCCATATAACATAGCTCTAAAGAAGTCAAAATATTTTTACATTGGTGCATCAAGATTGAAGAGAGCACTTCATTATGTTCATTTGCCTATTTTAGGAAAAACATAAATAACCATGAAGATTCAAATTTCCAAATATTTTAGTATTTATGGATATTTAATCTATTTTTATTTATTTTTACTGGAAATCAAGTGTTTTAATTTATTAATTTTTGGATAAGTTTGTATTTTTGGCTTACTTTTCTAATTTACTTTAATTAGGTTTTTATTATTTTCTCTTTTCTGAATAGTCGTAGGAGAGTTATTTAGGGCTAAAAATATGTTATCTTAAAAATTTTGGATCCTCAAACTTTTGACAATTATTATTAAGTTCTCTTCAATAACTTTATCTTCCTCGTGGATTCAAATACTTTACAACGTTTGTGCTAATACAATCACTAGCCATCAACGTTTGTGTTAAAGCGTTACAATATAACCACGTCATCTACTGAGTCGATTCGTATAAGAGTTGAATAATTGTATGCTTATAAGGTCTGAAAGAACAATTGAGATTCCTAAGGGTAACACCCTGAAATCCTAGAGTGAAGATTGCATAACTTGTAAATGAGACTGAGCATAATTTTCGTTTGCATATAAAAAACTTTTAGTCACAAACTCTTAACATGATCTTAGATATACAAATTGTTTAATTCTCAGCTAGATCTTAAACACGGTTCAAAGTTACAGTAGCGGGGAGTATGTTTCTCAAGGTCTTTTTTTGATTTTCTCAAGGTCTTTTTTTGATCGATATCAGGTTTGGTATCAGATCCGGGCGATACACACCGTTATGCTAGTTAGGAATTTCAAAAACAAAGTAAAAATTATAAAAAATTCTAAATAATAAGAACAACAAGATGGATCAAGTTATAACTAGATAATATATGTAAAAAAAATTTATTTAATATTTAGGAAATATTATTTTTTGTTTACAAGTAAAATGGGTATAATTATTATTAAACTTAGTTAACTTAGGTACTATATATTATGTAATTGTTTTTTCCCAAGTAGTTTGATTATAATTTTATATGTTATAGTAACTTGAATACTAGTTTTAATTTATTTTATTTTATTTTAAATACCAATTCAGGTACTAGATATAATGCATTGAATTTAAAAAAATTTAACCTTTTTTTATGTGGCGTTTCTCCCTTTATGCCGAAATTTCTCAACTATTTGGTCTAAAATTGTTCTGTGATGCCTTTAGGACAGTTTTTGCAGAAACATACTATTTACTTGATTTTTCAACTCGTATCAAGGTTGTAGTTCGGCAAGGGCCGAAACCGCTTTGATGTGCTAAAATTTTGGTAGAAACTTTGAACCGTGATATTAGAGCTTCCTTACAATATGGATTCTCGCATTAGCGAGAATCTTCAAAAAAGTAAAAAATCAAATTTCCTCGCAACAAATTTTTTAAAGTGAACTTGAATTGTTTAAGGAAACATACAGTACTTCATCAAATAACTAAAGAAGTGTTAAAATAAGATTAAGAAAACCAAGGTTCTTATTGAAGATAACTACACTACCTTTCAGGGGCAGTAGAAAAAAGATCCTCAAGCTCGACCATCCGAAGGGCTCCATCCTGATAAAAATCAAACATCATTCCGAAATATTCAAAGATACAAGACGGCCATTTAATGCAAAAAATGCAATAAATTAAACTCTTAACAATACAGGGTGTTAAAAAAATTTAACTCCCATCACTAAAAAGTCGCAGCAGTATACACCAAGTAATGATAATTTGATTTAGTTTATATTTAGAACTCACAACAAAAAATGCAGAATCCAAGTTATGAAATTAACTTTATACCTTGTAACAAGTAATAAGAACACATTAAGTCAATAACATTTGACAAACTATTATTTTCAGAAACAGCTCTAATCCTGCCATGTAGCAAAATGAACAGTAAAAATCACCAAATCTAATTGACTTATTATACAATCATAATTCCGTTACTCATAGATAGTTCATAAATCATGCGTGACTTCCTTCAGTCCTCCTTTTCTTTTTTTAGACAATTAAGAATTAACTTTTATCCAGGATTGCCACCTGGTTCATGAGAAAGCCCTTTCTTCCTAAACTACCAAGATCCAATTCTGCTTTCTTTTGTAAGGTAAATTTAATCATATTTATTTCTGAAACATAAAAGAAGAAACCCTAAACTCATAATACTGGTAATTATGGACATCCAGATTACTAAACTGACATCCTACTGACAGTTTCATAGACATGATGATATGTACATATGATCATACGATAAAACATTAGAACCCAACACCAAACTCTGATTAAAGTAAAAAATAATAATAATAATAATTAAAATAAAATAAAAGACTATTCAAAACTATAATCACATACCAAATCTTTATTTCAATTTAAGAATTTGGTAAACAGAAACTATAACTTACACCATCAATGTCAAATGTGGAGAAGGTCTCTTTGAGAAACTCGACAGCTTCATTTGTCAACTCCACAGTCTACAAAAAAAAAAAAGTAGGCATTAGTAGTGCGGAAAAGATTAAGCCAGCTAGTTAGAGTGGAAATGGCTTAAAGAATTTGAACAGCTAGTTACAAAGAAATGACGTAAAGGATCATAAGACAAACATATCATTTCAATGAAGTACTCCTCAAGTCTCAAATTATATGGCAATCTTTACGCATTTAGATGAGAAAATAAATATCAAGGTTGCACCATTAAGTATAAATGTTATAAATTATTATGTCAAACTTATTGTACTAGGCTACAGCTGAACATCGAAAGGAAGTGTGCTACTTGGTAATTTAGGACTTTTAAATTATAATTATTGATATTATTCATTATATTATTGAGTTGCCTAGTACTAGTTGGTTTAATAATATTATTGTTGTCCGTCTTTGAACTTTCACTCTCATGAATAGTTGAAGTATTCTAGTCTTATAATTATAGTTGTAATCTCTGAAATTTCTAGGTAGTATCTCTTTATTTATTTGATTCAGGATCTTATTAGTTCAGCACCTAAAGGTGGACAGATTGAGGAAAACTTAGAAGAGAACAAATAAATAAAGAGAAGGAAAAGATTATACTTGGTACTTTAGGACTTCTAAATTAAAACTACTGCTAGTATTCATTATATTATTGAGTTGCCTAGTACAAGTAGGTTTAATAATTCTTGTTGTTCGTCCTTGAACTTTCACTCCTACGGAAGTCTTATAAGTATAGTTGTAATCTCTGAAATTTTTAGGTAGTATCTCTTTATTTATTTGATGCAGGATCTTATTAGTTCAGCGCCTAATGTTGATATACTCGTGGAGACGTGGACAGATTGAGGAAAACTTAGAAGAGAACAAAAAAATAAAGAAGGAGAAGATTATATTTGGTACTTTAGGACTTCTAAATTATAACCATTGCTAGTAATCATTATATTATTGAGTTGCCTAATACTAGTTGGTTTAATAATTCTTGTTGTTCGTCCTTGAACTTTCACTCCTACGGATAGCTGAAGTATTCTAGTCCTAGTTTTGAGTTTTTTTGTCAAAATTGACTATTTCTAGAATTAATAATAAAGCATATATAAATATACTTTTAAAAGTTATAAAAATTGGGGTTAATAGTAAATAGTATATACTTTCTTTTGGTTATAATTTCTTCACCTATATTTTGGCAAAAATGGTACAAAACGCATTTTAAAAAATGGTCAATTTGAGCCAAATAAAGTCAAAACTAGGCATTTAATTTGGGACGGAGGGAGTAATTATAGTCATAATATCTGGATTTTTTTTTTGGTAGTTTTCTCTTTATTTATTTGACTCAGGATCTTACTAGTCAGCACCTAAAGTTGATATTGAGGAAAACTTAGAAGAGAGCAAAAAATGAAGAGAAGGAAATGATCAAAATTCAAAGGGATAAATAAACTAGGTCTCACACCTAGGGTTCTTAGCCTACATTTGTTTGCGGGGTTAGAGCATGGAACTAGACTATTAGTCCGAATTAAAAAATGATATTGTTTGTTTTGTCATCCATGACTGGATTATTAATCTGGTTTAAAGAAATAATCACCCATATGAGGGACTAATTAGAGGGGAAGGAGGGGGTGAGTTTCATAGTCCCCCATATGAGGGACTGTTAGTCTCAAAGACTAATAGTCCTATCTAAACCAGTCCCTCAAAAAAATATACCCTTAGCGTCTTGGAGACCTCACATTCAAGGAAAAGATGCATCACACATCATTCCGAAAATTTTATATTCATTGATTCTATCTCCAAAATGGCTCAAATACACCTATTTATAGGACTTCAAAAACTTTCCAGCACCTTCGATACACTAAACCTATGTAACTAATGCATCTGACTCTTTTCTGTTTTTTGGGCATATAATGAGCTTAAAATGCATTGTATTAAACAGTTGAAATGGTCATAATGAAGAAAGTTCAGTCAATGTGATCCAGTAAGACCATTCCAACCTAGCAATCTAGCTCTTGCAGAAGGCAAAATGTGAAAATAAAACGAATGATGCTGAAAACAGGAGATTGGCTCATCTGAGATACAAAACTGAATGAAGTAAAGAAAATACTCCACCCCTCCCTCCATGTGCTACTAGAGAAAACTCCAAAAACAGGGTCTGCCTAACCAAGTCCACAACAAGTTGGGCTCAAATCTCTATTTTAGAAGCACTTGAGATCGCTTACTCTCACCCCAGCTACCATATTTACATAGCAATAAGAATTTGAAGAGTTCGAGACGGGTACTACTCAATTTTGGCAAATATAAGGAAGATTTTCGCTTTGCAGTGTAGGCTATGTTACACGTACTTGGATGGATGGAGTGTCCAGTTGGATACGGTATTTTGAAGGGTTCGAATCGGGTACTCCTCAATTTTGCCATCTTTTACATTAAAATGAAGTGTCCAGTATCCATACATTGTCCGAGTGTTGAGTGTCGAGTGTCGGACACGGTACTTTACACAAACTGAAAGTCCGTGTAACATAGTGTGTTGGTCCCCAAGGAGACACCACATGGATAATTGAAACACAAAGCTCAAGAAAACAGGAATTAATTACCTGATCAGGAGTTCTTTTAATTGGAGGTGGAGGAAGCTGATCCTCACCAAGTCTAATGTCATTGTTATAACCAAATTTCCTTAGGACAGTCCATGTTGTCTCCAAACGGCCTTTTTCTATGAATAGTGCATGGAGAAAGAGGAATCCCGTAAGAGTAAGACCACGATCGTTGACACCTTCTGGCAGTTTTTCTTGCACAACCCTCTTGACACCCACTATTTCAGAAGGTTGTAATGGAGCATTGAAACACTTGACCTGTTTACAATCATTACTAAATATCTCAGAATCTCGCTTACAAGACAGCTTTGTGAAAATAGAACTCATCAGGAAGCACAACAATAATAGACTTCAGAAAAACAAAGACCGGAGCATACAACATATGGAAACAAGAAATGAGACCTGAAAATCATTTAATTCCGCATCGCTGAGGGCACCGTCCCTGTCATGATCACATATAATGAATATTCTTTTTAAAGCCCTAATGCATCGTGGCTTCAGAGTTTGTGCTTCCTGGTCAAATAGTGGAGCCGTGGGATGAAGCACTGCTTTCTGGGAATAGTAGAAAACCTCAGGGATCTGCAAACAAAGAATTTTGTAAGCTCTCATTACAATCCACAATGTCATTTACAGTGCAACAGTGGATGGCACAATGACAGTCCAAGAAAGTATTAAAGTTAATCAGATGCTTATTTCCATTGAAACAACAGCAACAGCAATTCAGTTGTACCTGAATATGGTTAAGTGCCGAACATTCGATACACGTTTCAATTTCCCGAAACTGTTGCATTAAAGGAGACATCACCTGCTCCAGACTAACTAAGTGCTGCCTCAAATCCAGCTTACAACCCACCACTATAACCGGCACCTTTACCTGCTCAGACACATAGAAAGACAAATGATAAGGCAAAAAAAATAACTTAATGAGGCTCTTTGTTCTGCATTTCAAGGACAAATTTTGTGCTTCCTGAATTTTATAAATTATAATGAGAGAAAAGTTCTTTCTGAATGGAAAGAAAAGCACATCCTATCTGATTAACTAACATTGATTTCATATACAAACCTCTAATCGTCTCAATTCAGGAAGCCAGAAAGTACTCAAGCGATCAAGAGTGGCAGGCTGATCACAAGCATAAGTTAGCACAACTGCATCTGCCCGCTTCAATTCTTCAGCGAGTCTACCTCTATTTTCTACACTGAATGTTAGGAATGAAACAATAATTAGCTCTGAATCGAAGACAAAGTTTAACAGTAGAGCCACATATAATGAGTAGTTCAAGGGAATGTATATGTACTTTATATACTATATAGAATCATTAAAAATAAAGTTTACTGAAATACACATGTGCTATTCCCATCAGTTCAATTACCACCACAATTCCGCTGACATGGAGATAGTATTAATATAAACTTAAAACAGTATATGTGATATACATATATATTTATATGCATGAAAAATAAAGTGTGCATATAAACATACATGTAAATATATGTATGTATGTTTAAACATACAATGTTAGGCCCTAGAATAAGTGAAAAAATTGGATAGATGAAACTGTACACACATGAGCCCATATTCAATCATCTTGGCTGGACGATCAATGGTAATATAACTGACAGGGTCATTCAAACAAAAAATAAGCTGAATCATGATTTTTAACAAAAAAAACAATTTCCATGAGAAGAATCATGTAATTTACTTGGACACAATCCGACACAATTAGATGGTGGCTAAGGATGTGAAGAATTCTCTCGGAAAGGTAAGTGCACAGAGACATTGACCAGTGGTATAATATCAAGAATTAACAAGAAAAGATTTTTAACTCATACCAAACTGCTAGCAAAGTGTTCAATGAATTTTCTTCACCGCAAATACTTATCTAAAAGGGCGTTGAGTTCAGGTTCACTTCAAGCTTCCAATTATTCTTTCTGTGGAAATTTGAAGTTCAATTTACTCATTGTAGCAAGGAGTTTGGTTTGCTTCTATTCGCTAATTCCTTTCCAGGCATCTCAAATTGTGATTGTAGTTTCATTCAATTAGCTAGTCTATCATAGAATAACCAATATCAAGTCCTTGTAAGTAAGCTAAATAGAAAATTTAAGATTTTTAAGTTATTTTGCAGTTACTTGATTAAATTAGATTACTTTATGTTTGCTGATGGCCAATATCAGTAATTTAGCCAAACAGTACAATCAGCAGGTAGAGATTTAAAAAGCAAAAAGAGGATATGAAATGATATATACAAACAGTTACATTATACATATACGGGAAAGTGAAAGAGAATTAGACCTAGAAGAGGTATCGATTATGGTAATAGGGACTTTTTCGGGATACATATCGTCAGGCAACCTCGTCGGCGGCAACACAGGAGGGACATTGGTCGGAAAAGTATCAGTTGCGGCAGTGACAATCAAACTGGATTTTCCAGTGCCCCGGTCTCCGGCGACAACGATGCGAACGCCTTTCGAGCTCCCCTTAGAAGAACCACCTCCCGCCATTCAGACTGCAGCACAAATCAAAAACCCTTGCTAACGAAGTAATTGATTTTTCTATAGCAAAACCCTAACAAAAACGTATATATATATACCTTGGATGGGGGATTAAAGGGGCCCACCGAAACCCTAGGAAGCTTGATAAAGAAGGTAAGGAGTTCAGGAAGGGTTTGAGCTAATAGTAGTTGATTAACGTTTGATTGTGATCAGACGGTTGGGACTAGAGGAGAGAAGGTACACCTTTGCATATTAGTCCTTAGGAGTTGGGAATTGGGATTTTATTTGTTACAATCCAAAAAAAATGACTACTTATTTATACATGAAAAATGATATTTATATATATATATATTATGAATATTTATGATTTTTTTATTGTCTGAGAAGTATTAATAATAATAGTTTTGAAAGATACTTAATAAGTGAGGCTTATTTTATAACTTTATACACTCATGAATTGATATTTTTTACAATTATAATTGGACACAAATTTGTGGACTTTATACTTTTGCAAAAGGAAAACCTTGGATTCAAAATATAAGATTATAATTAATTTTATGAGTCAATTTACGATGTTTTCAAATTCAAAATTGATATGATTTTTTCTTATTTTAATTAATATAATGATAAATAATAAATAAATTGTCTAAAAAAATTACTCAGTTAATAGTTGGAAAATATTTATATAAAGTAAACTTCTTTGTAATGAATCATAAAGTTAAAAATATATGTTTACAATTTTCTTTTTCATTTTCAGTTTATAGCAGCTTTGTTTGTCATCATTTTAGGGTTTATAACTTGAAAGAGAAGAATCGTTAGAGTTTGATAGATTATTGAACAAATTTAACTTGAAGACCTAACTGCTTAACACTCTGTTTTTGAGTTTTAAAATGGGTAGAAAAGAAAAGAAATTGACAAAAAATTTAAGTTTTATTTTCTATTCTTATGTTGATGAGTTTTTTAGTAAGCTAAAAAAAAATTAATAGAAAACTTAGACACTTTTTCTGCTAAAGTTTTTTCTCTGAAATTGGTCTGATTTGGACAGAAAAGAAATTAGAATAAGTAATATTTTTATAATTCTCATATTATCCTTAATTTTTAATATAATAAATTTTAAATTACAACTCATGTTGCTAATTTGTTTTTATCTATTAAATCTAAGCTCATAAAGAGAAAGAAACTTCTTGACAGGAACGACTTCGTAAGTTTTTTTTATTCTTGTGATTGCTTTCATACCCTACTACTTCGTAATCTCGCTGAAAATCGAATGGGGTTTGTTTCATTCTTTGATTTTAATTGTGTATCACTTTTCTTGTTTGGATTTGTTGCAGTCTCGGTAGGTATATTCTTGTAACCTCTGTGTTCTTTATCTACATCGATGTTATCTTCTAGTTTTGAACCATCATCATCGCTTTTAGATTGAATTTTATTGAAGAATTTGATGAATAATCTCCTTTAGTATTAATAATACAGATTATGTTTGATGACTTTTGGGTATGGTATGACAATAATTTTGTAGAAATAGTTTTTGTTTAACATTTATTTGGATATTTGTATTTGATTATGAAAATTTTAATTTGATTAAATTTATCTTACATATTTTTATTCATGATTCAATAATGGTTATACTTAATAGAAGGGTAAATTTGTAAAAAAACGCAAGAAAATAAAATTAGTAAATTTTCTATTATTTTTTATTAAAAACTCAAAAACAAATGAAAACTTCAAGTTTTCTATTCTTTTATTTCTTTTCCTGTTCTAATTTAAGTTTTCTTTTCCGTCCAAAACTCAACGGAAAAGAAAAGAATAGAAAACTTAAATGAGAACAAAAAAGAAAAGAATAGAAAACTTGAAATTTTTCTGTGTTGTTTATGAGTTTTTAATAGAAAATAATAGAAATTTTAAAAATAAATCTTGCGTTTTTGAATTTCAATAAAATAAAAGAAAAGTATCATTTTTACAAATTTACTCTTCTATTAATTATAATCATTGAACCATGAATAAAAATATGCAAGTTAAATTTAATCAAAGATAAAATTTTATAATCAAATACAAATATTCAAATAAATGTTAAACAAAAACTAATTCTACAAAGTCATTGTCATACTATACTCAAAAGTCATCAAAGAATTTTTCATATTTCATATCAATGATAATAGCATGTTTAATTGCAATCTACTATTTAAGATTCAGAAAAGAGGAATCATTACACTAGTTATAACTTATACTTCATATGAAGTTTTCAAAGGAAATTACAACAAAAAGTTGATATTCAAGAGAAGGTAAAACAAATAAGTAAAGGCATGTACCTGAATCGTTTACGGTAGTCTGAGAACTCATTCGTGACAACAAAGAAGTCGCTCGCGCCAAGAACTCTATTTCTCTTTATCAGCTTAGGTTTAGTAGATAAAAACAAAATTGGGGACATGAGTTGTAATTTAAAATCTATTATATTGAAAGTTGAGAATAATATGAGAATTATAAAATATTACTTATTCCAATTTCTTTTGCGTCCAAATCAGCGTCCAAATCAGGCCAATTTTGGACGAAAAATTTTTGTAGAAAAAGTGGTCAAGTTTTCAATCCATTTCTTTTATTTTCCGTTTATTAAAAAACTCAGAAACATAGGAATTGAAAAGAAAACTTAAATTTTTTGCCCATTTCTTTTCTTTTTTGTCTATTTTAAAACTCAGAAACAGAGTGTTAGAAATATCCCCTTCACGTTCCTGAACTTATTGTATTTTTCACATTTAGTTTTCAAACATTTTTTTCTCATGAATTTGGTCCCCAGACTTAAAAACCTTTAATCTAAGTAAATTTTGATTGATTTAAACGGAAAACCCATTTTTTTTTAAATGAATATGGCACACGTGTGAACAACACACATATTTTGAGGGGTATAATTGTGACTATTTCAAATTCAGGCCTATATAATTCAATTTGGGTCGTCAAATACAAAACAACATACATAAATTTCTTTAATTATAATTATAATTTCTATAATGTCATGTATAGTACGACAACACACACTAAGTTCTCACTATAATTATTTGTACATTATTTTATAATTTAATGAGTACTACTACTACTACTAGACTAGACCGTCACTCTATTCTCATGCTCTCCCATTACCCCCAATTACATTCTCATTTTTTGAAAGAAAATAATAATAAAAGGATGAACTCAAATAGCCCAGTAAGAAATATCATGACTAATATAACAAAAGAATAAAGTTATATTTAACATTCAAAGATGGTAAATCAGATATTTAGAAAATGTTAAACAACATAAGTTTTTTAAAAAAATAATTGTAGTGGAATGAGAAATCCATTAGGCCAGTCAAATAGATAATAATGTCTACCATCTTCTCCATTTTAAAATTTATCATCAAGATTTCATCAACTATAACATCAATGGTCATAATTGTAAGACCCTAACTTTTTATGAATAAAGATTTAATTTTCTCTAAATATTATTTTGAATAATAAGGTGTGATTTGATATAATGCTATAGTTATGAGTGATATGTACAAATTTTACAAAGTAAGCAAGTTGTCATAAAATATTTGTTTGGTCGGAGAATATTCATTTTGTCAGAAAATATACGCACGACGACACAATCATTGGTGGACCCCACAACGGAATAACTGTCGGATATAAAAAGTGACATAAATAACCTTTTTATAAAAATAACGGTAAAACTTTTACCATTATCTGTTGAAATATCGGTGATAAAAGAACAGTAATACGCGTTGTTGCACAGTAGCACACGGTATTGCATATTACCTCTAATTATTCATGCTTATGTAAGAAGTCACTAAGTTTCATTCAATAATTGCTACAGTAGTTGCTGCATATTATCTCATATTATTGATGCAATTATTGTCAGTATCATCTGCACAATATTTTATATTATTAAACCAATAATTGAGACAACACAATTATTCATATTATTATTTGCATTATTGATAATGTCTAGAAAGTTCTATCGAGGAAAGAGGTTAAGTTATTTAATTGCGCGCCAATAAGAAGAAATTCTTATCGAAAAGCCCCCTTTTTCCTGGAAACGATCAGGTTATCAATATTGTGAGTTATAATATTAAATGATGAATAACTGTGGAAAGATTAAAAATGTGTTGATTTAAGATAAATGATTTGTGATAAATATTTATTCAATTTTTAATATAAACATAGGGATTTGTCATAAGACGTTTGTTGTAAGTTTGGTTTATTATTCTATAGAGAAATGTGCTAATTTTTTAGACCGTTGGTTGAAGTTATAATAGTAAATTAGTATGGACCGCTGGTTGAAGTTATAATAATAAATCAATATAGACCACTGATTGAAGTTATAATAGTAAATCAATATGGACCGTAATTTGAAGTTTTAATAGTAAATCAATATGAACCGTCCGTTTTAATAGTAAATCAATCTGGACCATTCATGAATTAGTTACTATTTAGTCCATTCTCCTATAAATAGAAGCTCATTCCTTCATTATTTCTTACGAATTCACTAAAACTATAGAGAGAAAGAAAAAGAGTATTTTTCTAAGACCCTGACTTTTATGAAATAAAAGTCTAACTTAGTTTATGATTATTATTTTAAAATTATAAAATGTTAAATTGATAAATGGTCAAATGAACAATTAATCGGATAAATGAGTAAATAAAGAGGAAAATAAATAATTTTTTAGAGGAGTAGCCCATGTGGGCGGCTGAAATGAGGGAGAGAAGAAGGGGGACATGTGGGGAATGAAGAGAAAAAGAAAGGAAGAAAAGAAAGAAAAAGAAGGATAAAAGAGGGAGAGAGAAAAAGAAAAAGGGGAAGAAAGAAAAAAAGGGAATGGACTTCATCCATTACTCCATTCTCTCTCGTGAAGAAATCAGAATAAGGAAGAGAGAAAGAGAGAAAGAGAGAGAGAGGGAGAGAATGAGAGAGAAGAAGAAGAAGAAGAAGAAAATCCAAGAAAGTAATGAATAAAACCTGGATTAATCCTTTGATTTTTATGATAGAAGTTAAGTTTTATGATGTTGGTGTATTTATGTTTATATGTGATAGATTAAACTTACAAAAATATGAATCAAAGGAGAGAAATCAAGAAATTAAAAGAAGAACAAAATCTGGAAATTTTCAGAAAAATTAGTTTACTACTTGGTTTTATAAAATCTATAACTCTTTGTGTATAATGAGTCAGGAGATGAACCATATATCAAAAGAAAGCCCTAGAAGTAAGCTAAACGCAGAAATTAGAATCACTCAAAAATTCCTTGTGGATTTTTCGTGGTGACTATTTGAATAAAACTGGTCCAAAGAACTCATAGTCCAAAAAATTAATGTTCTTAAGCTCTATTGCGTGTGTTATAATATTTAATCCGACCGTTAGATCATTGTAATTTGTGTTTGAGTAAAACTCTTTAACTAGTTTAGCATATATTCGAGTGTTTGCCTCAAGACATTCTGAGAATCCAGCCTTCTTCACAAGTTCAAAAATATTTCTGAACTTCTTTTCGAATTTCTCAAATGTCTTGGTTCCACGCTGAATGCCATTGATTACTCTCCAATCTGCCATTTGAATAGTTTGAAGTATATGGGTTGTTAATCTCAGAAGTTTTGTGAGAGATATTTGAATGTGATTTGGGCAAAGATTGAGGTTTGATGTATTCAGGCGTTGAAGAGGGTTTTAGGGTTTGAAAAAGGGAGGAAGAGAGTTTTGATAGCTTCTGATAACTGTATGAAGATTTTGAATTTGTCTTTATGACAGTTTCTTCTGACTCTGCATAAGCTGTGATGTGTCAGACATTCATTGGTTGCACGATGCCCAATATGAAACTGCAATTTCCCATAAACTGAACAATTATTCAGTTTTAATATTCTTTTAAGGAAATGACATTACTGACGTAGATTGACCATTGACTTTTTCAATACGTAGAGTAGTTTGGTGAGGTAGCTATGGACTCTATGTTTTTCTTTATCGACTCAACGATCGTCTTCTGAATGATGCTTCAGTGGATGTTTTGACATTAATCCTCATCTTGAAGTTACATGGCTTAACCACTGATGTACCTCATGATAGTTTGGGCAGTAAACTTCTGAGGTGAGTCTGCAAGGCATCTTTCCAAACTTATCTTCTCTCAATCTGAGTAATTGAGCATGTGTCTAGTTCTTCCGAGCTGCCCATGAGCTAGTATATCCTACGATCATCGAGCCTACTCTACGATCTTTGAGGTTGCACTGCGGTCGTCGAGTTCACTTCAGAATCTACTCTACGATAGTTGTCAGACCTGGTCCTTGAGATGAACTAAGCATTCCTTCTGGGTTAAGGTAGCTCAGGAAGGGCCAACCTCTTAGAGTGAAATAAGGATCAGGTTTGTCCTTGAGGCGCTTTTTAGATGAAAAACTTCAGAAGTGATTAGTACTGATATCTCATTTGACCTTTTCTGTTGGGAAGTTCATCTACTAACTTTAGACATTTATATTGGATGTAATCATGGTGTTCTTTTGCTCTTACGCTGCGATCAGATGGTTGATCGTAGGCACTCCACGATTTTGAGTTGGTTGGTTGACAAGGTTATCAGTAGTACGTTTTAAGATGTTCCTACTTACTATGGATCTTCATTTGGTTCGTCAGCCACAAAGTTTTGGGACTTTGTAACTGGTATATTATGTCATAGTATATTTATGATATTTTTAGTGTTGTTGTTCTTCTTTTTCATGTGCATTAGAAGGCAGCCTTGCATATCTCCTTTTGACTGGAATCATCCTACGATAGTTTGTCAGAACTACGAACGTAGTCTTCTTTGATGGTTTAAACTTGTGGAGTTCTACTTTTGTAATGAGTTCCTCATGATTGATGCTTAATGATCCTCTGATGTGAACTTCCTTGAGGATTCTTCTCATATGGTATGTTATGCATGATTGAGCATATAAGACCCTTTTTATCTTAGGGTGAATGATCTGCTTCCATATGGAGATCAGCAACCATGTGAGCTACATTCATGTTAGCTCAGCAAGTCTTCAAGGACAGGCTTTAACAAATAAAGATTTAGTCAAAAATTCTTCTGAAATGTCTCAAGCCTTCTGCTGGTTGAATCTTTTTGACTGAAGTCTTTTGCTTCAGCATTCCTTAGTGCGGTCAGATAGACTAAGCACCTGTAGGTTAGATAAATTTCTATTTTTGGTACCCATAGTTAAATGGGTCCTTCTAGGTCAACTTTCAAAATCCCTGTTCCTCATATATTTGAATTTTCATCATGTTGATTACCAACAATCATATTTATGCATGTATCCAATTTAGACATGACATTGAAGATGTAAGAAGATGAGTGTGTATAATATCAATCAATTTAATAAAGCACTCTTTTTTTTGATGGTTTTATCATTTGCTTATTTATGTTCACAGAGTTTAAATGTTCATAGAGTGGGAATCAACTCTATTACTTATTTGTATCTGATTGATTCATGGAGGTGATCAGTTTCTACGAATCTTAAAGATACCCTTGTAGAACTAATCATACTATATGTGTTATCAAAATCTTAGAACATAGGTTTGTACATACATACTAACCCATCAGCAAAGATTACACCACTTAAGAATAATTAAACCTTGGTATGCTTATGACCTATTTCAGACTTCTTTCAAGATGTTATCTTCAACCTAAAACTTGGATGGAGAGAAAGTTTGTTAGCATTTGAGTTTTCAACTTTAGTGTACTTTTTCTCTTCTTCTTTTTAGGTAGAGTATGGTCTCTTGATATATAGAATACTGTTATAGTGCATACGGTGGTGCAACATGATGTACACATTTATACTGATGAGGAACCGTACCTTTACATTGTCAGTTTCTTGACAGTCATTTATTTTGATATACTGAGGTTAGGCATTGATGTGCATACTTTTTCTTTTACTTCTGACAGCTTGTTGCTCCAGTTGTCCTTTGATCAATCAGTCATAGTCTTGAAGATGTAAGCTCAAAGAATCTTGACATCTTTAGTTCTTTGACAGCCTTGAGTCCTCAAGGTTCACATCCAGCTGTTGGTTGGCGAAATATAGATTTGAGATATTCTTCTTTCTTCTCTGAATGAGTACTTCTTAGCACATATGGCCTTTTCATCTTTCAGTCTGGTGGATGTTTGACTCTTTGTTGTTGATATCTCTTGAGCTCCCATATCTTCTCTTCAGACTACAAAATTGACTATGGACACGAATTGGTCTTGTTACTATAGCATTTAAGAACATGGACCAATCTGAGCAGCTTCAGGTGTATATACACATTTACCTGTACACAATATTTTCAAAGTGTGAGCTCATCTGTATTTACAAGTGACTTATTACTAAACTAAGTTTAGAACAATGTTTGTGCCTAGGATCAGACTCAAAGCGATTAGCTTTTGAATATAGCATGAGAACCTGCTCTGATACTAATTGTTAGTTCCTAGTAGGCACACAATAGATCTAGAAGGGGGGGTTGAATAGATCCTTTTTGTTTTCAAATACTTTTCCTATTTATTTTGTATAGCTAATGAATTATCATATGACTAATATAAGAATCTTTTCAACCACATCGGAATAAGTAAAATATCTCATTCATTGATATATTCATAATCATACATACATTGTTCTTAGAGTTAGTTAAGTGGTAAGCAGTTTATGAATACATAGCAGTTAAGTACATAATGTAAATGACTTAAAGTAAATGACTGAATGTAAAAGGCACAAGGGATTTTTAAGTGGTTCAGAGACTCAAGCTCCTAATCCACTCTTATGCTTTAACTAGCAGGATTTCCACTAAGAAATGGCAGCACCCTGAATCACTAAGATTCCTTCAAGGCCAGCAGCCTTGGAACTTCAGTTCACTAAGAACTCTTCAAGCCCAGCAGGCTTGAAACTTCTTCTAGTTCCCTAGGAACTCTTCAAGCCCAACAGGCTTGGAACTTCATTTAGTCCCTCCGGACAAGGACCCCTCAGGCCCTGGCTTCTTGTTGTTGGTGCCTTGCTGCTAAGATGTCTTTAAGCTTGAACATCTTCTGTACTTAGCAGCTTGCCGTGGTCCTCTTGCATTCTGCTTCGAGTCTGGACCACATCTTCTTTGGTGCAGCTGATCTTTACTCTTTTCTGCTCATCTTCATTTGATGTCAGATGTGCACCATCACTATCTGGATTTTTTTAATTCTCTGAGCTTTTGGTAGTCTTCGTCTAGCACTTAGCAATCCCTGAACCCTTCTTGAATGTTTTGCAGCTGCATCTGTTCTTTTTCAGCTTTTGGTTCATGGTGATTTGTAGAGTGGCTTTTTGGATATTCTTTCTGCTCTGCCACTTTTCTGAATGCTATCTTCTTGGCCTTCTCGGCTCTCAGCTTGGCTACCATCTTCAGTGACATTCTCATCTTTGTTGAGTGAAGCTTTATTCTGTTCAAGTACTTCTTCAAAGCTGCTTCACTTCCACCTTTTTAATCTCACTGTCACTGAGACTTGTTCTGTTTAGTTCTGGTGGAACTCGTAGAGTCAACAATATAGCATTCCAACAACTCAACGATTCTGCATCTTGAAGCTTTGGTTGGTATATACTCCTTTCCAATCTTCCCGTTGGAATATAGCCATTGAGAGTAGTTTGAATTGCCTCACAGATCTCGAGTTATTTGATGTAGATTGCAGATGTGACATGACATCCCCTTTTTCATCTTTTTGACACTGCAGTCTACTGTTTCATCTACCCCGCCAGAGATGTCACTTTGATGTCTTGGGCATGTAGTCTTCTTTATTTTTTCTTTCTGACTTCTCGATTAGAACATCAGAGATTGTCCTTTTGCATCGATGCTCTCAATAAGCTATATTAGAATATCACTCTTCAGATTGAACCATTGTCAATGATTCAATCTTCAGATGACGAATCTCTACGATTCTGATGCATATGTTCTTGGACCTGATCTTAGTGCCTTGTTGAATGTTGCTCATTTACTAGTTGAGACAACACTACGATCCTGAAGAGTGTTCATTAGATATTCAATGTAGAACACTTCTTTTTTCATTTGTGCAGTGCTTCAATACTTCTGTTTGCCTTGACTGATCTCAGGAACTGATAGCTTGACTCCTTGTTCTGGTCTCTTCTGAATAGCAAGACACCTCATATTTGTGGTATGCCCAGCTTGCTTTCTCCTTGTGATCTCCCGTTCACTTATCATCAATGGACTGACCCATGCTTAATCACTTTAGCCTTGTTCTTCAAAAGCCGACTAGTATCTCTGTGTACACTTCATCAGTTCCTGCTTTGTTTGGTAAACTCTACGATCCTGGTTGACCCCCAAGATCGTTGTCTTCTATTTACTTGACAGCTACTGCTCTTGCTAACTTTTCTTTAGTCAGTCACTTTTGCTGAAGTCTTCTTTTGATCTACTTGTAGAAGGCTTCATCTTGAATGGCTTTACAACTCAATCTGGATGCTGATTGGGTTGGTGCTTAGATCTTCTGTTAGCTTGCAAGCCATTTATTGAGTGCACTCTGGTTCCCTTCAGGTGGAATATATCTTTGCAGCTCTGACTAGAGGCTTCATCCTTTGGATATTCTGGGAGTGCTCATTTGTTGAGAATCGTATTTACTCTACGATTCTATCTTGGCGTTGTGAGCACCTTTGTTGAAGCCTTAGTTCTACGATTTAACTTTGGTTGTGCAGACACTACGACTCCGAGATCAGATGTCAACACTCTACGATCTCTGTCCTTAAGCTTGCTGTCTTCATCTGATCTGGCTCGACTATGATCTTTGCCTCTTATTTGATCAGTAGACTCTACGACTCCGAGTGTGGTCTACGATTCTTGACTTGGCTTTGACAGATGCTCGTTCGGCTCTTAGACAGACTGTCTCTAAGATTCTGAACATGACTTCCTCAACAAACTATGGCTTCGAGGAAGTTCTTCTTGGCACACTACGATCCTTCCCCATCTCACCTTGCAGTCTACGAACTCTGAGATCTACTATCTTGCAAACTACGATTCTGCCTTGATAGCTCTCGAGTTTTTCTTGACTCTCTCGGCAGACTACGATTTCTGGTGCAGTGCTCGACGATCAGACAAGCCTATATATTACATTATAAGATCAACCTAACAAGCTTGATATTTTTAAGTTTATAGTCCCTGTACATCCTTTCTTTTTAAGGACTTTACATAGCTGTTTTCCTAACACATTTGATCAATTCATTCTAAGTCCTTGTACATATGTTCCTATTATCTATCAAAGGACTTTACAGCTTTTCTTGATGCAAGCATACTTGCATATTCATTCATTTATATCATAATCAAATCATATATAAATAGGAATATCATTCACATGCTTATTCCTAACATATCGGTTTAGAATTTCTGTAAATTTTTGATGAATTATTGAAAAGCAGAAGTAATTATTGTATTTTTAAACTATTTATAGTTAGCTTGAAAATAGAAGAAATTCATAAAAAATTCTATGAATGGAGGAAAATTATAAAATTTACTGAAAAATATTATAATAATATAAGATTAATATTGATGATGTTTTAAAAGATATAAAAGTATATGGAGTTAGTATTTCTATTTTGAATCTATTAAATGATGGTTTTTATAAATGGAAATAATTATAGAAAATTATTAGATAATCCAAAAAATGTGAAATTGTTTGGAAAGTTCAGAATAATATTTTAAATATTTTAGAAGTGTTAGTAAGCTCATAAGGTATCAGGATGTAAACGCACAAATAACGAATGAGTTATGATAAAAACAAAAATAATATTTTTATTAAAGTAAAAATGATGATAATACCAGAATAGTGGATTGACGTTTTAAAATTAAATTATCATATATGAGTTTTTAGATTTCTCAAGTTTTATTATTCACTTCTAAAGTTTTGAAATATGAATAATGATTTTATGCGATAAATAAAGGCACCTTGAATGAATTATGAATTATTAGTTGGTTTATATATTATTCGAGGTAAATATGTTTTGGTGTTGACCTCGACTTTTAATAGAATTTAAATTGTTTATAGTAAGGTGTTGATTTGATATAATGTTATAGTTATGGGTAATATGTGCAAATTTTTCAAAGTAAGCAAGTTGTCATAAAATATTCGTTTGGTCGGAGAATATTATTTTGTCACGGAATATTCGTATGATGGTGCCGAAGTAACCAATCATTGGGAAATTATCATGCCAAGAATGGTAACCACTTCGGTGGTAATCGTGGCCAAGATAATAGAAGTGGAAATTTCAAGAAGAGAATGTTCAATAATGATGGAAAGACAAAGACACCAAAGACCGTTTCGAAGGAAGAAGAACGACCACCGGTCAGATGTTTCAAATGCGACAGAGGGACACATCCGTCAAATCAGACGCAAAGACCCAAAGCGTGTTTTAATTACTGAAGAGAAGGTCACCTAGCTCGATTTTGTCATATGGTGAAGTCAAGTCTAGCTGGGATGATGACGCCAAAGGATGTCCTAGACAAGTCAAAGCCGGTAGTTTAAGTGAGAGTGTTTGTCGAGGAACCCGAACGAAGTTGTCACGGGTAAGTTAATCATAAACTCTTGTGAAATCTATACCTTATTTGATACCGGTTTTACCCATTCTTTTATTTCTCCTACTTGCGCTCAACGTTTAAATTTGACTCCGGAGAAATTAGACTTTAACTTATCTGTTGAAACTCTGTTAGGAGAAACCTTCATTTCATGTGTTATCCAAGTCTTGGATGAGAGTCACAGTTTTTAAATGATATTTCTATCGTTAATAAATTTTTTGACGTTTTCCCTGAAGACTTCTTGACCTACCCTAGAGCGTGAAAGCGAATTTTTTATTGACCCCAGTACAAAACCCATTTCTAAAACCCTTAAGTATTTCTTCACCCAAAACGAACGTATCACGCACCAAAGACATTGGCTCGAGCTGTTAAAGATTACGACCATACCATTTAATAACATCCTAGAAAAGCGAACGTGGTAGTTGACGCGTTGAGTAGAAGATCGTATGCGAGTGCGAATATACGAACCTATGTAAAGATAACGAATATACGATTAGAATCGACGTTAATCGATAATGTTAAAGCCACTCAAGCTACAGACCCGGAGCTGATGAACACAAAAGAGAAGGTTCAAGAGGGCGTTATTCTAGAAGCAAGAGTTGATGAAGAGAGGAAATCTCAACCCTCGATTTAATTGGCCCATTTGAAATCTTCGATTGAGTAGGAACTGTGGTTTATAGACTCGCTTTACCGCCAAGTATGTCTCGTGTTCATAACATTTTTCACACATCCATGTTACGTAAATATGTGGAAGACCCGAACCACATTATTGAGTTAGAACCGGACGAAATAGTGGAAGATTTAACGTATGAAGAGGTTCATGTTAAAATATTGGATAAGAAGGAATATATTCTACGCGCAAAGGTTATACCTCAAGAGTTCAAATCTGACGAAGTATCCTCATCTATTCGGCATACCAAGTACGTACGTAAATTTCGAGGGCTAAATTTCATAAGGAGGGGAGATTGTGAGACCCCAAATTTTACGAATAAAGATTTAATTTTCTCGAAATATTTTTTTTAAATATTATGGTGTGGATTTGATATAATGTTATAGTTGTGGGTAATATTTATAAATTTTGTAAAGTATGCAAGTTGTTATATTATATTCGATTAGTCGGGGAATATTCTTTTGTGTTCAGGAATATTCGATGACGGCAAGACAATCATTAGTGGACCCTACAATGTAATTATTGTTTAATGAAAAATGACGAAATATCTTTTATGAAAATAACTATGGAAGTTTTACTGTTTAAAACCGCTGAACTACCCAAAGAGTAAAAGTACGATAATATCGCGTGTTTGCATAGTAGCACAGTATTGATTATTGATGCTTACGTGAGAAGTCACTCAGTTTTGTTCAATTATTGATACAATAATTGCTGCATAGTATCTCACATTATTTGATTCAATTATTTTCGATATTTTATATATTATTAAATCAATAATTGAGATGACAAGTTATTCATGTTATTATTTACAATATTGACGATGTCTAGAAGTTCTGTCAAGGAGAGGTTTGGTCACCTAATTGCGCGCCAATAGGGAGAAATCCTTATTGGAAAGCCCCCTCTTTCCTGGGAACGACCTGGTTATTAAATATTGCGAATTATAATAATGATGATAAATGTTGTTAAAAATATTGAGAGGATTTTTGTGAAGTAGTTGTTGTAAATTTGGATTATTATATGGACCTCCATTTACCAATTTTTCAAAATAATCAGTAGAAAGTTTTTCTGTATATATGTAATATAGTGGGACCCACCTTTGATGATGACATGTTAGTGTGAGGGGAACACGTGGGGCCCACGTGTAGAAAAATGAAATGGGGGGGGGAGAAGAAATGGATTCACGGGTGGGAAGATTTTCAATATAACATGTGTTTATATATATATTTATATTATAAAGTTTGTTTTTACTTGATAATTAATTGAAATCTGGCATTTCATAAGGCACCCGTGAATTGAATAAGGCATCCGTGAATTGCATAACTGTTGCGTCTGTGATTATTTCCAAATAGTATCCTTTCTATTCTCCTATAAATAGGATGCTTAGTTAGAATTGAAAATCACACCAGAATCAGAGAATTCTTCTTCTATAATATTGAGCGTATTTCTTTCGAGTTTTAGAAAGCTTCAAGTGTAGAAAATAGTGAAAGTTTTCTTCAAGAATATATCCGCTATACCAGTTGGAATACTCTTCTTTTTGAGGTAAGGGGTATTATTTATTTCACATTCTGAAGAGATATTATTTTTCATATTCGTATGAATATTATTTCCTTTTAATATTCCTAAGAAATTTTATTTCGTTCAATATTCGCAAGAAATATTATATGCGTTTAATATTCGTAATGAATATTATTTTCGTTTAATATTCATAAGGGAGGTTATTTTTGTTCAATATTCACTTGAAATAATATTTTCTTCCATACTCTGTAGTATGTAAGTAATATTATTTCATTTCAGATTTCGAATTCTATACTCATTTTGTTAACGTTTTGGCTTCTATACTCCATAAAATTAGTAGAATATCCTTGATATTTGCGCTTCATTCTGTATCTTTTCATGGAAATATTATTCTGATCATTCTTGATAAGTTTTAACTTTTTCATGTCGGAGTACTATTCACGGGTTACTATTTATGAAGTACTATTCACGGGGTACTATTCACTCGAGTATTATTCACCCGGGGTACTATTCATGATAAAAATTGATTCGTTTTCGGTCCAAATCATTTTTGGTACAATATTATTCTTGAATTTTACTCCACAAAGCAGTATTATGTTAACAATTTGAACGTTATTGAATTCTGGAAAAATTAAATTATAAATCTTTAAAATTTATCCTTGAACTTGTTTTTATTGAATTATTATGTCATTTTCATCATCCCCATGCTTATATTGTTATGAAAGTCATCTTTGGCCCGTAGTGCATAGATGGACTTGGTATGATTATGACCAGGGATTATTCAGTATAATCATGATCATAATGTTACAAATGATGTGGGAAAAGTCCTCATTGGCCCGTAGTGCATTGATGGACAGTTTTTGGTATGATTATGGCCATGGATTCTCTTTGGCCAAGGGTGCAAAGATGAATTATTTTATGGCATGATCATGACTGTTGATGAAAACACGATTATCCTTGGCCCATAGTGTATGGATAATTCGTGGTCGTGAAACTAAAGAATATCCTTGGCCCGTAGTGCAGAGATGATTTGATGATGTGGATTATTTATTAAGCTGAGTCACAACGATAAAATTGATGATAAATCTTTTAAATCATAGAAGATAGTAGATTTTATGCTCTACTTGACTCTTCTAATAGATTGCTTATTCCGCTGTAGTTGTTGATCTAAAACTTGTTGTCTATTATATTCTATCAATTGTTATACTGTTGAAGGCTAAGGATAATTTATTCTGCATTATCTTAGTCATAATATTTCTTATTGGGCTAGTTGAGCTCACCCTTTTGCTTTCATTGTTCTCTTCAGAAAATGAGAATATAGCTGGGATGAGTCGGGGAATGGAGTGATGGTCCAGGATAAGTGGCTTTAGTAGTCCTCACTATTCTGTGAAATAGTTTGATAATAATTGTAATGAGGACTTATTTTGAGTTTGAATATTGTCTAGAAGATAATATTTGTATTAAAACTCTCAGTTTATGTTTTATCGTATTTTACACGACAGTTGTATTATTAAGTTGTATTTGAATTTTGTACCATGTATTTGGCGACTCAAGATGAGTGATGTATACCTATTTTGGGGGCGTTACAACCATTATTTTATGCATATCATTTTTTTATTTTATCAAAGCATGTGTGCTAATTGTTTCCTCAATTTTCAGTATAAATAGGTTGCCTGGTTGAGAAATTAAACACACACCATCACTACACTAAAAATATAAATTCTTTTACTACAATATTTTGAGTATAATATTGTGAGTATTTCTGTTGAGTGTAAGGTTGTTCCAAGTGTAGATAAGGAATGCAAACTTTATTTAAGTTGATCAATTTCACAGAAAGTAGAATTAAATCACATGCTAAGGTAAGGGGTATCATTTTTATGGTAAATGGATATCATTTTCTTTCATACTCCATATTATGGTAAGATATTATTATTCGTTTCTTCAGCTTATCATTAAATGGTGAAAAGTCCTGAAAGGATTAGAATATCCTTAATAGTTTGTGTTTCATCTAATATCTTGACCTGTATCTTTCTATTCAGTCTTAAGTTATTATTTTTGAGTCAAGAACCTTACATTACTTAAACTTTATATTTTATCAAAAATTCTAATCGATTTTCTGGATATCATGTTGGCAATTTGGACTTTGGATAACTAAGTTAAAAAACACTAAGATTTATTTTATCTTATTATTCTAATCATTTCTGTCCATTCATTATATATATCATTGTCATCATCCTCATGTTTATATTGTGATGAAATTCATCTTTGGCCTGTAGTGCATAGATGAACTATTGATTGGTATGATTATGGCCATGAATTGTGTATTGGTATAATCATGACATATATTGTTATAGGAAAATGATGTGGTGAAAATCCTCTTTGGCCCGTAGTGCAAAGATGGACTAATGTTATAGACAAATAATGTGATAAAAGTCATCTTTGGCCCGTAGTGCAAAGATGGACTAATGTTACAGACAAATGATGTGGTAAAAGTCATCTTTGGCCCGTAGTGCAAAGATGGACTGTTGATTATTAGTTTTACAATTGTATATCTTTAGCCCGTAGTGCAAATATGGACTGTTGATTATTTGTTTTACAGTTGTATCTCTTTGGCCCGTAGTGCAAAGATGAATTTAATGGCATAATTATAAACATGAACTGTGAATTAGTATAACCATGATCTTTGGTGTTTCAGGTAAAAACAGGTAGTGAAAGTTCTCTTTGTCTTGGGTACAATGAAGAACCGTTGATTAGTGTTACAGGAATAAAATATGGATGATGGAATTTTAATTTGGAGAGGATAATAGACCTTATGTTCTACTTGACTCTTCTAATGGATTGTTGATTCCGCTGCTATTATGGTTGAAAAGTTTTATCATCTACCATATATTCTCAATATTTGATTTATTATTGAAGAAGGCTATTGATAATTTAATTATCCTAAGTCATGATATTCTTTATTGAACTATTTGTGCTCACCTTTTTGTTTCACAATCCCTTTCAGGAAATAAAAGTGTAGCTGGGACTAGCAGAGAGAACATGGGTATAAAGTGGTGTTTTGAATTAGTCGCAATACTAATCAAGTTATGAAATGGTGCGGCATAATAATTGTACTGAGAACTTAAAATGTGTGTGACATATTTTATACATTATTTAATATTTAATTTTTGTGAACAACAATAGAGTGAGGCGAACTTGAATTTGGAAGCATAAAAAAAGCACTCTATTAGAATGAGGATGACAGAAATCTTCTCGTGTTCCTTTGGGGACTTGAAATATTTGTAGCTGTATTTTATATAACATTGTAATAATTTGAGTATGAATATTGTCTTATTATATACGCTACAATATTTGTATTGAAACTCACAGTATATGTGTATCGTATTTTGCATGATAGTTCAATAGTTGTAATAGAAAAGTTCGTGTCAGTAGTTGTATTTCTGGTGACCCAAGATGGGTTGTGTGGACCTATTTTGGGGGCGTCACAATTTTGCTACTTCACTATTGCAGTATCCAATATTCTACTAAGGTAAAGGGTATTATTTCTTTCGTATTCGTAAATGATGTTATTTTCTTCATATTCATAAGGATTATCATTCTATTCTTTATTAATCTGCGGGAGTAACCTGTCTACGTGGATTACCACATGCATGGTGAATAACCCTTCGTATTTATTTTTTTATTAAATTATGGGAGTAACCTGTCTACGCGGATTACCGCATGCATGGTGAATAACCCTTCTTATTAATTCTTTATTAATCTGCGGGAGTAACCTGTCTACGCGGATTATCGCATGCATGGTGAATGACCCTTCGTATTTATTATTTATTAATATGCAGGAGTAACCTGTCTACGCGGATTACCACATGCGTGGTGAATAACCCTTCATATTCATTCTTTATTAAATTGTGGAAATGATATGTCAACGCGGATTACCGTATGTCGGGTGAAAATTTAGTTGTAGTTTCGTATATTCTTTTATACTCGTATAAGATATCATTTCTTTTGTACTTGTCATGAGATATCGTTTTCTTTCGTATTCTCCATTTATGGGTACTATTCATACCGGAGTACTATTCATCTGGGGTACTATTCATTCGGAATATTATTCATTCAGGATAATTTTCATGTCGGGGTACTATTCATTTGGGTTACTTTTCATTCGAGTACTATTTATTTGGGGTACTATTCACGGGGTACTATTCATAACAAAAATTAATTTCTTTTCTATCCAAATTATTTTTGATACATGAATATATTGTGGTGAAAGTCATCTTTGGCCCATAGTGCATAGATGGACTATTGATTGGTATGATTATGACCAAAAATTGTGTATTGGTATAATCATAACCTGTAATGTTACAGACAAATGATGTGGTGAAAATCCTCTTTGGCCCGTAGTGCATAGATGGACAGTTGTTTATCATGATCATGACCACTGGTGATACAAACAAATATCCTTAGCCAGTAGTGCATGAATAATTTGTTGATGTGAAAGGTTTATTGATTAGTATTAAGGGGATAAAATATTGATGATGGATTTTTAAATCATAGAAGATAGTAGAGATCATTTGTGAAGCCCCCAAAATAAGTATACACAACCCATTCTGAGTCGTCAAATACATGGTACAGAATTCAAATACAACCTTAATTATATAATTGTCGTGTAAAATACGACAAAACATAAGCTGAGAGATTTAACACGAATATTGTCTCGTAGACAATATTCAAACCCAAATGGAATTCTCATTATAATTATTATCACACTATTTTATAAAATAGTGAGGACTACTACAGTTGTAAGACCTCGAATTTTATGAAATGAAAGTATTCAATTTTCTTATAATTATTATTCTATTTAGTAAATGATTAAATTGATAAAAGTTTAAAGTTAAGGGTAATATGTAAAAATTTTGCAAATTAAGCAAGTTGTCATAAAATATTAGTTTGGTCGGGAAATATTCATTTTATCAGGAAATATTCATACGACGACACAATCATTGGTGGACCCTACAATGAAATTACCATCGAAGTTAGAAAACGACAGAAATAACTTTTTATAAAAATAACGGCAAAACTTTTACCGTTAAACTGTTGAAATACCCGATGGTAAAAGTACGGTAATATGCGTGGTTGCATAGTAGCACACGATATTGTACAATATCTTTGATTATTGATGCTTACGTGAGAAGTCACTTAGTTTTATTCAATTATTGCCACAGTAATTGCTGCATAGTATCTTTCATATTATTGATTCAATTATTGTCACAATATCATCTGCACAATATTTTATATTATTAAATCAATAACTGAGACGACAAAGTTATTCATATTATTATTTGCATTATTGACGATGTCTAGAAAGTTCTGTCGAGGAAAGGGGTTTGGTCACCTAATTGTGCGCCAATAGGGAGAAATCCTTATCAAAAAGCCCCCTCTTTCCTGGGAATGATATGGTTGTTAATATTGGGAGTTATAATAGTAATGATGAATAAGTTCGTGGTTATTAAAGATAAGAATAATAATTGATGAGAGAAAGATGTTTGTTCATTCAGTTTTCTTTAATTCTTCCGTGACCCAATTACCTTTAAAGGAGGTAATTTTGTGATTGGCTAGTTTTGTTCAATTGACCAAACGGGTAATTAATCGGATAAATAAACAATTAATTGCTATTAGTTCACATGTAAATAACTATTTGTTCACATGCATGGAACTATTGGTTCACATGCATGTACTATTAGGGGAGGTTGTGCAAGATTGATAATACTTGAAGGACTAAATTAAATCTGGAGGCAAAGATGAAGGTATAAAACTGTAATAAATCGAGCCCCTAAACGTGTAATTATTGAAACTATACTTTCCTATAAATAGAAGCTCGTTTTTTCTTTCATTCTCACCAATTCACTAAGACTCACAAGAGCAACTATAGAGAGAAACTATAGAGACAAAGAAGAAGAGTATTCTGCTACTTCACTATTGCAGTATCCAGCCTTCTACTAAGGTAAGGGGTATTATTTATTTCATATTCGCTAACGATATTATTTTTCGTATTCGTAAGAAATTTTATTCTCGTTCAATATTCATAAGGAATATTATTTTCGTTCAATATTCGTAAGGATATTACCTTCGTTTAATATTCGTAAGGAATATTATTTTTGTTCAATATTTGTAAGGGATATTATTTTTGTTCAATATTTATATGAAATGATATTTTCTTCCATACTCTATAGTATGTAAATAATATTATTTTGTTTCGTATTCATAATTCTACACTCATTTTGTTAAAGTATTGCTTCTATAATCTATGAAATTAGTAGAATATCTTTGAAATTTGCGCTTCATCTAGTATCGTTTCACAAGGATATTTTTCTGAACATTCTTGTTAAATTTTAAACTTTTCATACCAGAGTACTATTCATTTATATGACACTATTCATTTATACGACACTATTCATATATATGCTATTATTCACGAAGTACTATTCATGAGGTACTATTTATAAAGTACTATTCATGGGATACTATTCACTCAGGTACTATTCACCTAGGTATTATTCATGACAAAAATTGATTTCTTTTGGTCTAAATTACTTTTGATACAATATTATTCTTGAATTTTATTTCACAAAATAATATCATGTTCATAATTTGGACATTATTGACTTCTGAATAAATTGAATTATAAATTTTTAAAATTTATCCTTTACATTCATTTAATTGAATTCTTATATCATTGTCATCATCCTCATGCTTATATTGTGATGAAAGTCATCTTTGGCCCGTAGTGCATAGATGAATTATTGATTGGTATGATTATGACCAGGGATTATTCGGTATAATCATGACCTGTAATGTTACAAATATTGTGGTAAAAGTCCTCATTTGCCCGTAGTTGATGGACAGTGGTTGGCATGATCATGACCATTGTTGATTACACGAATATCCTTGGCCCGTAGTGCATGGATAATTCGTGGACGTGATACTAACGAATAACCTTGGCTCGTGCATGAATAATTCAGTGATGTGATTTATTTATTGAGCTGAGTCTCAGTGATAAAGTTGATGATAAAATTTTAAATCTTAGAAGATAGTAGATATCATGCTCTACTTGACTCTTCTAATGGATTATTTGTTCTGCTGTAGTTAAACTTATTTTCTATTGTATTATATCAGTTTAACACTATTGAAGGCTAACGATAATTTATTTTGCATTATCTTAGTCATAATATTTGTTACTGGGCTAGTTGAGCTCACCCTTTTCTTTCATTGTTCTCTTCACGAAATGAGAATATAGCTGAGACTAGTAAGGGAATGGAGTGACGGTCCAGATGGTTGCTTTAGTAGTCATCACTATTCTGTGAAATAGTGTGATAATAATTATAATTAGGATTGAATTTGAGTTTGGATATAGTCTAGAAGACAATATTTGTGTTAAAACTTAGCTATTGTGTTGTCGTATTTTACATGACAGTTGTATTAATTAAGTTGTATTTAAGTTATGTACCATGTATTTGGCGACCCAAGATGGGTGGTGTGAGATCGCGAATTTTATGAAATGAAAGTATTCAAATTTTCTTATAATTATTCTATTTGGTAAATAGTTATATTGATAAAAGTTTAAAGTTAAGGGTGATATTTAAAAATTTTGCAAAGGAAGCAAGTTGTTATAAAATATTCGTTGTGTCGGGAAATATTCGATTGGTCGGGGAATATTCGTTTTAACAGAAAATATTCGTACGACGGCACAATCATTGGTGAATCCCACAACGGAAGTATTGTCGTAGTTAGAAAACGACAGAAATATCTTTTTATAAAAATAACGGCGAAAGTGTTACCGTTAAAAACTGTTGAACTACTTGGTAGTAAAAGTACAGTAATACGCGTGGTTGCATAGTAGCACACGATATTGATTATTGATGCTTACGTAAGAAGTCACTCAGTTATACTCAATTATTGCTATAGTAATTGCTGCATTATATCTCTCATAATATTGATTCGATTATTGTCACAATATCATCTGTATAATATGTTATATTATTAAATCAATAATTGAGACAACAAAGTTATTCATATTATTATTTGCAATATTGAGAATGTCTAGAAGTTCTGTCAAGGAGATGTTTGGTCACCTAATTGCGCGTCAATAAGGAGAATTTGTGAGACCTCGAATTTTATGAAATAAAAGTATTTAATTTTTCTATTTTGGTGAATAGTTAAATTGATAAAAGTTTAAAGTTAAGGGTGACATTTGAATTTTTTTTTTCAAAGTAAGTGATGATGAAGTTTTGTTTTATTAGTATTATTAATATAATAAAACAGAAAAACTTTTATATAAAACAAAATACTTTTATAAAGTTATTTATTTTATTAGACAATAATTAGAATATATTTATTTTATTATGCATAGTGCCTACATATTGTTTTGCATAGTAATATCTTTTTATATAAAATGTAATACTTTTATAAAGTTATTTGTTTTATTAGACAATAATTAGAATATATTATATTTTATTATGCATAGTATTTCGCATAGTGATTGCATAGTGTTTTCAGCATAGTAAAATCTTTTTATATAAAAATGTAATACTTTTATAAAGTTATTCGTTTTACTTAGATTATAAATATAATATATTATATTTTATTTAAAAGATTTTGTTTTATTAGAATATTTTATTAAATCAATCTGATAAAATGGGTTTAAAAGTAAATCAATCTGACCGCTTAAATGAATTAGTTACTATGCAATCCATTCTCCTATAAATAAAGCTCATTCCTTCATTATTTCTTACGAATTCACTGAAACTCTAGAGAGATAAACTATAGAGAGAGTTCTTCTTCTATAATCTTGAGCGTATTTTTTTAGAGTTTAAGAAAGCTTTAAGCATAGTGCAAGTTTTCTTCGAGTATATCTTCGCCCTACCAGTCGGAGTACTCTTCTTTCAAAGGTAAGAGATATTATTTGTTGTACTCGTAAGGGGTATTATTTCTTTCGTATTTATGAAGAGAGCTATTGTTATTTCATTCCTTATTATTATGTTGGAATTTCCTGTCTATGCGAAGTACTGCATACATGGTGAAATTCTTTTATTATTTCATTCCTTATTATTATGTTGGAATAACCTGTCTATGCGAAGTACTACATACATGGTGAAATTCTTCTATTATTTCATTCTTTATTATTACGTTTAATATCCCATGCATGCGCTTATGCCGGACTGGTTCCATTAATTATTATTCATTTGGAATATCCTCGTTTGTCATGGATTACGCTTTGACCGGTTCCGCTTCTTTATTATTCATTGAGAATAACCTGTCTCTGCGGTCTATCGCATGCATGGTGAATTCTTCTGTTATTCTATTCTTTATTATTCTGTTGGAATAACCTATATATATGGATTACCACATGCATGGTGAATGATCCTTTATATTCATTTCTTATTAAATTGTGGAAATGATCTATTTACGTTGATTATGATGACAGTCATAATAAAAGCATTAGACTGATGAAAATCATGGGTATATGTAGTATTAGTAAGTGTTGTGATGAGTTATGTTGGTTATTATGTGAAAACATGAAAGTTTCTTAGAAATCACAAAGAGTTGAAAATTAGATTTTGGTAAAAATAGAACATGAAATTCAATTGACCATATCTCTTATTATATTTCGAATATTTGAGTGTGGTCAAGTTCTAGAGTTAGATCTATGAGTTTTTTAATGTATCCAAGTGGAATCACTGGAAAAGGTGTTGTAGATTTTCGTGTGGAATGATTTTAGTAAAGGATGAAAAATCTGGAAATGCTTAAAAAACTACTGTCCATATTTTTAAAATTGCATTTTCAGCAACTTAATTTGTGAAAAAAATGCCGGCCTTTTGGGACATTGAAATATATGGTATAAAGTACCTCCTGTCCAAAAATGAGCTCATTCCGACTTAAAATGAGCAAGTTATGACCATTTCAATATTTAGGTTTTCAAAATTTAAAACGCTATAATCGAGTTTCTATAACTCAGATGACCATGAAATTTAAACTTGAAGATCACATTAACATGTGTAAGATCCTCTTGAAGATTTGGGAATTTCGGAGTTAAACTTGAGGTAGCTAATTTCTTAAGGAATTAATTAGAAATTGATTTTGAAAAATAGTAAACGAATTTTAAAAATTTCGAGAAAAATATATGTTCAATATGGGACTATATTCTGCTAAATTCCAGAAAAGAAATATTTTTGGGACTGATTTGGTATTTCTCATAAAAATGATCTAGTTATGAGTAAATGAGTTAAATATGTTATGTAGAGTAATAAAGTTGGAAAATAGGATTTTAAGGCTTGGGAATCCTATATAGGGTATATGCAGATTTTTGACAAGAGATTTGATCATTGGTGATTAAATCTTATGAGTATGATATTTTTTGAATGATTAAATGCATTATTTAGTAAAGTATAAACAATTGAAATAAATTATTTATAAATTTAAGAAGTGATTAAAATATTATTATAATATTAATAATATTTGATTATGAGTTTATTAAATGATTGATAATATTTGGATAAATTTAAAGTCTTTAATATTTATCCTTGTTTTCGTTTGATTAATACTTATATCATTGTCATCATCCTTATGTATATATTATGTTGAAAGTCATTTGTGGCCTGTAGTGCATAGATGGACTTGGTATGATTATGACCAGGGATTATTCGGTATAATCATGACCGTAATGTTACAAATGATGTGGAAAAAGTCCTCATTGGCCGTAGTGCATTGATGGACAGTTTTTGGTATGATTATTGGTATGGATTCTCTTCGACCAAGGGTGCAAAGATGAATTATTTTATGGCATGATCAGGACCGTTGATGAAAACACGATTATCTTTGGCCCGTAGTACATGGATAATTCGTGGTCGTGATACTAAAAGAATATCCTTGGCCTGTAGTGCAGGGATGATTCGATGATGTGGATTAATTATTGAGCTGAGTCTCAGCAATGAAATATTAATTCCTGGATGTGATAATAATGAATATCCTTGGCCCGTAGTGCATGGATAATTCATGGATGTGATGTTAACAAATGTCCTTGGCCTGTAATGCAGGGATGATTTGATGATGTGGATTATTTCTTGAGCTGAGTCTCAGCGATAAAAGTGATGAAAAACTTTTTAAATCATAGAAGATGGTAGATTTTATTCTCTACTTGACTCTTCTAATGGATTGCTTGTTCCGCTGCAGTTAAACTTGATGTTTGTTATATTGTATCAGTTTAACATTTGTTGAAGGCTAACGATAATTTATTCGCATTATCTTAGTCATAATATTTCTTACTGGGCTAGTTGAGCTCACCCTTTCTTTCATTGTTCTCTTCAGAAAATGAGAACGTAGCTGGGACTAGTCGGGGAACAGAGTGATGGTCTTAGATGGTGCATTAGTAGTCCTCACTATTCTGTGAAATAGTGTAATAATAAATGTAATGAGGACTCCATTGAGTGTGGATATTGTCTAGATGACAATATTTGTATTAAAACTCATAACATATATTTTGTCGTATTTTACACGACTGCTGTATAATTAGTTTGTATTTGTATTCAGTACCATGTATCTGGCGACCCAAGCTGGGTGATGTATACCTATTTTTGGGGGCGTCACAGAAATCCTTATCGGAAAGCCCCCTCTTTCCTGGGAACGACCTGGTTATTAAATATTATGAATTATAATATTAATGAAGAATAAGTTCATGTTGATTAAGGATAAAATTGATAGTTCCATTGTGTTGGAATTATTAGTGTTAGTGGAAATCGATATTTATTTCGATAATAATTGATGTCTGGAGATTATATTGACCAATCGGGTAATTAACCGGTTAAATGAGCAATTAATTGCTATTGATTCACATGATTATAACTATTTGTTCACATGTGTGTACTATTGATTCACATTCATTTACTATTAGGGGAGTTGGTGCAAGATTGATAATACTTGCATGACTAAATTAAAAATAGAGGTATAGATGAAGGTACTATACTGTAATTATTTTTTTCACATGTTTAGAACTATTGAGTCACATGATTTACTATTGATTCACATGATTTACTATTAGGGGAGGTGATGCAAGTTTGATAATACTTGCAGGACTAAATTAAAAATGAAGAAAAAGAGGGAGGTATTATACTGTAATATTTTGAGCCCCAAAATGTGCAATTATCGAAACTATATTTTCCTATAAATAGAAGCTCATTCTTCCTTCATTTCTCACCAATTCACTAAGCCTCACAAGAGCAATTATTATAGAAAAATTATAGTGAGAAATAAGAAGAGAAGTCTGCTACCTCACTATCCAGTTTCTTCTAAGGTAAGGGGTATTATTTCTTTCGTATTCATGAAGAGAGCTATTGTTATTCCATTCTTTATTATTATGTTGGAATAACCTGTCTATACGAAGTACCGCATACATGGTGAAATTCTTCTGTTATTCCATTCTTTATTATTCTATTGGAATAACATGTCTATGCGGTCTATCGCATGCCTGGTGAATTCTGTTGTTATTCAATTCTTTATTAATTTGTTGGAATATCCTGTCTATGTGGATTACGTATGACCTTGTTCCGTTCTTTATTATTCTGTTGGAATATTCTGTCTGTGCGGATTACGCATGACCTGGTTTCATTCTTTATTATTCTGTTGGAATATCCTGTCTGTGCAGATTACGCATGACTTGGTTCCATTCTTTATTATTCTATTGGAAAAACCTATCTGTGCGGTCTATCGCATGCCTGGTGAATTCTTTTGTTATTCCATTCTTTATTATTCTGTTGGAATAACCTGTCTATGTGGATTACTGTATGCATGGTGAATGATCCTTTGTATTCATTCTTTATTAAATTGTGGAAATGATCTGTCTCATGGATTCTTCGCATGGCGGGTGAAAATCCATTTGCAGTTTCGTATATTCTATTATACTCGTATGAGATATCATTTCTTTTGTACTCGTCATGGAATATCATTTTCTTTGGTATTTTTTATGAGTTACTATTCACGGGATACTATTCACAAGGTTACTATTCACTCTAGTATTATTCACTCTGGTATTCGGGGCACTTTTCGTGCCGGAGTACTATTCACGGGTTACTATTCACCTGATTACTATTCACTCTAGTATAATTCACTCGGGTATTCGGGACACTTTTCGTGTCGGGATACTATTCCCGAAGTACTATTCACGGGGTACTATTCACCCGAAAAATATATTTCTTTTTTGTCCAAATTATTTTTGGTACATGAATATTATTCTTGAATTTACTCCACAAAGCAGTATCATATTGACAATTTGGATATTTTTAAACTCTGGATAAATTTAAAGTCTTTAATATTTATCCTTGATTTTGTTTGATTAATGCTTATATTATTGTCATCATCCTCATGCTTGTATTATGATGAAAGTCATCTTTGGCTTACGTACAAAGATAGGTCGTGATTATTAGTTTTACTGATTGTATATCTTTGGCTTACGTGCAAAGATGGATTTGTTGATTATTAGTTTTACGATTGTATATCTTTGGCTTACGTGCAAAGATGAACTATTGATTGATGAGTATCTTTGGCTTATGTGCATAGATGAACTGTTTATTGGTAAGATTATAACCAGTGATCATTCGGTATAATCATGACCCGTAATGTTATAGATGATGTGGTAAAAGTCCTCATTGGCCCGTAGTGCATTAATGGATGATTATTGGTATGATTATAACCGAGGATTATTCGGTATAATCATGACCATTGATGATTACATGAATATCCTCGGTAGTAGTGCAAAGATGATTCGATGATGTGGATTATTTATTAAAATTTGAGTCTCGATGATAAAATATTAATTATACACTTTTAATTAAGTAAAAGATAGTAGATATCATGATCTACTTGACTCTTCTAAAATACTGTACTCTTCTAAAATACATTTGTATGTCTTTGGCACCGTAGTGCAAAAGATGAATTGTTAATGAATATCTTTGGTCGTAGTGCAAAGATGAATTTATTAGTATGATTATGAGCAGGAATTGTGATTTGGTATAACCATGATTTTTGATGTTTCAGGTGAAGATAGGTGATGAAAATTATCTTCATCCTAGGTGTGAAGAGGAATTTAGAATCACAATTATGATTATGAGTTATTCATATGATTGTGGACAGGAATTGTTGATTGATGTTACAGGGATAAAACATTATTAATTGGTGGACTTTGAACGTGGAGAAGATAATAGATCTGATGGTCTATTTGACTTTTCTAATGGATTGCTCGTTCTGCTGCAACTATGGTTGAAAAGTTTTATCATCTACCATATGTTCTAAATCTCTGATTTATTACTGATGAAGGCTATTGATGATGTAAATTATCTTTAGTCATGATATTCTTTACTGGGCTAGTTGTGCTCACCCTTTTTGCTTCATAATTCCTTTCAGGTAATAAGAGTGTTGCCGGGGCGAGCGGGGATAACAGGGGAATAGAACAGTGGTCTATAGCTATTGAGGTTCTCCCTAAATAGTATGAGAACTTTAGATAAGTGTGTCGTATTGTATACGTCATTTGATATTTAATTTTGGTGAACCGAATAGGGTGAGGTGAACCCAACTTTGGAAGGGTGTTTTCTTTCTTTATCATACAAGATGTCTAACGACATACAACCTCGTGTTATTATAAGATAGGGTTGTGCACATCCACTTGCTGAGTATATCTACGAGCACTACCTATATGATCTTGGAGTTTGGTTGAAATATAATTTTCAATTGCAGTATGTTGGAGATAGTTATATGTCAAGAAGACTCACAATTGGAAAGAACATGATAGTAATCTTCTCATTTTTCTTTGGGGTCTATTGGGTCAACCAAGGATAATTCTGTGGACATATGATATCTATCATAACCTTGACGCATGACCTCCCATGTATGAAGGTTTTCTTGAGCACTTCCCAAAGATTTTAATTTCTAAAACAATTTTTGACTGTACTTTTATGTAAAGTACCATTGTAAGGTTGTGGTCAAGGAACCATGAGAGTTACATACATTTGTATTAAAACTCACAGGTTTAAGCGTGGTCGTATTACATTTACGCTTCAACAGTTGTATAAATGAAGTTTGTAAATGATTTTTATAGTGTGATATCTCGCGAATCGAATGGGTCGTGTGGACCTATTTTGGGGCGTCACAAATGGTATCGTAGCTTAGGGATATAATCGCTAATGGAGATATGAGTCTAGAACTTGGAGGGAGAGGCGATTAATATACTTCGCTAGTGTGTGACTTACCTAAGTTTGAAATTTTATGATAAATTGACAAATTGTGATATGTCAATTAACCTTTGTTTTGAAGATATATTCGAAATGATATCTCAAATACGGGAGATAAGCAATGGGAAAATCATGATACGGAGAGAAATAACAGGGAAGGTACAATCCGAAAAGAAAGCAAGGTATTCTCATCTCTTTGAATACCGGGTACGTATGTAAATTTTGAGGACGAAATTTTATAAGGAGGGGAGATTGTGAGATCCTGAATTTTATGAAATGAAAGTATTCATTTTTCTTATAATTATTCTATTTGGTAAATAGTTATATTGATAAAAGTTTAAAGTTAAGGGTGATATTTAAAAATTTTGCAAAGTAAGCAAGTTGTTATAAAATATTCATTGTGTCGGGAAATATTCGATTAGTCGGGGAATATTCATTTTAATAGGGAATATTCGTGCATTTACAAAGACAATCATTAGTGAACCCCACATAACAAGTATTGTCGTAGTTAAAAGCACGAAATATTTTTTATAAAAATAACGGCGAAAGTGTCACCGTTAAAAACTGTTGAACTACTTGGTAGTAAAAGTATAGTAATACGCGTGGTTTCATAGTAGCACACGGTATTGATTATTGATGCTTACGTAAGAAGTCACTCAGTTATACTCAATTATTACTACATTAATTGTTGCATCATATCTCTCATAATATTGATTCAATTATTGTCACAGTATCATCTGTATAATATGTTATATTATTAAATCAATAATTGAGATGACAAAGTTATTCATATTATTATTTGCAATATTGAGAATGTCTAGAAGTTCTATTCAAGGAGAGTTTGGTCACCTAATTGCGCTTGATAATAAGGAGAAATCCTTATCGGAAAGCCCCCTCTTTCCTGGGAACGACATGGTTGTTAAATATTGTGAATTATAATATTAATGAAGAATAAGTTCGTGTTGATTAATGATGAAATTGATAGTAATTATTAGTGTTAGTGGAAATCGACATTTATTTTGATAATAATTGATGTCTGGAGATTATATTGACCAATCGGGTAATTAACCGGTTAAATGAGCAATTAATTGCTATTGATTCACATGATTATAACTATTTGTTCACATGTTTGTACTATTGATTCACATTCATTTACTATTAGGGGAGTTGGTGCAAGATTGATAATACTTGCATGACTAAATTAAAAATGAAGGTATAGATGAAGGTACTATACTGTAATTAATTTTTTCACATGTTTAGAACTATTGAGTCACATGATTTACTATTGATTCACATGATTTACTATTAGGGGAGGTGGTGCAAGTTTGATAATACTTACAGGACTAAATTAAAAATGAAGAAAAAGAGGGAGGTATTATACTGTAATATTTTGAGCCCCAAAATGTGCAATTATCGAAACTATATTTTCCTATAAATAGAAGCTCATTCTTCCGTCATTTCTCACCAATTCACTAAGTTTCACAAGAGCAATTATTATAGAGAAATTATAGTGAGAAAGAAGAAGAGAAGTCTGCTAACTCACTATCCAGTTTCTTCTAAGGTAAGGAGTATTATTTCTTTCGTATTCATGAAGAGAGCTATTGTCATTCCATTATTTATTATTATGTTGGAATAAGCTGTCTATGCAAAGTACCGCATACATGGTGAAATTCTTCTGTTATTCCATTCTTTATTATTCTGTTGGAATAACCCGTTAATGCGGTCTATCGCATGCCTGGTGAATTCTGTTGTTATTCCATTCTTTATTATTACGTTAGAATATCACATCACATGCATCTTGGATTATGCATGACCTTGTTCCGCTTCTTTATTATTACATTTGGAATATCACATGCATGCGGATTACATGACCTGTTCCATTATTTATTATTCATTTGGAATATCCTCGTGCATGCGGATTCACGCATGACACAGTTCCATTCTTTATTATTCTATTGGAATAACCTGTCTGTGCGGTCTATCGCATGCCTGGTGAATTCTTTTGTTATTCCATTCTTTATTATTCTGTTGGAATAACATGTCTATGTGGATTACCGCAAGCATTGCGAGACACCAAATTTTATGAATAAAGATTTACATTTCTCGAAATATTTTTTTTGAATATTATGGTGTGGATTTGATATAATGTTATAGTTGTGGGTAATATTTATAAATTTTACAAAGTACGCAAGTTGTTATTTAATATTCGATTGGTCGGGGAATATTCGTTTTAACAGAGAATATTCGTACGACGACACAATCATTGGTGGACCCCATAACGGAATTATTGTCGGATTAAAAAAATGACAGAATTATCTTTTTATAAAAATAACGGCGGAAGTGTTACCGTTAAAACTATTGAACTACCCTTTAGTAAAAAATACGATGTCTGGCGTGGTTGCATAGTAGCACACCTGTATTGGTTATTGATGTTTACGTGAGAAGTTACTCGATTATACTCAATTATTACTACGATAATTCTTTGCATCATATCTCTCATATTATTGATTCGATTATTGTCACGGTATCATCTCATATAATATGATATATTATTAAATCAATAATTTAGATGACAAAGTTATTCATATTATTAAATTGCAATATTTACAATGTCTAGAAGTTACATCGAGGAGAGGTTTGGTCATCTAATTGTGCTGCCAATAAGGAGAAATCCTTATCGGAAGCCCCTCTTTCTCGGAATGACCGGTTATTAAATATTGTGAGTTATAATATTAATGATGAATAAGTTCGTGTTGATTAAAGATGAAATTGATAGTTCCATTGTGTTGGAATTATTAGTGTTAGTGAAAATTGACATTTATTTCGATAATAATTGATGTCTGGAAGTTATCGGGTAATTAATTGGATAAATGAGGAATTAATTGCTATTAATTCACATGATTATAACTATTTGTTCACATGCGCGTACTATTGATTCACATTCATGTACTATTAGGGGAGTTGGTGCAAGATTGATAATACTTGCATGACTAAGTTAAAGATGGAGGTATAGATGGAGGTACTATACTATTATTCGTATTTTCACATGATTATAACTATTGAATCACATGATTGAACTATTGATTCACATTATTTATTATTAGGGGAGGTGGTGCAAGTTTGATAATACTTGCAGGACTAAATTAAAAACTGAAAGAAAAGTTGGAGGTATTGAACTGTAATTTTTCGAGCCCCAAAATGTGCAATTATCGAAACTATATTTTTTTATAAATAGAAGTTCATTCTTCTTTCATTTCTCACCAATTCACTAAAGCTATAGAGCAATTATTATAGAGAGAAATTATAGAGAGAAAGAAGAAGAGAATTCTGCTACCTCTCTATTCCAATATCCAGCTTTATTCTAAGGTAAGGGGTATTATTTCTTTCATATTCATGAAGAGAGCTATTTTTATTCCATTCCTTATTATTATGTTGGAATAACCTGTCTATGTGAAGTACTGCATACATGGTGAAATTCTTCTATTATTCCATTCTTTATTATTCATTGGAATATCACATGCATGCATTATTACATTTGACCAGTTCCATTATTTATTATTCATTGGAATAACTTTTATGCATGCGATTCTATCACATTCCTGGTGAATTCTGTTGTTATTCCATTCTTTATTATTCTATTGGAATATCCTGTCTGTGAGGATTTCGCATGACCTGGTTCCATTCCTTATTATTACATTGGGAATAACACATGCATGCGATCTATCGCATGCATGGTGAATTCTTCTGTTATTCCATTCTTTATTATTCTATTGGAATAACCTGTCTATGTGGATTACCACATGCATGGTGAATGATCCTTTGTATTCATTCCTTATTAAATTTTGGAAATGATTTGTCTACGTGGATTACCGCATGACGGGCGAAAATCCATTTACAGTTTCATATATTCTATTATACTCAGTTGGTTAAAGTTTTGGCTTCTATACTCCATGAAATTAGTAGAATATCCCGGATATTTAAAACCATCCAATATCTTTTCATGGAAATATTCTTCTGAGCATTCTTGAATTTTACTCCACAAAGCAGTATCATGTTGACAACTTGGACGTTTTTGGGTTCAGGATAAATTAACTTATAAATCTTTAAAATTTAATTCTTGAACTTGTTTTATTGAATTATTATGTCATTGTCATCATCCTCATGTTTATATTATGTTGAAAGTCATTTGTGGCCTGTAGTTCATAGATGGACTTGGTATGATTATGACCAGGGATTATTCGGTATAGTCATGACCGTAATGTTACAAATGATGTGGTAAAAGTCCTCATTGGCCCGTACTGCATTGATGGACAGTCGTTGGCATGATCATGACCATTGATGAAAACACGAATATCCTTGGCCTATAGTGCATGGATAATTTGTGGTCGTGATACTTATGAATATCCTTGGCCGTAGTGCAGGGATGACGTGGTTTATTTTATAAGCTAAGTCTCAGCGATAAAAGTGATGAAAAACCTTTTAAATCATAGAAGATAGTAGATTTTATTCTCTACTTGACTCTTCTAATGGATTGCTTGTTCTGCTGCAGTTACACTTGATGTTTGTTATATTGTATCAGTTTAATACTGTTGAAGGCTAACGATAATTTATTCTGCATTATCTTAGCCATAATATTTCTTAATGGGCTAGTTGAGCTCACCCTTTTGCTTTCATTGTTCTCTTCAGGAAATGAGAACGTAGCAGGGACTAGTCGGGGAACGGAGTGGGTCTAGATGATAACATTAGTAGTCCTCACTATTCTATGAAATAGTGTGATAATAAATGTATTGAGGACTTATTTTTAGTTTGAATACTGTCTAGAAGACAATATTTGTATTAAAATTCACAGCTCATGTTGTATATTTAAGATTGTATTTGTATTCTGTACCATGTATTTGGTGACTCGAGAATAGGTGATGTATACCTATTTTGGGGGGGCTTCACGGTTAGGTATCGAGCTTAGGGATATGATCCCCAGTGAGATGTGAGACAAGAACTAGGAGGGGAGAGGCGGGGAATTCTTCGCTATTATGACCTACCTAAGTTTATTTGGTATTTAATTGGTCTGGTCGAGTATAGGGATAATATGTGATATGTTAATTAACCCTTGTTTTGTGGCAGTATTTGAAAATGACATCCGAGAATGTTGAAAATAGCAATGGAGCACAGGAGACCGTTGAGTCTCCACAGAGCAATAATCAGGATAATGTGCATCAAGAAGGTGACAATTCTCATTCAAACGACAACATTGACCAAATGATGAACGATGGAATGTTTAGAGGCTTTATACAATTCATGCAACATCAGGCGATAGTGGCTCCTGTCCAAAATGCAGGTGGAAACACTGATAACTCTCGGACGGTCACTGCTAAACAGTTCAAGGAGCTGGGACCACCGAAGTTTTTTGGAGAGCCAAAACCACTTAAGGCGGAGACGTGGATAAAGAAGATCCGCAAGATATTTGATGTCTTGGGATGCTCTGAGGAACAAAAGGTTCCCTTTTCCATCTTCATGTTGCGAGCAGAGGCAGATTACTGGTGGAAATCTGTAAAGCGTACTCAACTTGCCGCACTGAAGATGACTTGGGAAAAGTTCCAAGAATTCTTCAACGACAAGTACTTTCCCGAAAGTATTCGTCACATGAAAGAGGTAGAGTTCATTAAACTGGAGCAAAACAACATGGCGAGGTAGTCGTGATGCGAAGCTAAGTTTGCCGAGTTGTCCTTGTTTGCCCCATTTGGTTGATAATGAGGAGAGAATGACGCGAATGTTTCTAAGAGGTTTGAAACTCGAGATACGTCAATATCTTATCTCTCATAAACCGTGTTTGTATTCGACATGTTGTTAATAGGGCTCGATTATTGGAGCACAATAATGAGTCAACCCAACCAAAAGAAAGAGGTAGAAAAAATGATAATACCAAATGATAGCGATCATCGAGCGGTGACAATAAACATGGAGGAATCAACATTCCGAAATGGTAACCACTTGATGGTATCATGGCCAAAATAATAAGAATGGACATTTCAAGAAGAGAGATTCAACAATGATGGAAAGACGTCAGCATCAGCACCCGCTGTTAAGGAAGGAGAACGACCACCTATCATATGCTTCATATGCAGAGGGGAGGGATATATCAGTCCAAACTGCGTGATGCAATCCAAAGCATGTTATAATTGTGGAAAAGAAGGTCACCTAGCCCGATTTTATTGTGCACCAAAGTCAAGTCCAAATTTGCAATGGTGGCACCAAAGATGAATCTGGACAAAACAAAGTCGGTGGTTTTGGGGAAGAGCGTTTTTCGTGACTTCTCAAAAAAAAGCGAGTAACTTAACGAAGTTAAGCAGGTTAGTTAATTATAAGTTCTTGCGAAGTCTATACCTTATTAGATACCGGTTTTACCCATTCTTTTATCTCTCTTGCTTGCGCTCAACGTTTAAATTTGACTTCGGAGAAATTAGACTTTGACTTATCGGTTGAAACTTCGTTAGTAGAAACCTTCATTTCATGTGTTATCCAAGTCTTGGATGAGAGTCACAGTTTTTCAATGATATTTCTATCGTTAATAAATTTTCTGACGTATTCTTAAAGACTTCTTAGCATACCCCCAGAGCGTGAAATCAAATTTTGTATTGACCCCAATACAAAACCCATTTCTAAAACAATCAAATATTTCTTCGACTAAAATGAACGTATCATTGCCAAGGACGTTGTCTCGAGCTGTTCAAGATTACGACTATACCATTCAATATCATCGTGGAAGAAAGCAACGCGTAGTGGACGCTACGTTGAGTAGAAGATCGTATGCGTTCTGAGTGCGATGTTGTTAACACAAAAACCCATTTCGTATAACTTACAAATGATGAAGATAGAGTTAAAGACTCTAGGGACCCACGTGAAGATAACGAATATACGATTAGAATCGACTTTAATCGATAAAGTTATTAAAGTCGCTCAAGCTACATACTCAGAGCTGATGAATGTGAAGAAGAAGGCTCAAGAGGGCGTTATTCTAGAAGCAAGAATCGATGAAGAGAGGAAATCTCAACTCTCGATTTAATTGGCCCATTTAAAATCCTCGATCGAGTAGGAACTATGGCCTATAGACTCGTTTTACCGCCAAGTATATCGCGTGTTCATAACATTTTTCACGTATCGATGTTACGTAATTATGTGGATGACCCGAACCAAATTATTAAATTAGAATTAGACGGTATAGCAGAAGATTTAACGTATGAGGAGATACGTGTTAAAATCTTGGATAAGAGGGATCGTATTCAATACTCAAAGGTTATACCTCAAGAGTTAGAATCTGAAATGAAGTCAAGGTATCCTCATCTCTTCGGCATACCAGGTACGTACGTAAATTTCGAGGGCGAAATTCCATAAGGAGGGGAGATTGTGAGACCCCAAATTTTATGAATAAAGATTTAAATTTCTCGAAATATTTTTTTTGAATATTATGGTGTGGATTTGATATAATGGTATAGTTGTGGGTAATATTTATAAATTTTACAAAGTACGCAAGTTGTTATATAATATTCGATTGGCCGTGGAATATTCATTTTAATAGGGAATATTAAATGCGGCAAGACAATCATTAGTGGACCCTACAACGGAATTATTGTCGGATTGAGAAAATGATGTAATTATCTTTTTAAAAATAACAAATTGAAAGTATTCTTTATTAAAATTGTTGAACTACCCTAGTAGTAAAAGTACAAGAATACGGCGTGGTTGCATAGTAGCTACACAAGATTTGGTTATTGATGCTTATGTGAGAAGTCACTCGGTTATACTCAATTATTGCTACGATGAATTTAACGCATCATATCTCTCTCTATTATTGATCGATTATTGTTACGATATCATCTCAGATAATATGATATATTATTAAATCAATAATTGAGACGACAAATTTATTCATATTATTAAATTGCAATATTTACAATGTCTAGAAGTTACATCGAGGAGAGGTTTGGTCATCTAATTGTGCACCAATAAGGAGAAATCCTTATCGGAAAGCCTCCTCTTCACGGGAATGACTTTGGTTGTTAAATATTGTGAGTTATAATATTAATGATGAATAAGTTCGTGTTGATTAAAGATGAAATTGATAGTTCCATTGTGTTGGAATTATTAGTGTTAGTGAAAATCGACACTTATTTCGATAATAATTGATGTCTGGAAGTTATCGGGTAATTAATTGGATAAATGAGGAATTAATTGATATTAATTCATATGATTATAACTATTTGTTCACATGTGCGTACTATTGATTCACATTCATGTACTATTAGGGGAGTTGGTGCAAGATTGATAATACTTGCATGACTAAGTTAAAGATGGAGGTATAGATGGAGGAACTATACTGTTATTCGTATTTTCACATGATTATAACTATTGTATCACATGATTGAACTATTGATTCACATTATTTACTATTAGGGGAGGTGGTGCAAGTTTGATAATACTTGCAGGACTAAATTAAAAACTGAAAGAAAAGTTGGAGGTGTTATACTGTAATTTTTCGAGCCCCAAAATGTGCAATTATCGAAACTATATTTTTCTATAATAGAAGCTCATTTTTCCTTCATTTCTCACCAATTCACTAAAGCTATAGAGCAATTATTATAGAGAGAAATTATAGAGAGAAAGAAGAAGAGAAGTCTGCTACCTCTCTATTCCAGTATCCAGCTTTATTCTAAGGTAAGGGGTATTATTTCTTTCGTATTCATGAAGAGAGCTATTGTTATTCCATTCCTTATTATTATGTTGGAATAACCTGTCTATGCGAAGTACTGCATACATGGTGAAATTCTTAAATTATTCCATTCTTTATTATTCTGTTGGAATATCCTATCTGTGCGGTCTATCGCATTCCTGGTGAATTTTGTTGTTATTCCATTCATTATTATTGTGTTCGAATATCCCGCTCATCGTATTACGCATGACACCGTTCCATTATTTATTATTCATTGGAATAACTTTGTTTGTGCGATCTATCGCATGCCCGTGAATTCATTGTTATTCAATTCTTTATTATTCTGTTGGAATATCTTGTCTGTGCGAATTTTGCATGACCTGGTTCCATTCTTTATTATTTTGTTAGGAATAACCTGTTTGTGTGGTCTATCACATGCATGGTAATTTCTTCTGTTATTCAATTCTTTATTATTCTATTGGAATAACCTGTCTATGTGGATTACCACATGCATGGTGAATGATCCTTTGTATTCATTCCTTATTAAATTGTGGAAATGATCTGTCTACGTGGATTACCGCATGGCGAACGAAAATCTATTTGCAGTTTTATTTATTATATTATACTCTGTTGGTTAAAGTTTTGGCTTCTATACACCATGAAATTAGTAGAATATCCTGGATATTTGCGCTTCATCCAATATCTTTTCATGGAAATATTCTTCTGAGCATTCTTGAATTTTACTCCATAAAGCAGTATCATGTTGACAATTTGGACGTTTTTGAGTTCAGGATAAATTAACTTATAAATCTTTAAAATTTAATTCTTGAACTTGTTTTATTGAATTATTATGTCATTGTCATTATCCTCATGTTTATATTATGTTAAAAGTCATATGTGGCTTGTAGTGCATAGATGGACTTGGTATGATTATGACCAGCGATTATTCGGTATAGTCATGACCGTAATGTTACAAATGATGTGGTAAAAGTCCTCATTGGTCCGTAGTGCATTGATGGACAGTTGTTGGCATGATCATGACCATTGATGAAAACACGAATATCCTTGGCCCGTAGTGCATAGATAATTTGTGGTCGTGATACTTATGAATATCCTTGGCCGTAGTGCAGGGATGACATGGTTTATTTAATAAGCTGAGTCTCAGCGATAAAAGTGATGAAAAACCTTTTAAATCATAGAATATAATAGATTTTATTCTCTACTTGACTCTTCTAATGGATTGCTTGTTCTGCTGCAGTTACACTTGATGTTTGTTATATTGTATCAGTTTAATACTGTTGAAGGCTAACGATAATTTATTCTGCATTATCTTAGCCATAATATTTCTTAATGGGCTAGTTGAGCTCACCCTTTTGCTTTCATTGTACTCTTCAGGAAATGAGAACGTAGCAGGGACTAGTCGGGGAACGGAGTGACGATCTAGATGATAGCATTAGTAGTCCTCACTATTCTATGAAATAGTGTGATAATAAAAGTATTGAGAACTTATTTTGAGTTTGAATACTGTCTAGAAGACAATATTTGTATTAAAACTCACAGCTCATGTTGTATATTTAAGATTGTATTTGTATTCTATACCATGTATTTGGTGACTCAGAATAGGTGATGTATACCTATTTTGGGGGCTTCACAGTTGGTATCAGAGCTTAGGGATATGATCCCTGGAAGAGATGTGAGACAAGAACTAGGAGGGGAGAGACGGGGAATTCCTTCGCTATTATGACCTACCTAAGTTTATTTGGTATTTAATTGGTCGGTCAGAGTATAGGGATAATATGTGATATGTTAATTAACCCTTGTTTTGTGGCAGTATTTGAAAATGACATCCAAGAATGTTGAAAATAGCAATGGAGCACAGGAGACCGTTGAGTCTCCACAGATTAATAATCAGGATAATGTGCATCAGGAAGGTGACAATCTTTATGCAAACGACAACATTGACCAAATGATGAACGATGGAATGTTTAGAGGCTTTATACAATTCATGCAACATCAGGCGAGAATGGCTCCGGTCCAAAATGCAGGTGGAAACACTGATAACTCTCGGATGGTCACTGCTAAACAGTTCAAGGAGCTGGGACCACCGAAGTTTTTTGGAGAGCCAAAACCACTTAAGGCGGAGACGTGGATAAAGAAGATCTGCAAGATATTTGATGTCTTGGGATGCTCCGAGGAGCAAAAGGTTCCCTTTGCCACCTTCATGTTGCGAGCAGAGGCAGATTACTGGTGAAAATCTGTAAAGCGTACTCAACTTGCCTCACTGAAGATTACTTGGGAAAAGTTCCAAGAATTGTTCAACGAGAAGTACTTTCCTGAAAGTATTCATCACATGAAAGAGGTAGAGTTCATTAAACTGGAGAAAAACAACATGACCGTGTCGTAGTACGAAGCTAAGTTTGCCGAGTTGTCCTGGTTTACGTCCCATTTGGTTGATAATGAGGAGAGAATGACGCAAATGTTTCTAATAAGTTTGAAACCCGAGATACGTCAATATCTTATCTCTCATAAACTGTGTTTGTATTCAGATGTTGTTAATAGGGCTCAGTTATTGGAGCACAATAATGAGTCAACCCAACCAAAAGAGAGCAGCCGAAAAAATGATAATACCAGTGATAGCAGTCATCGAAGCGGTGACAATAAACATGGAGGGAATCAACATGCCAGAAATGGTAACCACTTCGGTGGTATCATGGCCAAAATAATAAGAATGGACATTTCAAGAAGAGGAGATTCAACAATGATGGAAAGACGTCAGCATCAGCACCCGTTGTTAAGGAAGGAGAACGACCACCTATCATATGCTTCATATGCAGAGGGGAGGGATATATCAGTCCAAACTGCGTGATGCAATCCAAAGCATGTTATAATTATGGAAAAGAAGGTCACCTAGCCCGATTTTATTGTGCACCAAAGTCAAGTCCAGCTGCAACGGTGGCACCAAAGACAGATACGGACAAAACAAAGTCGGTGGTTTCAGGAAGAGCGTTTTTCGTGACTTCTCAAAAAAACGAGTAACCCGAACGAAGTTAGCACGGGTTAGTTAATTATAAGTTCTTGCGAAGTCTATACCTTATTAGATACCGGTTTTACCCATTCTTTTATCTCTCTTGCTTGCGCTCAACGTTTAAATTTGACTTCAGAGAAATTAGACTTTGACTTATCGGTTGAAACTTCGTTAGTAGAAACCTTCATTTCATGTGTTATCCAAGTCTTGGATGAGAGTCACAGTTTTTCAATGATATTTCTATCGTTAATAAATTTCCTGACGTATTCTTAAAGACTTCTTAGCATACCCCCAGAGCGTGAAATCAAATTTTGTATTGACCCCAATACAAAACCCATTTCTAAAATAATCAAATATTTCTTCAACTAAAATGAACGTATCATTGCCAAGGACGTTGTCTCGAGCTGTTGAAGATTACGACTATACCATTCAATATCATCGTGGAAGAGCAAACGTGGTAGCTGACGCGTTGAGTAGAAGATCGTATGCGTTTACGAGTGCGATGTTGTTAACACAAAAACCCATTTCGTATAACTTACAAATGATGAAGATAGAGTTAAAGACTCTAGGGACCCACGTGAAGATAACGAATATAAGATTAGAATCGACTTTAATCGATAAAGTTAAAGTCGCTCAAGCTACATACTCAGAGCTGATGAATGTGAAGAAGAATGTTCAAGAGGGCGTTATTCTAGAAGCAAGAATCGATGAAGAGAGGAAATCTCAACTCTCGATTTAATTGGCCCATTTAAAATCCTCGATCGAGTAGGAACTATGGCCTATAGACTCGTTTTACCGCCAAGTATGTCGCGTGTTCATAACGTTTTTCACATATCGATGTTACGTAATTATGTGGATGACCCGAACCAAATTATTAAATTAGAATTAGACGGTATAGCAGAAGATTTAACGTATGAGGAGATACGTGTTAAAATCTTGGATAAGAGGGATCGTATTCAATACTCAAAGGTTATACCTCAAGAGTTAGAATCTGAAATGAAGTCAAGGTATCCTCATCTCTTCGGCATACCAGGTACGTACGTAAATTTCGAGGGCGAAACTCCATAAGGAGGGGAGATTGTGAGACCCCAAATTTAATGAATAAAGATTTAAATTTCTTGAAATATTTTTTTTTGAATATTATGGTGTGGATTTGATATAATGTTATAGTTGTGGGTAATATTTATAAATTTTACAAAGTATGCAAGTTGTTATATAATATTCGATTGGTCAGGGAATATTTGTTTTAACAGGGGAATATTAAATGCACTGAAGACAATCATTGGTGGAACCCACAACGGAATTATTATTCGGATTGAGAAAATGATAGAATTATCTTTTTAAAAAATAACTACGGAAGTGTTACTGTTAAAAGCTGTTGAACTACCCTAGTAGTAAAGTAGTAATACTGCGTGGTCAGTTGCATAGTAGCACCAGTATTGGTTATTGATGCTTACGTGAGAAGTTACTCGGTTATACTCAATTATTACTACGATAAATTGTTTGCATCATATCTCTCATATTATTGATTTGATTATTGTCACAGTATCATCTGTATAATATGATATATTATTAAATCAATAATTTAGACGACAAAGTTATTCATATTATTAAATTGCAATATTTACAAAGTCTAGAAGTTCTGTCAAAGAGAGGTTTGGTCATCTAATTGTGCGCCAATAAGGAGAAATCCTTATCGGAAAGCCACCTCTTTCCTGGGAATGACCTGGTTGTTAAATATTGTGAGTTATAATATTAATGATGAATAAGTTCGTGTTGATTAAAGATGAAATTGATAGTTCCATTGTGTTGGAATTATTAGTGTTAGTGAAAATCGACATTTATTTCGATAATAATTGATGTCTGGAAGTTATCGGGTAATTAATTGGATAAATGAGAAATTAATTGCTATTAATTCACATGATTATAACTATTTGTTCACATGTGCGTACTATTGATTCACATTCATGTACTATTAGGGGAGTTGGTGCAAGATTGATAATATTTGCATGACTAAGTTAAAGATGGAGGTATGGATGGAGGAACTATACTGTTATTCATATTTTCACATGATTATAACTATTGTATCACATGATTGAACTATTGATTCATATTATTTACTATTAGGGGAGGTGGTGCAAGTTTGATAATACTTGCAAGACTAAATTAAAAACTGAAAGAAAAGTTGGAGGTATTCTACTGTAATTTTTCGAGCCCCAAAACGTGCAATTATCGAAACTATATTTTTCTATAAATAGAAGCTCATTCTTCCTTCATTTCTCACCAATTCACTAAAGCTATAGAGCAATTATTATAGAGAGAAATTATAGAGAGAAAGAAGAAGAGAAGTCTGCTACCTCTCTATTCCAAAGATCCGACTTTATTCTAAGGTAAGGGGTATTATTTCTTTCGTATTCATGAAGAGAGCTATTGTTATTTCATTCCTTATTATTATGTTGGAATAACCTGTCTATGCGAAGTACTGCATACATGGTGAAATTCTTATATTATTCCATTCTTTATTATTCTGTTGGAATATCCTATCTCTGCGGTCTATCGCATGCCTGGTGAATTCTATTGTTATTCCATTCTTTATTATTGTGTTCGAATATCTTGTCTGTGCGTATTACGCATGACCTGGTTCCATTATTTATTATTCTGTTGGAATAACCTTTTTGTGCGGTCTATCGCATGCCTGATGAATTCTGTTGTTATTCAATTCTTTATTATTCTGTTGGAATATCTTGTCAGTACGAATTTTGCATGACCTGGTTCCATTCTTTATTATTCTGTTAGGAATAACCTGTCTGTGTGGTCTATCACATGCATGGTGAATTCTTCTGTTATTCAATTCTTTATTATTCTATTGGAATAACCTGTCTATGTGGATTACCACATGCATGGTGAATGATCCTTTGTATTCATTCCTTATTAAATTGTGGAAATGAGCTGTCTACGTGGATTATCGTATGGCGGGCAAAAATCTATTTCCAGTTTCATATATTCTATTATACTCTATTGGTTAAAGTTTTGGCTTCTATACACCATGAAATTAGTATAATATCCTCGGATATTTCAAGGCTTCATCCAAAGATCTTTTCATGGAAATATTCTTCGAGCATTCTTGAATTTTACTCCACAAAGCAAAGATCATGTTAACAATTTGGACGTTTTTGAGTTTAGGATAAATTAACTTATAAATCTTTAAAATTTAATTCTTGAACTTGTTTTATTGAATTATTATGTCATTGTCATCATCCTCATGTTTATATTATGTTGAAAGTCATCTCGTGGCTTGTAGTGCATAGATGGACTTGGTATGATTATGACCGAGGATTATTCGGTATAATCATGGTATGTAATGTTACAAATGATGTGGTAAAAGTCCTCATTGGCCCGTAGTGCATTGATGGACAGTTGTTGGCATGATCATGACCATTGATGAAAACACGAATATCTTGACCCATAGTGCATAGATAATTTGTGGTCGTGATACTTATGAATATCCTTGGCCGTAGTGTAGGGATGACGTGGTTTATTTAATAAGCTGAGTCTCAGCGATAAAAGTGATGAAAAACCTTTTAAATCATAGAAGATAGTAGATTTTATTCTCTACTTGACTCTTCTAATGGATTGCTTGTTCCGCTGGAGTTAAACTTGATGTTTGTTATATTGTATTAGTTTAACACTATTGAAGGCTAACAATAATTTATTTTGTATTATCTTAGCCATAATATTTCTTAATGGGCTAATTGAGCTCACCCTTTTGCTTTCATTGTTCTTTTCAGGAAATGAGAACGTAGCAGGGACTAGTCGGGGAACGGAGTGACGGTCCAGATGATAGCATTAGTAGTCCTCACTATTTTATGAAATAGTATGATAATAAATGTATTGAGGACTTATTTTGAGTTTGAATACTGTCTAGAAGACAATATTTGTATTAAAACTCACAGCTCATGTTGTATATTTAAGATTGTATTTGTATTCTGTACCATGTATTTGGCGACTTAGAATAGGTGATGTATACCTATTTTGGGGGCATCACATGCATGGTGAATGATCCTTTGCATTCATTCCTTATTAAATTGTGGAAATGATCTGTCTACGTGGATTACCGCATGTGGGGTGAAAATCCATTTGAAGTTTCGTATATTCTATTATACTCGTATGAGATATCATTTCTTTTGTACTCGTCATGGAATATCATTTTCTTTGAAATTTTTTTACGAGTTACTATTCACGGGTTACTATTCACCCGATTACTATTCACTCTAATATTATTCACTTTGGGATTCGGGGCACTTTTCGTGCCGGAGTACTATTCACGAGTTACTATTCATAGGTTACTATTCACCCAATTACTATTCACTCTAGTATCATTCACTCGGGCATTCGGGACACTATTTGTGTCGGGGTACTATTCACGGGGTACTATTTCCGAAGTACTATTCACGGGATACTATTCACCCGAAAAATATATTTCTTTTCTGTCCAAATTATTTTTGGTACATGAATATTATTCTTGAATTTACTCCACAAAGCAGTATCATGTTGACAACTTAGATATTTTTAAACTCTGGATAAATTTAAAGTCTTTAATATTTATCCTTGATTTCGTTTAATTAATGTTTATATCATTGTCATCATTCTCATGCTTATATTATGATGAAAGTCATCTTTGGCTTACGTGCAAAGATGGACTGTTGATTATTAGTTTTACAGTTGTATATCTTTGGCTTATGTGCAAAGATGGACTATTGATTATTGGTTCTACAGTTCTATATCTTTGGCTTACGCGCAAAGATGGACTGTTGATTATTGGTTTTATAGTTGTATATCTTTGGCTTACATGCAAAGATAAACTATTGATTGATGAGTATCTTTGGCTTATGTGCATAGATAAACTGTTTATTGGTATGATTATGACCAGGGATCATTCGGTATAATCATGACCCTTAATGTTATAGATGATGTGGTAAAAGTCCTCATTGGCCCGTAGTGCATTAATGGACAGTTATTGGTATGATTATAACTAGGGATTATTCGGTATAATCATAACCATTGATGATTACATGAATATCCTTGGCCGTAGTGCAAAGATGATTCGATGATGTGGATTATTTATTAAGCTGAGTCTCAGCGATAAAATATTAATTATACACTTTTAATTCGTAAAAGATAGTAGATATCATGATCTACTTGACTCTTCTAAAATACAGACTCTTCTAAAATACAGTTGTATGTCTTTGGCCTGTAGTACAAAGATGAATTGTTAATGAATATCTTTGGTCGTAGTGCAAAGATGAATTTATTAGTATGATTATGAGCAGGAATTGTGATTTGGTATAACCATGATTTTTGATGTTTCAGGTGAAGATAGGTGATTAAAATTATCTTCGTCCTGGGTGCGAAGAGGAATTTAGAATCACAATTATGATTATGAGTTATTCATATGATTGTGGACAGGAATTGTTGATTGATGTTACAGGGATAAAACATTATTAATTGGTGGACTTTGAACGTGGAGAAGATAATAGATCTGATGGTCTATTTGACTTTTCTAATGGATTGCTCGTTCTGCTGCAACTATGGTTGAAAAGTTTTATCATCTACCATATGTTCTAAATCTCTGATTTATTACTGATGAAGGCTATTGATGATGTAAATTATCTTTAGTCATGATATTCTTTACTGGGCTAGTTGTGCTCACCCTTTTTGCTTCATAATTCCTTTCAGGTAATAAGAGTGTTGCCGGGGCGAGCGGGGATAACAGGGGAATAGAACAATGGTCTATAGCTGTTGAGGTTCTCCCTAAATAGTATGAGAACTTTAGATAAGTGTGTCGTATTGTATACGTCATTTGATATTTAATTTTGGTGAACCGAATAGGGTGAGGTGAACCCAACTTTGGAAGGGTGTTTTGCCACTATCATACAAGATGTCTAACGACATACAACCTCGTGTTATTATAAGATAGGGTTGTGCACATCCACTTGCTGAGTATATCTACGAGCACTACCTATATGATCTTGGAGTTTGGTTGAAATATAATTTTCAATTGCGAGCATAAAGGGAGATAGTTATATGTCAAGAGAAGACTCACCATTGGAAAGAACATGATAGTAATCATCTCGTTTTTCTTTGGGGTCTATTGGGTTAACCAAGGATAATTCTGTGGACATATGATATCTATCATAACCTTGACGCATGGACTCCCATGTACGAAGGTTTCCTTGAGCACTTCCCAAAGATTTTAATTTCTAAAATAGTTTTTGACTGTACTTTTATGTAAAGTACCATTGTAAGGTTGGGGTCAAGGAACCATGAGAGTTACATACATTTGTATTAAAACTCACAGTTTAACTGTGGTCATATTCTGCACGACAGTTCAACAGTTTTATAAATGAGTTTGTAAATTATTTTTATAGTGTGATATCTGGCGACTCAGAATGGGTCATGTGGACCTATTTTGGGGGCGTCACAGGTGATGTATACCTATTTTGGGGGCGTCACAGGTGGTATCAAAGCTTTAGGATATGATCCCTGGCTGAGATGTGAGACTAGAACTAGGAGGGGAGAGACAGGTAAATCCTTCGCTAGTATGACCTACCTAAGTTTATTTGTTATTTAATTGGTCGGTCAGAATATAGAGATAATATGTGGTGAAAGACCCCAAATTTTATGAATACATATTTAATTTTCTCGAAATATTTTTTTATGGTGTGGATTTGAGATAATGTTATAGTTGTGGGTAATATTTATAAATTTTGCGAAGTATGCAAGTTGTCATAAAATATTTGATTGGTCGGGGAATATTCGTTTTAACAGGGAATATTCATACAACGACGCAATCATTGGTGGACCCCACAACAAAATTATTGTTGGATTGAGAAAACGACAAAAATATCTTTTTCTAAAAATAACGGCGAAAGTGTTACCGTTAAAACTGTTGAACTACCCGGTAGTAAAAGTACAGTAATACACGTAATTGCATAATAGCACACGGTATTGATTATTGATGCTTACGTGAGAAGTCACTCAGTTTTGTTCAATTATTGGTACAGTAATTGCTGCATAGTATCTCACGTTATTTGATTCAATTATTGTCAGTATTTTATATATTATTAAATCAATAATTGAGATGACAAGTTATTAATATTATTATTTGCAATATTGACAATGTCTAGAAGTTCTGTCAAGGAGAGGTTTGGTCTGATGTGTGTGAGTGGAAAGTGGTGGAAAAAAAGTGAGAGTGATGTGTGTGAAAGTGACATGTTGTTGGAAAAGTGAAAGGTGTAAGGTGTGTGTGTGTATATGGGAAGAAAAATGAAAATGGTGTGGAAATTATATAAGATATATATATATATATATATATAATAATGAAAGTGGGGAATGGTGGGAAGAAATGTGTATGGGATGAAGAAAAAAAGAAAAGGGGGTGGGGGATAGTTGCCTTAGAAGAGAGGGAAGTGTGTGATGTGTGTGGGTGTGTGTGATTATATATATAATTTGTGTGTGTGTGTGTGTGAATGTGTTATATATATATATATATATATATATATATATATATATATATATATATAAATGTGTGTGTGGGTGTGCATGTGATTTAATATGTGTGTGTGTGTGTGGTGGGAAGAAAAGGGGGTGGGGGAAGATACCTTGGAAAGAAGGGAATTAAAGTTATATGTGATTTTGGGTTACCGTATATGTTTGTGGGACGATATATATATATATATATATATATATATATATATATATATATAAAAGTTTATAAATAGAATATATTATAAAGTTTTGTTTTATATAAAGTTTTGTTTTATTAGATTATAAATAGAATATATTATATTTTATTTAAAGTTTTTGTTTTATTAGAATATTTTATTGCACAGTAATGAATAGGAAAAATCAGAAAATCAGTTTTTCCTCCGCCGAATTCATCCGTGAGTTTTCTAAACTATGCATCCGTGATTATTTTCTAAATAGTATCATTCCATTCTCCTATAAATAGGATGCTTAATTAGAATTGAAAATCACACCAGAATCAGAGAATTCTTCTTCTATAATATTGAGCGTATTTCTTTCGAGTTTTAGAAAGCTTTGAGTGTAGAAACTAGTGAAAGTTTTCTTCAAGAATATATCCGCTATACCAGTTGGAATACTCTTCTTTTTGAGGTAAGGGGTATTATTTATTTCACATTCTGAAGAGATATTATTTTTCGTATTCGTATGAATATTATTTCCGTTCAATATTCATAAGAAATTTTATTTCATTCAATATTCGCAAGAAATATTATATTCGTTTAATATTCGTAATGAATATTATTTTCGTTTAATATTTGTAAGAAAAGTTATTTTTGTTCAATATTCGCTTGAAATAATATTTTCTTTCATACTCTGTAGTATGTAAGTAATATTATTTCGTCTTGGATTTCGAATTTTATACTCGTTTTGTTAAAGTTTTGGCTTCTAAACTCCATGAAATTAGTAGAATATCCTTGATATTTGCGCTTCATCCAGTATCTTTTCATGGAAATATTATTCCGTGCATTCTTGATAAGTTTTAACTTTTTCATGTCGGAGTACTACTCACGGGTTATTATTACTGAATTACTATTCACGGGGTTCACTCGAGTATTATTCACCCGGGGTACTATTCATGATAAAAATTGATTCTTTCTCAGTCCAAATTATTTTTGGTACAATATTATTCTTGAATTTTACTCCACAAAGCAGTATCATGTTGAAAAATTTGGACGTTATTAATTTCTGGATAAATTAAATTATAAATCTTTAAAAATTTATCCTTGAACTTGTTTTATTGAATTCTTATATCAATTTCATCATCCTCATGTTTATATTATGTTGAAAGTCATCTGTGGCCTGTAGTGCATAGATGGACTTGGTATGATTATGACCAGGAATTATTCGGTATAATCATGACCGTAATGTTACAAATGATGTGATAAAAGTCCTCATTGGCCCGTAGTGCATTGATGGACAGTTGTTGACATGATCATGACCATTGATGAATACGCGAATATCCTTGGCCCGTAGTGCATGGATAATTTATGTTCGTGATACTAAAGAATATCATTGGCTGTAGTGCATGGGTGATTCGATGATGTGCATTATTTATTAAGCTGAGTCTCAGCGATAAAAGTGATGAAAACATTTTAAATCATAGAAGATAGTAGATTTTATGCTCTACTTGACTCTTCTAATGGATTGCTTATTCCGCTGCAGTTAAACTTGATGTTTGTTATATTTTATCAGTTTAACACTATTGAAGACTAACGATAAATTATTGTGCATTATGTTAGTCATAATATTTCTTACTGGGCTAGTTGAGCTCACCCTTTCTTTCAATGTTCTCTTCAGGAAATGGGAATATAGCTGGGACTAGTCGGGGAATGAATTGACGGTCCAGATGGTTGCATTAGTAGTCCTCACTATTCTGTGAAATAGTGTGATAATAAATGTATTGAGGACTTATTTTGAGTTTGAATACTGTCTAGAAGACAATATTTTTATTAAAACTCACAGCTTATGTTGTATATTTAAGTTTGTATTTGTATTCTGTACCATGTATTTGGCGACTCAGAATGGGTAATGCATACCTATTTTGGGGGCGTCACAATTGGTATCAAAGCTTTGGGATATGATCCCTGGCTGAGATGTGAGACAAGAACTAGGAGGGGAGAGATGTGGAATTCCTTCACTAGTATGACCTACCTAAGTTTATTTGGTATTTAATTAATCGGTCAGAGTATACGGATAATATGTGGCATGTGAATTAACCCTTGTCTTGTGGCAGTGTTTAAAAATGACATCTGAAAATGTTGAGATAAGCAATGGAGCACATGAGACCGTTGAGTCACCACTGATCAATAGCCAGGATAATATGCATCAAGAAGACAATAATCCTCCTATAAACAACGACACCGACCAAATAACGAACGACGGTACGTTTAGGAGCTTCTTAGGATTCATGCAACAACAAACGAGAGAGACTCATGTTCATAATGCAGGTAGAAATAATGGCAACCCACGGTTGGTCACCGCTAAGCAGTTTAAGGAGTTGGGACCACCGGAGTTTTTGGGAAAGCCAGAACCACTTAAGGCAGAGACGTGGATAAAGTAGATCACCAAGATATTTGATGTCTTGGAATGCTCAGAGGAGCAAAAGGTTCCATTCGCCACCTTTATGTTGCGGGAAGAAGCAGATCATTGGTGGGAATCTGTAAAACGTACCCAACCTGACGCACTCAAGATGTCTTGGGAGAAGTTCCAAGATTTATTCAACGACAAGTACTTTCCTGAAAGTATTCATCACATGAAAGAGGTAGAATTCATCAAGCTAGAGCAAAACACTATGACCGTATCGCAATACGAGGCTAAGTTTGCGGAGTTATCCCGGTTTGCATCCCATTTGGTCGATAATGAGGACCGAATGATGCGAATATTTCTAAGAGGTTTGAAACCTGAAATAAGTCAATACCTCATTTCTCACAAACTTTGTTTATATTCAGATGTTGTGAATAGGGCTCAGTTAGTGGAGCGCGATAATGAGTCATCACAAGCAAAAGGCAATGACCAACAACACGATAATAATCATACCTGTGACAACGACCATCGGAACAATGATAACCATCGTGGGGGAAATAATCATGCCAAGAATGGTAACCACTTCGGTGGTAATCATGGCCAAGATAATAGAAGTGAAAATTTCAAGAAGAGAAGGTTCAATAATGATGGAAAGACGGCATAATATCCTAGATTTTTTTTGATGTAATTTAAGAATTATCAATAAACGAATGTATATGAAACTTTTGGGTGATTTCATTTATTAGATGTATATATGTTTGTATTAGATGTATAAATGTGTTATTTCAAGAGATGTGATGAGATGTATTTAAATGGTTGGTTTAGTTTTATTTAACTATTTAAATTGATTAAGTAGGGAATTGTTCTATTTATTATGTGGGATGGTATTAAATTATGAGTTGAAGTTTGGAGCGGAATTTAGAGACGCGATTCATATATTCGAGTCCCAAACGTCGAAATTAGTCGTAGATAGACTATAATCACGAAAAAGTGTCACGGTTGACTTTTTTGGTCAAAGTCAACCAATTAAATTTTTCAAGGAAAAAGTCAACTACGAATTTTAGAGGTGAATTTGACTAAACAGATAGTCCCATGACGTCCGGAACGTCGACTTTAGTAGGAATCGATATATGGTTCGCAAAGTTTGGTTCAAGAAGGGTAAAATAGTAAAATAGTCAAATAATTTATTAATTGATTAAAATAATATATTTTTTATAATAGAAATCAAATTTGAAATGATGGGACCCATGAGACTATTAAATTGGGACAAGGGAGGGAGTATACGTATATTACATAATAGCTAAGGTGGGAGTACTTTATTTTATTCCTTAAAACCAATTTTTTTTTATTTTTCTAACTCCCACATTCATTTTCTCTAACTCCCACATTCTTCCTATTAATTAACTATATTATTGTATTATTAAGTATTGTGAGTAACTAATCATTAGAGTTGGGGTTATGGGAGTTGGGGTTAATCAAAAGACTCTAACAAGCTATACATATATATAAAACACACTTTTATTTTAAGAAAATTCCACAAAGTGAGTAATCATGGAGAGAAATTGAGAGCTTAAGAGAGTTAGAACGAATTTTGGAGAATTACTGAGGATTTGACAAACAAAGAGAAGGAGCATCATATTAAACCAAGAAGAAATTCATCAAAAGGTAATTCATGAACCCATTTTATTTTTATAAGAAAAATGAGAAGAAAATGCATATAGAATTGGTAAATGATTTGTTGTGGCTTTGTGTTGCCATGTTACTATTGTTTGATGATTATAGATCGTTAACAACAAAAGATATGGGTTAATCATGCATCAAATTCATAGAAAATCAAAGAATTAAGCAATGTATGCTCTACCTTTGATAAAATGTCTCTATGGTGCTAAATTAATCAAAAAGGTGGAAATTTGTTGAAGTTTGATGTTGTGAAATGTGAAAACATGTGAGAGTAGATGATCTGGACATTAAGAATAATTTAATTGCATACTAGAAGAAAAATCATGGATTTTTGTCAAATTGAGTTTAACTAGTAATCTGTGATTTTTGGGGTTTTTCGGAGCTTCAGAATCATGGTGTATATGACTCGATTAGCGTATGTAATAATTTTATAAAATAGTATGTAGCATGAGGTACAACCTATCCAAATTTCAAAAGAAAGGGAGTTAAATTGAGCAAGTTATGAAAATCGTAAGCATGCATGTTGGTAATAAAATCTGCAAAAATCGGAAATTCCGATTTTTTTTCCAAGTATAAAACTAGTGCTGGCACGTTTTTCTATGCAGTTAGTTTGTGGTCTTAGCATGCTAGTTTCATGAATATTATATTTTTTTAAAATACCTTGATGTATGAAGTTTATTTTGTCCAAGTATCATGGTCATATCATATGTAGATTAGTGGGAATAAAATCGCAAAAGTGGCTGCAAGAAACAAAAATTTGATGTCTTTCTTGGGACTGTTTGGATCAGTCTGTTTCGGGGGCATTTTCGTCCACTGTGTTGTACTTTAAAATTTCTAAAAAATTTGTAGTATTAATATAAGAAGATATGAAGGTCCTGTAAAAATTTGAGAATTTTTGGCCATATACTGGTTTGAGAGTTATGAATTTTACTAGTTAAGACACTTTTGAGAAGATACCCGAATAACTCTTTGTGTATAAGTCCAAAAATTATGAAATTTTTACTGGAAGTACATGTGTATAACAGGAGTTGACCCTGAAAATTTCAGAATTTTTGGAGCTAATCTCGATTTATGAAAAATCTGAGAATATTTGGCTATTATGGACTATTTAAAATAGTAAAAAATTTTAAAATTTCGGAAAAATTATATGTTCAATGGGGACTATATTCTACAAAATCCCGTAAAAGAAATATTTTTGGGAACTGATTTGGTATTTTTTATATAAATGATGCTATATGGATAAATGAATTTAATTATATATGTGATGTCATAATTATGGAAAATGAGATTTTCCGACTTGAGACCCTTAAGCATATTTTATGCAGATTTTTTGTAGAGTTTTGGTCCAAAAATGTCACAAATTTATGTTTCCAGCTTTTTTTTTTAACCACGTGGCCTACTCATAGCAAGCAACATATTAGGTAATTGAATTGTATTTGAATACGTGTGAGTTTAATCTTTTTATTAAAATAAAAGGGAACCGTTACACTTCAAAGTGGTGTTCGAGAACCAAATTACTTAACGTGACACATGTGAATAGGTTACATGAAGGGCTAGTAGATAGCGATAATTGTAGAAGACGTAATGTGAAAGTTTCTTACCCTATTTTTTTTATTATGAATTTATTCAACTCTTATTCAATTGATTGCAAATGAGGGTAAGTTTGGGCTTGTGATTAATTAATCATTCGTGCAAGCTCCTTTATTGTAAAGTTCTATAACTTCAATTGTGATGCGAAACGTTATTGATGAATATTCGGTTCTATTGCAAATCGCTATACTTTAAAGTTCATATTCCCTTAATGAACTATATTCAAGCATGTTTTCTAGCTTCGTACATTTAGATGTTATTGATGCAAACATAGTATATTGTTTGAACAATTCAAATCCTTTGAAGCTATTTAATGTTTACCAATCCAAATTGCTTTGGTGAGGTCCCACATGAATACTAAGATGAACAACCCTTGATAATCTGGGTAACCGATGATGTCGGGCATATAGTCCCATTTACGCTTATGCGTTTAAACTTTATACTTGTGCACAATGTAGGGTACGATAGGCTGATCACCTGGAGTACTTGCAGAGACCGTTTACAATCTATTTGATTGTTAAACCGTCTGATGGTTTATGATGAAACAAAGTAATGTTCAGGGTATCTAACACCCCTTAGTATGCTATTGAGAACTCCAGAACTCTTATCTTGATATTCCAGTTTATCTCTTGATATTTATTTCAACTGTTGAGAAATATTCATACTAATGCTTTTAATTCTGATGTATGTTCTCAAACTACTTTATATACTTGCTGGGCAATTTGTGCTCATTCTTGCTTAAACCTTTCGCTTAAAATTAATGATAACGCTGAGGGGCTCTCGGGGCAAGGACAAAGGAAAGTCTAAGATGAAATAATGAGAGTTATTTATGTAATAATTATATTTCCGCATATGATGTAATGTAGCGATAAACGCTAAGTTTAAGTTTCAGTTTATTAAAGGTTGTAAAGACTTGGGACTTTATTTTGAATAAGTATGTAATAGTTAATATTATTATTATTATTATTATTAGAGTTACTTGGATAGATGATGATGTATGTTGTATCATGAGCACCATGTCTTGTAATCGATGTTACACGGATTTGGGGGCGTCATAGGTTGGTATCAAAGCCATATGTTATAAACTTTGGGTGGGGAAACCTTAGACTATAACCTTAGGGAAGTTAGTGGAGGAAATAAGGAGATGAACTCATGAAGAGTTCTAGGGGTTGTGTCAAATCTATTTTTCTAAAACAAAAACATCTATTTTAAAATACTAACCGAGTTATTTTTCTTGTTTGAAGGATGTCAGGAGAAGAGGAGGTTAGAGATATCCACGTTGTGAGTGAGCAAGCAGACACCGACCGAGCCTGAGCCGATAGGCGAGGCAAGAGTGACTCGCACCCGAGGAGTATCCTGAAGAGGAAGAGGAGCCCGAGGAGGACTCGGAAGAAGCACCTGAGGATACTTTATTGGATGAGTTGATGGATAGGATTACGGAGTTGGACGACAAGGTCCATGAGTTGGAGGAGTCAGATCGGGGGAGCAAGCAAGTCGCAAAGATTGCTTGGGGCATTGGTGCACCACCGATAATTAGGAACGGGATCCGGGCCGACAAGCTACGGGCATCGCACTGAGAAGGCGGATAGGCTGAAGGATGAGAAAGAAGCTATTAGGACCCACTTGGGACATACCATTAATGGGTTAGAGTTGAGGATACAAGTCTTCAAACTAACAAGCGATCATCACCACATTCGGGGAGAGAGAGGAGAGACCATGTTGGTTTGAGAAGCTAACTCGCGAGTTAGAAGGAGAGGTGAGAGATAAGAAGGTTAAGATAGACAAGATGAAGTACGCATTTAAGTCAACACATGGAAGGTTCCAACATAGGGTGAATCACTTTCCAAGTGAGGAGCACCGATCTAGACGTGTTATAAGCCGAGGGCTGGTACTGGAGATAGCGGATGAGGAGCATGAGGACGCCATTAGGCGGGGCTTTTAGTTTATTATAATGAACTTTTACTACTAGCGTATAGAACGCTTATCTTTGAATAAAAAGCTTGGTTTCAGTTTTTACCAAGTATGTTGGTTTAAAGTGATGTAAATGGCTTAATGCTATAAGACGATGAAATACCTTGGGTGTTATGTTTATAAATAAATATGCTTTTATTTAAGTATGTGATGTGATGATTAAGTTCTCTTCTTATGAATGATATATTCTATAGAGTAAGTGATAAGATAATAACATTAAGTTCATTTTAAACAGATAGATGGCTAGAGGAAGACGTCGTCAAACACACGAGGGGTCAGGTGGTTATGTAGGGGATCCACCGAATCCTATGCAGCAATTTGTAGACATGTTAGTGGGGGCACTTCAGAATCGAACCCCGAATGCCAATAACCCTCCAGTGGCCCAAGTGGCACACTTCAAGGACTTCAAGAGTGCGGGACCCCCTAAGTTCAAAGGAACCACTGAACCCATCGAAGCTCAAACTTGGGTTAAGGAAATTGAAAAGGCGTTCGCTATTGCCCGAGTAGGTGATGATCAGAAAACAATCTTCACCACTTACATGTTGAAGGGTGAAGCTAACTTCTGGTGGGAGGCAAACCAGACCAGGGCTGGAGAAGGCGTGATACCTTGGGAAGGGTTTAAGAAAATCTTTTTTGAGAACTATTTTCTGGTTAGTATGCAAAGTCGCATGGAGATGCGATTCCTGGAGCTGAAGCAAGAAGACATGACGGTACCTCAATATGCCGCAAAATTCAGCGAGTAAGCGAGGTTTATACCTCACCAGTCGACACAGAGGAGAAAAAATGAGGAGGTTTGAGTAGGGTCTCAAACCATGGCTATATAGTAGACTCTCGGTTATTACAGATTGAATAGCTTCACTCTCTCCTGAGAAAGCTATAATCGCGAGGCGTAAGTGAGGCCTGATGAAATTTAATAAGGAAAAAAAGAAGAAGAATGAAGGAGGAATCATGGGGAAGGTAGCAGCAAGTGTGGTGCAAACAAGAGAAAGTGGAACAATAACAACAATGATGACAATAATTTCAAATTTGGAAACTCTGGGGAAAACCAGGGAAGCAAAGAAGAGAACTGAGGCATGCAAGGAGTGTGGGAGGAATCACTCGGGGGCATGTCTAAAAGGAAAGAATGTATGTTTCAACTGCGGGCAGGAGGGGCACATCTCTCCCAATTGCTCTGCATCAAAGAGAAATGGATGCTTCAACTGTGGAGCATTGGATCATCAGGCAAGGAATTGCCCAAAGAAGAACACAATAGGAGGAAATGGAGGAAGGGGACCAAACGGTGGGAATCTCACGATTAATGGACCACCAACTCAGAATCGACCAACAGCAAGGACTTTCAACATGATGGTTTAGGATGCGATCGCATCTAGGGACGTGGTTTCACGTATCATTCCGATCAATGATATATCTGCTTACATATTATTTGATTCGGGTGCTACTTGTTCCTTCGTATCGCATGAATTCTCCCAACGATTAAACTTACCCCAGGAAGAATTAAAATATCCTATGAACATAGAAGTTGCTAACAAGGAAATGATTCTCGTTAGCCATGTCTATTGAAATTGTGTTGTAGACATCAGGGGATATAAGTTACCCGTGGATTTAATTCCAATTCAATTAGGAGAATTTGATGTAATTCTAGGAATTGATTGGTTATTTAGCCATGGAATGATGATAGATTGCCAAAAGAAATGTATAAACCTTAGGACTCCAGATTAGTCTAAGGTAGCATTCTATGGAAGTAGGTCACCAGAGACACTCAAGTTATCTCGTCGATGATGCAAGCGAGGAAGTTACTAAGAAAGGGATGTGTAGGATATTTGGCCCATATCGTCGATACGTGCAGTGAAAGGGATAGAGATGGGATGAGATACGATGAGTGAACAAATTTCTATGTATTTTGGAGGAATTTCCGGACTTCACGGATCGGAGGTCAAATTCGTTATAGATTTAGTACCGAACGACACCAATTTTGAAAGCCCTTACGAAATGGCAATCGATGAAATGAAGGAGCTAATGGTACAGTTGCAGGAGTTATTGGATAGGAAGTATATTCAACCGAGTGTGTCTCCTTGGGGAGCACCAATTTTATTTGTGAAAAAGAAGGATGGATCGATGAGACTATGTATCAACTATCGAGAGTTGAACAAGGTGACGATTAAGAACAAGTATCCGTTACCTAGGATAGATGATCTGTTCGATCAACTAAAGGGAGCAAAATATTTTTCCAAGATCGACTTGAGGACGGAATATCACCAGTTAAAGGTAAGGAAGGAGGATGTACCTAAGACAAAGTTTAGGACACGTTACGGTCACTATGAGTTCCTGGTGATGTCGTTCGGGTTAACAAATGCGCTAGCAGCATTTATGGACATGATGAATCGGGTATTCAAGCAATACTTAGATAAATTCATAGTTGTGTTCATAGATGATATCTTGATCTATTCTAAGACTCAGGAAGATCATGCTGAACATTTAAGGTTAGTGTTGGAGGCGTTGAGGAAGGATAAGTTATACGCAAAATTCTCGAAGTGTGAATTCTGGTTGGAGAAAGTTCAATTTCTAGGTCACGTGATCAACAAGGATGGAATTTCTGTGGATCCAGCAAAGGTGGAAGTGGTTTAGATTTGGGAACAACCAAAGTCACCGACTGAAGTAAGAAGTTTCTTGGGACTGGCAGGCTATTACAGACGGTTTATCCAAGATTTTTCAAAGATAGCGGGAACGTTGACAAATTTAACGAAGAAGTCGGTAAAATTTGTCTGGACGGAGAAGTGTGAAGAGAGTTTTAAGGAACTCAAGAAAAGACTGAGTGAAGCACCAGTGTTGTCTTTACCTGACGATACAGGTGACTTCGTGATTTTTAGTGATGCGTCACACAAAGGACTTGGTTGTGTGCTTATGCAACATGGTAAAGTTATTGCGTACGCATCGCGTCAATTGAAGGATTATGAGAAGGGATATCCTACCCATGACCTGGAATTGGTAGCGGTAGTATTTTCCTTAAAGATATGGAGGCATTATTTATATGGTGTAAGGTGTGAAATATACACGGACCATAAAAGTCTGAAGTATATCTTCACGCAGAAGGAGTTGAATATGAGACAAAGAAGATGGTTGGAACTTATAAAGGATTATGATTGCGACATCTTGTATCATCCGGGGAAAGCGAATGTGGTAGCAGATGCGCTAAGCAGAAAGGGCAGTGGTAGATTGGCAATGCTAACAGCTCAAGAGGAGTTAATTAAGGAGATGGCTAGATTGGAACTCGAGATAAAAAGTCCAAGAGAGCTAGAGGGGAAATTGTTCGCAATGGAGGCTCATCCGACTCTATTGGACAAAATCAAGGAAGTACAAGGCAGCGATGAGGAATGTGTGAAGGTGAGGAAAAGAATTTTAGATGGAGAAGAGCTTAAATTCAGTATGGGGGTGATGGACTATTAAGATTTGAGAAGAGAATTTGGGTGCCGCTGGTTCTAAATTAAAGGAAGAAATCTTGCGAGAAGCTCATAGCTCAAGTTACTCAATCCACCCGGAAAGCATAAAGATGTATCGGATCTCTCCGCCATTATTGGTGGCCCAATATGAAAAGAGAAGTCGCAGAGTGCGTCAAAGAAGTGTTTAACATGCCAAATGAGTTAAGGCGGAACATCAGAAACCGAGCGGGCTACTTCAACCTTTAGAAATTCTAGAATGGAAGTGGGAGCATATCACGATGGACTTCGTGGTAGGACTTCCAACTACGCAGAAGGGTTATGATGCAGTTTGGGTGATCGTTGATCGATTGACCAGGTCAGCGCATTTCTTGCCAATCAAAATCAGATATACCTTGGATCAGTTGGTAAAGCTTTACATCAAAGAGATTGTTTCCAGGAACGGGGTACCTGTATCAATTGTGTCAGATCGCGATCCACGGTTCACAGAAAATTTCTGGAGAAGTTTTCAAGAACGCATGGGAACGCAACTGAGGTTGAGCACGACATATCATCCTAAAACAGATGGGCACAGCGAGAGAACTATTCAATCGTTAGAGGACATGCTAAGAGCATGCTTTATGGATTTCAAAGGGAGCTGGGATGACCACCTACCGTTGGTAGAATTTGCGTACAATAACATTTATCACGCGAGCATCAGTATGCCACCTTATGAAGCTTTATATGGAAAGAAATGCAGAACGCCATTGTGCTGGGATGAAGTGGGAGAACAACAATTGCTAGGGCCAGAATTGGTGCAATAAACTGCAGATGTGATCAAAATAATACGAGCGAGGCTAGTGACGGCTCAGGATCGACAGAAGAAATATGCAGATCAACATCGGCAACAACGAGATTTCGATGTTGGCACTTATGTGTTTTTGAAAGTGTCACCTTGGAAAGGGAAAATGAGATTTGGGAAGAAGGGAAAACTTAGTCCTAGATTCATAGGACCCTTCGAAGTGTTGAGGCGAGTGGGTGAGGTAGCTTATGAAATAGCCTTACCTCCGGAGTTAGAACATATACACAATGTGTTCCACGTTTCAGTCCCACGACCCTATAAGTAGGATTACAAGCATGTCATAGAGTATGAACCTATTCAGTTTGAAAAGGACTTAACCTATGAAGAGGTCCCATTGTAGATAATCGATAGAAAAGAATAAGTGTTAAGAAATAAGATAATACCTTCTGTTAAGGTATTATGGAGGAACCACAACGCCGATGAGGCTACGTGGGAACTCGAGGAGAAAATGATGAAAAATTACCCTAATCTTTTTGATTGATGTGTAATGATTCCGGGGACGGAATCCTTTTAAGGGAGGGTGAATGTAATATCCGAGATTTTTTTTTATGTAATTTAAGAATTATCAATAAATGAATGTATATGAAACTTTTGGGTGATTTCATTTATTAGATGTATATGTGTTGTACATAAATGTGTTATTTCAAGAGATGTGATGAGATGTATTTAAATGGTTGGTTTAGTTTTATTTAACTATTTAAATTGATTAAGTAAGGAATTGTTCTATTTATTATGTGGGATGGTATTAAATTATGAGCTAAAGTTTGGAGTAGAATTTAGAGACGCGACTACGTATTCGAGTCCTGAAACGTCGAAATTAGTCAGGATAGACTGTAATCACGAAAAAGTGTCACGGTTGACTTTTTGGTCAAAGTCAACCAGTTGACTTTTTTGAGAAAAAAGTCAACTATGAATTTCAAGAGGTGAATTTGACTAAACGGATAGTCCCATGACGTCCGAAACGTCAACTTTAGTAGGAATCGATATATGGTTCGCAAAGTTTGGTTCCGAAGGGTAAAATAGTCAAATAGCTTATTAATTGATTAATTGATTAAAATAATATTTTTTTTATAATAGAAATCAACTGAAATGATGGCACCCATGAGACTATTAAATTGGGACAAGGGAGGGAGTATACGTATATTATATAATAGCTAAGGTGGGAGTACTTTATCTTATTCCTTAAAGCCAAAATTCCTTTTATTTTTCTAACTCCCACATTCATTTTCTCTAACTCTCACATTCTTCCTATTAATTAACTATATTATTGTATTATTAAGTATTGTGAGTAATTAATCATTAGAGTTGGGGGTTATGGGAGTTGGGGTTATGGGAATCAAAAGACTCTAACAAGCTATACATATATACAAACACACTTTTCTTTTAAGAAAATTCCACCAAGTGAGTAATCATGGAGAGAAATTGAGAGCTTAAGAGAGTTAGAACGAATTTTGGAGGATTACTGAGGATTTGACAAGCAAAGAGAAGGAGCATCATATTAAACCAAGAAGAAATTCATCAAAAGGTAATTCATGAACCCATTTTATTTTTATAAGAAAAATGAGAAGAAAATGCATATAGAATTGGTAAATGATTTGTTGTGGCTTTGTGTTGCCAGGTTACTGTTGTTTGATGATTATAGATCGTTAACAACAAAAGATATGGGTTAATCATGCATCAAATTCATAGAAAATCAAAGAATAAAGCAATGCATGCTCTACCTTTGATAAAATGTCTCTAAGGTGCTAAATTAATCAAAAAGGTGGAAATTTGTTGAAGTTTGATGTTGTGAAATGTGAAAACATGTGAGAGTAGATGATCTGGACATTAGGAATAATTTAATTGCATGTTATAAGCAAAATCACAGATTTTTGTAAAATTGGGTTTAACTAGTAATCTGTGATTTTTGGGATTTTTCGGAGCCTCGGAATCATGGTGTATATGACTCGATTAACATATGTAATAATTTTATAAAATAGTATGTAACATGAGGTACAACCTGTCCAAATTTCAAAAGAAAGGGAGTTAAATTGAGCAAGTTATGAAAATCGTAAGCAAGCATGTTCATACTAAAATCTGCAGAAAATCTGAAATTCCAAAAAAATTCTAAGTATAAAACTAGTCTTTGTACGTTTTTCTATGCAAAGATTAGTTTGTGGTCTTAGCATGCTAGTTTCATGAATGTTATATTTTTGTAAAATACCTTGATGTATGAAGTTTATTGTGTCCAAGTATCATGGTCATATCATATGTAGATTAGTGGAAATAAAATCGTAAAAGTGGCTGCAAGAAACAAAAATTTGATGTCTTTCTTGGGATTGTTTGGATCAGTCTGTTTCAGGGGCATTTTCGTCCACTGTGTTGTACTTTAAAAATTCTCGAAAAATTTGTAGTATTAATATAAGAAGATATGAAGGTCCTGTAAAAATTTGAGAATTTTTGGCCATACGGTTTGAGAGTTATGAATTTTACGGTTAAGGACACTTTATGAGAAGATACCCGAATAACTCTTTGTGTATAAGTCCAAAAATTACGAAATTTTTACTGGAAGTACATGTGTATAACAGGAGTTGACCCTGAAAATTTCAGAATTTTTGGAGATAATATCGATTTATGAAAAATCTGAGAATATTTGTCTATTGTGGACTATTTAAAAATAGTAGATGAATTTTAAAAATTTTGGGAAAATTATATGTTCAATGTGGGACTATATTCTACAAAATCCCAAAAAAAAAATATTTTTGGGACTGATTTGGTATTTTTTTTTATATAAATGATGCTATATGGATAAATGAATTTAATTATATATGTGATGTCATAATTATGGAAAATGAGATTTTCCGACTTGAGACCCTTAAGCATATTTTATGCAGATTTTTTGTAGAGTTTTGGTCCGAAAATGTCACAAATTTATGTTTCCCAGTTTCTTTTATTTAACCACGTGACCTACTCATAGCAACATGTTAGGTAATTGAATTGTATTTGAATACGTGTGAGTTTAATCTTTTTATTAAAATAAAAGGGAACCATTACACTTCAAAGTGGTGTTTGAGAACCAAATTACTTAACGTGACACATGTGAATAGGTTACGTGAAGGGCTAGTAGATAGCAGTAATTGTAGAAGACGTAACAGGAAAGTTTCTTACCCTATTTTTCATTATGAATTTATTCAACTCTTATTCAGTTGATTGCAGCGAGGGTAAGTTTGGGCTTGTGATTAATTAATCATTCGTGCAAGCTCCTTTATTGTAAAGTTCTATAACTTCAATTGTGATGCGAAACGTTATTGATGAATATTCAGTTCCTATTGCAACTGCTATACTTTAAAGTTCGTATTCCCTTAATGAACTATATTCAAGCATGTTTTCTAGATTTCATACCAACTCGATGTTATTGATGCAAATATAGTATATTGTTTGAACAATTCAAATCCTTTGAAGCTATTTAATGTTTACCAATCCAAATTGCTTTGGTGAGGTCCCGCATGAATACTAAGATGAACAACCCGGATAACGGGGTAATTGATGTCGGGCATATAGTCCCATTTACGCTTATGCGTTTAAACTTTATACTTGTGCACAATGTAGGGTACGATAGGCTGATCACCTGAAGTACTTGCAGAGACCGTTTACAATCTATTTGATTGTTAAACTGTCTGATGGTTTATGATGAAACAAAGTAATGTTCGTGGTATATCTAACACCCCTTAGTATGCTATTGAGAACTCCGAAACTCTTATCTTGATATTCCAGGTTTATCTCTTGATATTTATTTCAACTGCTTGAAATATTCATACTAATGCTTTTAATTACGATGTATGTTCTCAAACTACTTTATATACTTCTTTGGGCAATTTGTGCTCATTCTTGCTTAAACCTTTCAATTAAAGTTTGATAACACTAAAGGACTAAAAAGAAAGTCTAAGATGAAATAATGAGAGGTAATAATTATATTTCGGATGTAATGAGCGATAAATGCTAAAGTTTCAGTAAGATGAAATTTATTTTGAATAAGAGAGTTATTTATGTAATAATTATATTTTATTATTATTATTATTATTATTATTATATGATAGATGATGATGTGTTATAAACGCTAAGTTTAAGTTTCAAAACCATTTATTAAAAATAATTGTAAAGACTTGGGACTTTATTTTAAATAAGTATGTAATAGTTATTATTATTATTATTATTATTATTATTAAATTATTATAGACTGCGAATTTCATAACATTTTCACGTGTCGATGTTACAACGAAAGAACCGAGACGAGATAGTGAAAGATTAAACGTGAAGAGGTAATGGATAAGAAGGAATGAATTCTACGCTCAAAGGTTATACCTCAAGAGTTAGAATCACCATGTCCTCATCTGTTTGATACTAGGTATGTAAATTTCGAGGGCAAAATTTCATAAGTGAGAAAACGACAAAAATATCTTTTTATAAAAATAACTACGAAAAGTGTTACCGTTAAAACTGTTGAACTACCCTAGAGTAAAAGTACGATAATACACGTAATTGCATAATAGCACACAGGTATTGATTATTGATGCTTACGTGAGAAGTCACTCAGTTTTGTTCAATTATTGCTACAGTAATTGCTGCATAGTATCTCACGTTATTTGATTCAATTATTGTAAGTATTTTATATATTATTAAATCAATAATTGAGATGACAAGTTATTAATATTATTATTTGCAATATTGACAATGTCTAGAAGTTCTGTCAAGGAGAGGTTTGGTCACCTAATTGCACGCCAATAGGGAGAAATCCTTATTGGAAAGCCCCCTTTTTCTCGGGAACGACCTGGTTGTTAAATATTGTGAATTATAATAATGATGATAAAAGTTGTTAAAAATATTGAGGTGATTTTTATGAAGTATTTGTTATAAATATTGGCGTATTATTTGGACCCCCATTTACCCATTTTTCAAAATAATCGGTAAAAATTTATTCTTTATAATAAAGGTGGGGGCCACATGTGGGGCCCATGTGTGGAAGAAATGATTTTGGAAATGGGGGGGAGAGTATACGTAAAGGGGAGGGAATTTATATATATAAGTATATGATGTGTGTGTGTATATATATATATATATATATATATATATGTATATGATGTGTGTGAGTGGAAAGTGATGGAAAAGAAGTGAGAGTGATGTGTGTGAAAGTGATATGTTGCTGGAAAAGTGAAAGGTGTAAGGTGTGTGTGTATATGGGAAGAAAAATGAAAATGGTGTGGAAATTATATAAGATATATATATATATAATAATGAAAGTGGGGAATGGTGGGAAGAAATGTGTATGGGATGAAGAAAAAAAGAAAAGGGGGTGGGGAATAGTTGCCTTGGAAGAGAGGGAAGTGTGTGATGTGTGTGGGTGTGTGTGATTATATATATAATTTGTGTGTGTGTGTGTGTGAATGTGTTATATATATATATATAATGTTGTATGGAAGGTGGTGATGGTGGGAGTATTTGTTGAATGCCTTGGAAGAGAGGGAGTATATATATATATATATGTGTGTGTGTGTGGGTGTGCATGTGATTTAATATGTGTGTGTGTGGTGGGAAGAAAAGGGGGGTGGGGGAAGATACCTTGGAAAGAAGGGAATTAAAGTTATATGTGATTTTGGGTTACCGTATGTTAGTGGGAATATATATATATATATATATATAAATTTTGTTTTATGAGATTATAAATAGAATATATTATATTTTATTTAAAGTTTTTGTTTTATTAGAATATTTTATTGCACAATAATGAATAGTAAAAATTAGAAAATTAGTTTTTCCTCCGCCGAATTTATCCGTGAGTTTTCTAAACTGTGCATCCGTGATTATTTTCTAAATAGTATCATTCCATTCTCATATAAATAGGATGCTTAATTAGAATTGAAAATCACACCAGAATCAGAGAATTCTTCTTCTATAATATTGAGCGTATTTCTTTCGAGTTTTAGAAAGCTTTGAGTGTAGAAACTAGTGAAAGTTTTCTTCAAGAATATATCAGCTATACCAGTTGGAATACTCTTCTTTTTGAGCTAAGGGATATTATTTATTTCACATTCTGAAGAGATATTATTTTTCGTATTCGTATGAATATTATTTCCGTTCAATATTCATAAGAAATTCTATTTCATTCAATATTCGCAAGAAATATTATATTCGTTTAATATTCGTAATGAATATTATTTTTGTTTAATATTCGTAAGGAAAGTTATTTTTATTCAATATTTGCTTGAAGTAATATTTTCTTTCATATTTTGTAGTATGTAAGTAATATTATTTCGTCTCAGATTTCGAATTCTATACTAGTTTTGTTAAAGTTTTGGCTTCTAAACTCCATGAAATTAGTAGAATATCCTTGATATTTGCACTTCATCCAGTATCTTTTCATGGAAATATTATTCTGAGCATTCTTGATAAGTTTTAACTTTTTTATGCCGGAGTACTATTCACGGGTTACTATTCTCGAATTACTAGTCACGGGGTATTATTCACTCGAGTACTATTCACCCGGGGTACTATTCATGATAAAAATTGATTCGTTCTCGGTCCAAATTATTTTTGATACAATATTATTCTTGAATTTTACTCCACAAAGCAGTAGCATGTTGACAAATTTGGACGTTATTGATTTCTGGATAAATTAAATTATTAATCTTTAAAAATTTATCCTTGAACTTGTTTTATTGAATTCTTATATCATTGTCATCATCCTCGTGTTTATATTATGTTGAAAGTCATCTGTGGCCTGTAGTGCATAGATGGACTTGGTATGATTATGACCGTGGATTATCTTGTATAATCATGGCCGTAGTAATGTTACAAATGATGTAGTAAAGTCCTCATTAGCCCGTAGTGCATTGACGGACAGTTGTTGGCATGATCATGACCATTGATGAATACGCGAATATCCTTGGCCCGTAGTGCATGGATAATTTATGGTCGTGATACTAAAGAATATCCTTGGCCGTAGTGCAGGGGTGATTCGATGATATGGATTATTTATTAAGCTGAGTCTCAGCGATAAAAGTGATGAAAAACTTTTAAATCATAGAAGATAGTAGATTTTATGCTCTACTTGACTCTTCTAATGGATTGCTTATTCCGCTAGAGTTAAACTTGATGTTTGTTATATTTTATCATTTTAACACTGGCTAGTTGAGCTCACCGATTATTCTGCATTATCTTAGTCATAATATTTCTTACTGGCTAGTTGAGCTCACCCTTTCTTTCAATGTTCTCTTCAGGAAATGAGAATATAGCTGGGACTAGTCGGGGAATGAATTGACGGTCCAGATGGTTGCATTAGTAGTCCCACTATTCTGTGAAATAGTGTGATAATAAATGTATTGAGGACTTATTTTGAGTTTGAATACTGTCTAGAAGATAATATTTTTATTAAAACTCACAGCTTATGTTGTATATTTATGTTTGTATTTGTATTCTGTACCATGTATTTGGCGACTCAGAATGGGTGATGTATACCTATTTTGGGGGCGTCACATGTGGCATGTCAATTAACCCTTGTTTTGTGGTAGTGTTTGAAAATGACATCTGAGAATGTTGAGATAAGCAATGGAACACATGAGACCGTTGAGTCACCGATGATCAATAACCAGGATAATGTGCATCAGGAAGGCAATAATCCTCCTGTAAATAATAACACTGACCAAATAACGAACGATGGTATGTTTAGGAGTTTTCTAGAATTCATGCAAAACCAAACGAGAGAGACTCTTGTTCATAATGCAGGTGGAAACACTGGCAACTCACGGCTGGTCACCGCAAAGCAGTTCAAGGAGCTGGGACCAGAGCCACTTAAGACAGAGACGTGGATTAAGCAGATCACCAAGATATTTGATGTCTTGGAATGCTCAGAGGAGCAAAAGGTTCCCTTCGCCACCTTCATGTTGCGAGAAGAGGCAGATCATTGGTGGGAATCTATAAAACATACTCAACCTGCCGCACTAAAGATGTCTTGGGAGAAGTTCTAAGAATTGTTCAATGACAAGTACTTTCCCGAAGTATTCGTCACATGAAGGAGGTGGAATTCATCAAGCTGGAGCAAAATAATATGACCATGTCGCAGTACGAGACTAAATTTACGGAGTTATCACGATTTGTATCCCATTTGGTACATAATGAGGAACGTATGACGCGAATGTTTCTGAGAGGTTTGAAACCCGAAATTCATCAATACCTTATTTCTCACAAACTTTATTTATATTCAGATGTTGTGAATAGGGCTCAGTTATTAGAACGCGATTATGAGTCAGCCCAACCAAAAGTCAACGACCAACAACACGATAATAATCGTACTGGTGGCAACGACCATCATAGAAACGATAACCATCATAGAGGAAATTATCATGCCAAAAATGGTAACCACTTCGGTGGTAATCATGGCCAAGATGATAAGAGAGGTGAACTAAGTAGGAATAACTTTAAGAAGAGAAGATTCAATAATGACGGAAAGACGGCGGAAGCTGCACCATCACCTATTTTCAAGGAAGGAGAACGATCACCGGTCCTACGTTATAAATGCAGAGGGGAAGGACACATCAGTCCAAACTGTACGCAGCAATCCAAAACATGTTTCAATTGCAGAAGAGAATGTCAGCTAGCTCAATTTTTTCGTGTAGTGAAGTCAAGTCCAATTGGGATGGCAACACCAAAGGCTATCCCAGACAAGTCAAAGTTGCTAATTTAAGTGAGAGCGTTTGTTGAGGAACCCGAATGAAGTTATCACGGGTAAGTTAATTAAAAACTCATGCGAAGTTTATACCTTATTAGATATCGATTCTACCCATTCGTTTATTTCACCTACTTGTGCTCAACTTTTAAACTTGATTCCGAAGAAATTAGACTTTAACTTATCTGTTAAAAATTCATTGGGAGAAATCTTCGTTACATCCATTGTTTATAAATCTTATTTGATTCAAATTGGCACCCTCACGTTACCTGCCGATCTTATCTCTTTGAAAATACTTGCATTTGATGTGATTTTAAGAATCGAATGGTTAACTACTCATCATGCTAGAATTTATTGTTTTCGTAAGGTTGTTAGCTTTCATATTCCTAACTAACCTATTATGCGAATTCAAGCAACCAAACCACTAAAGTCAATCACTATCATATCAAGCCATAAAGCTATTCGTTTATTGAAAAACGAATGTCAAGTTTTCTTAGCCGATGTCACGGATTCAAACAAAAAATACGTCAGATTTGAATGATATTTCTATTGTTAATAAATTTCCTGACGTATTCCCCGAAGAACTTCCTAGCCTACCCCAGAGCGTAAAATCGAATTTTTTATTGACCTTGAACAAGATACAAAACCCATTTCTAAAACCTCAAATATTTCTTCAACTAAAACGAACGTATCATGCTCCAAAAACGTTGGCTTGAGCTGTGGAAAGATTACGACCAAACCATTCAATACCATCATGGAAAAACAAACGTGGTAGCTGACGCGTTGAGTAGAAGATCGTATGCGGTTACGAGTGCGACGTTGTTAACACAAAGACCCACTTCGTACGATTTACAAAAGATGGAGATAGAGTTAAAGACTCCAAGAACCTATGTGAAGATAGAGAATGTACGATTAGAACTAACTTTAATTGATAAAGTTAAAGCCGCTCAAGCTACACACTCAGAGCTGATGAATGTGAAGAAGAAGGTGCAAGAAGGCGTTATTCTAGAAGTAAGAATCGACGAAGAGAGGAAATCTCAACCCTTGATTTTATTTGCCTATTTAAAATCCTCGAGTGAGTAGGAACTGTGGCCTATAGACTTGCCTTACCGCTAAGTATGTTGCGTGTTCATAATGTTTTTCATGTATCGATGTTACGTAAATATGTGGACGACCCGAATCACATTATTGAATTAGAACTAGACGAGATAGCAGAAGATTTAACGTATGAGGAGATACCTGTTAAAATCTTTGATAAGAATAAACCTATTCTACGCTCAACGGTTATACCTCAAGAGTTAGAATCTGAAATGAAAATAAGGTATCCTCACCTCTTCGGCATACCAGGTACGTACGTAAGTTTTGAGGGCAAAATTTCATAAGGAGAGGAGATTGCAAGACCCTTAATTTTATGAAATAAAAGTATTCAATTTTTTTATAATTATTATTCTATTTAGTAAATGGTTAAATTGATAAAAGTTTAAAGTTAAGGGTGATATGTGAAAATTTTGCAAAGTAAGTAGGTTGTTATAAAATATTCTTTTGCTCGGGGAATATTCGTTTTATCAGGGAATATTCATATGATGGCACAATCATTGGTGGACCCACAACAAAATTACTGTCGGAGTTAGAAAATGACAGAAATAACTTTTTATAAAAATAACGACAAAAATTTTACCGTTAAATTGTTGAAATACCCGATGGTAAAAGTATAGTAATACGCATGGTTGCATAGTAGCACACAGTATTGTAGAGTATCTTTGATTATTGATGCTTACGTGAGAAGTCACTCAATTTTATTCAATTATTGCCACATTAATTGCTGCATAGTATCTCTCATATTATTGATTCAATTATTGTCATTGTATCTACATAATATTTTATATTATTAAATCAATCATTGAGACGACAAAGTTATTCATATTATTATTTGCATTATTGATGATGTCTAGAAAGTTCAGTCGAGGAAAGGGGTTTGGTCACCTAATTGCGCGCCAATAGAGAAAATTCTTATCGGAAAGCCCCTTATTTCTTGAAAATGATCTGGTTGTTAATATTGTGAGTTATAATATTAATGATGAATAAGTTCGTGTTGATTAAAGATAAGAATAATAATTTATGAGTGAGAGATGTTTTTTCATTTAGTTTTCTTTAATTCTTCCTTGACCCAATTACCCTTAAAGGAGGTAATTCTGTGATTGGCTGGTTTTGTTAAATTGACCAAACGTGTAATTAATCGGATAAATGAGCAATTAATTTCTATTAGTTCACATGCAAATAACTATTTGTTCACATGTATGGAACTATTGTTTCAAATGCATGTACTATTAGGGGAGGTTGTGCAAGATTGATAACACTTGAAGGACTAAATTAAAAATAGAGGCAAAGATGAACGTACTAAACTGTAATAAATCGAGCCCTTAAACGTGCAATTATCGAAACTATGTTTTCCTATAAATAGAAGCTCATTTCTTCTTTCATTCTCGCCAATTCACTAAGACTCACAAGAGCAACTATAGAGAGAAAGAAGAAAAGTATTCTGCTACTTCACTATTGTAGTATCCAGCCTTCTACTAAGGTAAGGGGTATTATTTATTTTATATTCACTTACAATATTATTTTTTGTATTCTTAAGAAATTTTATACTCGTTCAATATTCATAAGGAATATTATTTTTCGTTTAATATTCGTAGGGATATTGTCTTCGTTTAATATTCGTAAGGAATATTATTTTCGTTTAACATTTGTAAGGGATATTATTTTTGTTCAATATTCGTATGAAATAATATTTTCTTCCATACTCTGTAGTATGTAAATAATATTATTTCGTTTTGTATTCCTAATTCTACACTCATTTTGTCAAATTATTGCTTCTATACTCCGTGAAATTAGTAGAATATCCTTGAAATTTGCGCTTCATCTAGTATCGTTTCACAAGGATATTTTTCAAAACATTCTTGTTAAATTTTAAGCTTTTCATGTCAGAGTACTATTCATGGGTACTATTCATTTATACGGCACTATTCATATGTACGACACTATTCATATATACGATATTATTCACAAAGTACTATTCATGAGGTACTATTCATGACAAAAATTAATTTATTTTGGTCAAAATTATTTTTTATACAATATTATTCTTGAATTTTACTCCACAAAATAGTATCATGTTGACAATTTGGACATTATTGAATTCTAGATTTTTAAAATTTATCCTTTACTTTTATTTAATTGAATTCTTATATCATTGTCATCATCTTCATGCTTATATTGTGAAGAAAGTCATCTTTGGCCCGTAGTGCATAAATGGACTGTTGATTGGTATGATTATAACCATGGATTATTCAGTATAATCATGACCAGTAATGTTACAAATATTGTGGTAAAAGTCCTTATTTGCCCGTAATGCGTTAATGGACAATGGTTGGCATGATCATGACCATTGGTGATTACACGAATATCCTTGGCCCGTAGTGCATGGATAATTCGTGGATGTGATACTAATGAATAACCTTGGCCCGCAGTGCATGGATAATTCAGTGATGTGGATTATTTATTTAGCTGAGTCTTAGCGATAAAGTTGATGATAAACTTTTAAATCATAGAAGATAGTAGATATCATGTTCTACTTGACTCTTCTAATGGATTGTTTGTTCCGTTGCAGTTAAACTTGTTTTCTATTGTATTCTATCAGTTTAACACTGTTGAAGGCTAACAATAATTTATTCTGCATTATCTTAGTCATAATATTTCTTACTGGGCTAGTTAAGCTCACCCTTTTTTTTCATTGTTCTCTTCACGAAATGAGAATATAGCTGGGACTAGTCAGGAAATGGAGTGACGGTCCAGATGGTTGCTTTAGTGGTCCTCACTATTCTGTGAAATAATGTGATAATAATTGTAATAAGGATTGAATTCGAGTTTGGATATTGTCTAGAAGACAATATTCGTGTTAAAACTCAGCTATTGTGTTGTCGTATTTTGCACGACAGTTGTATTAATTAAGTTGTAGTTAAGTTATGTACCATGTATTTGGTGACCCAAAATAGGTATATATCACCTATTCCGAAGTCGCCAAATACATGGTATGTAAATCTATACTGACCTTAAATATACAACATGAAATTTGTGATTTTAATACAAATATTGTCTTCTTCAGAGCAAGATTCAAACTCAAAATAAGTCTCAATACATTTATTATCACACTATTTCATAGAATAGTGAGGACTATAATCATATCATCAGACCAGTCACTCCGTTCCATTAGTCCCTGCTACGTTTCATTTCTTTGAACAATGAAAGCAAAGGTGAGCTCAATCTGCCATGAAGAAACACATTATGATTAAGATAATGCAAAAAAATTTATCTTTAGTCTTCAACGATTGTTAAATCGATAAAATATAACAAACATCAAGTTTAACTGTGGCGGAACAAGCAATCCGTTAAGAGTCAGTAGAGAATAAAATCTACTATCTTCATGATTTAAAAGATTTTCATCACTTTTATCGGTGAGACTCAACTTAATAAATAATCCACATCATCCTCGCACTACTGACCATGATATTCATTAGTATCACAACCACAAATTATCCATGCACTGCGCCAAGGATATTCATGTTTTAATCAATGGTCATGATAATGCTGACAATCGTCCATCAATGCACTACTACGGGCGATGAGGACTTTTACCACATCATTTATAATGATGATTTCGCCATGATTATACCAAATCCATCTATGCACTACAGTCATAAATAAAATATAATAAAAAAAATTTATAATATATTCTATTTATAATTATATTCTATTTAATATAATAAAATTATGACCAGAAAGTGCATAGATGGACTTGGTATGATTATGACCAGGATTATTCTTAGATAATCATGACCGTAATATTATAAATGATGTGGTAAAAATCCTCATTGGCTCGTAGTGCATTGATGGGCAGATTGTTGGCATGATCATGACCATTGATGAAAACACGAATATCCTCGGCCCAGTAGTGCATGGATAATTTGTGATTGTGATACTAATGAATATCCTTGGTCAGAAGTGCGTGGATGATGTGGATTATTTATTGAGCTAAGTCTCAAATGATAAAAGTGATGAAAACCTTTTAAATCATAGAAGATAGTAGATTTTATTCTCTACTTGACTCTTCTAATGGATTGTTTGTTCACCGCAGCTTAAACTTGATGTTTGTTATATTGTATCGGTTTAACACCTGTTGAAGGCTAACGATAATTTATTCTCGCATTATCTTAGTCATAATATTTCTTCTTTGGGCTAGTTGAGCTCACCCTTTTGCTTTCATTGTTCTCTTCAGAAATGAGAACGTAGCGGTGGACTAGTCGGGGAGCGAACCAGAGATGGCCTGATGATGATAGCATTAGTAGTCCTAACTATTCTATGAAATAATATGATAATAAATATATTGAAGACTTATTTTGAGTTTGAATACTGTCTAGAATACAATATTTGTATTAAAACTCACAGCTCATGTTGTATATTTAAGATTGTATTCAATAGACAACAAATTTCAAATTAATATTCACAGCGGAAATAATAATTCATAGATGAGTTACGTAGAGAATGAAATCTATTATAATCTATGAATTTAAAAGTCCATCATCAATATTTTATCCTCAGTAACATCAATCAATATTCATCTGAATCAAATATTCATCTTTGCACTACAGAAGCCAAAGATATTCATCACCATATGTGTTCATCTCAACACCGTACATCTTTACACTACGCTGCAAAGATATTCATAAGAAAATCAACCATCTTTGCAATACAGGCCAAAGATATTCAGTAATACCATCATTTAGGACTGAGGATGATGAAAAATATTTTAAAGAAAACGAATCCAATGAAACAAAATAACAAATATTAAGGATTCGTACTTTAAATAATCCAAGTTCAAAAATACTTCATAAATGATCATAGTGGAGTAAAATTCAAGAATGATCAAAACATGAATATAATCAAAACTAATATCCATAATAGATATCATGGACAAAAAATAAAAATTTAATTTTTATGTGAATAAAGGCCAGTATTCGTGAATAATGTCAGATATCGTGAATAAAGCCAGATACGTGAATAGTAATCCCGACACTAAAAGACAAGAATTTCACAAGAAAAATCTTACCAATATTCCGACATAATGATATTAGAAGAAATAATATCATTAAAAAAATAACATCCCTTACCTCGAAAAGAATAGTACTTCTGGCTGGAATATTAGATATAACGCTGAAGGAACTTGCACCGTATAGCAACACTCAAAGTATCAAAATACTCACAAGAATACACTCGATAATATAGATAGAGAAAACTTCAGTTTCTGGTGTGATTTTTAATTCTAACCTAAGCATCCTATTTATAGGAAAATGCTTAGAACACCAAAGCAGAAAATTTAATAAAATATTAATATATTTATAAAATTTTCACGCCCCAACTCTTGAATCTGAATTCAGCTTATTTTACCACACATGTGGGGGCCCCCAATAATGAAAAAACATTTTTCTTAAAAAAACATTTTAAAATCCAAAAATCAATTATTTCGAAACTTCAGAGCTTCAATAGTTCATAATAAATAGCCCTTTTATCAGAAAAATTCAAATCTTATGTCCATCCATAGGAAATTTAATTTTCTACAACTTTGCAGAAGAAAGTTTTTTCAAATTCCAAACAGAAATTGACCAAAATCCACAAATAGGCGATTTACAAGCTATAATCAAATTTCAATCAAAAAATGGGGTCCACAAACATGTTTAACATGTTTTAAATATTTTTAGTAACAAAAATACTCCTCCTCCTCATATACTCATATATTCCACATTCATTGTAAAAATATCACCATTATTATATTATTAAAATATAATAATATATTTAAATAAATTATTTATCAGAAAAGATAAAATATCAATTTTTCAACAATTGTCACTTTAAAATTTTCTCCATCTATATCCACATAAAATGAATATTTTCCTTCTCATATAAATCAATAATTAATTATTCACAAATAATATTACGGAATCACAATATTGGCAACCAGGCCGTTCCTAGGAAAGAGGGGGCTTTCCAATAAGGATTTCTCTTTACTGGCGCGTAATTAGGTGACCAAACCTCTCCTTAGACAGAACTTTCTAGACATTGCCAATAATGTTATCTAATAATATTATTCAAATAATATGAATTATTGATCTGATAATGGAAAATATTGTGTAGTAATAATTATTGAAACAACAACAATATAAAATATCAACGTAGCAATTATTGAATCAATAAAATAAAATATTGAATAGTAATTACTGTAACAATTATTGAGTAATTGCCTTCTTTCACGTAAGAATCAATAATTAGTGCAATACCGTGCTATCGTGTTTTTTACCACCGGGTATTCCAACAAAGATAATCTGAATAATAACTACGCCATTATTTATAAATAACTTATATTTGTCGTTTTCTTCATCCAATCGCTTTCCGTTATGGGGCCCACACAAGGCTGCGCCATCGTACGAATATTCCCCGACAGTAAGAATATTTCACGACCAAACGAATATTTTCCGACAACAATGAAGATTTTATAACCACTTGCTTATTTAAAATATTTTCACATTTTACCCATAATTAACCACATTAATCAAATCAATCCTTACTATTTCAAAATAGAGGAAATTTAATTTCATTTATAATAACTTGGGGTGTTACATATGATCCCTGGCTAAGATGTGAAACAAGAACTGCTAGGGGAAAGACGGGGAATTTCTTCGCTAGTATGACCTACCTAAGTTTATTTGGTATTTAATTAGTTGGTCAGAGTATAGGGATAATATGTGATATGTTAATTAACCCTTGTTTTGTGGCAGCATTTGAGAATGGCAGCTGAAAATATTAACAATGGAGTGAATGAGATCGTGGAAACACCTCTAATCACCAACCAGGATAATGTGATGTCAGGCGAAGAAGGAATTAGAGATATCCATGTGGTGAGTGAAGAATTGATAGTTGTACCCGAGATAGTCGCAGAGGTTGCAGCTGAGAGTGAGGAAGAAGAGGAAGAAGAGGAACCTAAGGAGAATTTATTAGAAGAATTTTATGATCAAAATTTAGAATTGCAAAATCGTGTTCATGAGTTAGAAGAGCAGGCTGAAGAACGGCAGACGGTCGTGGAGCAAATGGATGCAACAATTCAAGCTTGTGTTACCCTATATGTGATGCTTGAACAAAAGCACTCTTTGGCAGAGTATAAGATGATAAAGCTGGAATCTGAGCTGAAAGAAGAAACAACTGAACGAGTGAGAATGAGTGATGCATGGGTAAAAGCCGCACGACGCGTTAATATTGTGGAAAGAGATGTCCGGTCTAAGAAGGCTAAAATAGATGATATGTATTTCTCTTTTTGGACAGCAATTGAGAGAATCCAACATCGAGTTTTGAATTACCCTGTACAATGTGGTTAAACTCAATTTGATATGGATCGAAGATTAATGATTCAGATCATGAAACAGGAGTACGATGAAGCAGTTGAGGGTGGAATATGCCCTATAGAAAAGTCAATTTCAACGGTAGTGATGACACCAAATGCTTCCCCTGCATGTCAAAGCTCTGGGTAGTTCAAGGGAGAGCGGTTGTCATGACTTCCCAACAAGTGAGGAACCCAAATGAAGTTATCACGGGTTAGTTAATTATAAATTCTAGCGAAGTCCATACCTTATTAGATACCGGTTCTACCCATTATTTTATCTCTCTTACTTGCGCTCAACGTTTAAATTTGACTCTGGAGAAATTAGACTTTGACTTATCGGTTGAAACTCTGTTAGGAGAAACCTTCATTACATCCACTATTTATAAGTCTTGTTTGATTCAAATCGACACTTTCACGTTACCTGTCGATCTTATCTCTTCTAAAATACTTGCCTTTGATGCGGTTTTAGGAATCGATTGGTTAACTACTCATCATGACAAAATCGATTGTTTTCTTAAGGTTGTTAGCTTTTATAATCCTAACCAACCTATTATAAGCAACCAAACCACTAAAGTCAATCATTGTCATATCAAGCTATAAGTAAATAGCCCCGAGCCTTTCGCTGGTGACTTCCAAGTCTTGGAAAACACCGAAGCCAGACTTTCTGTAGGGGACGTCATGAATAACGGTGGCAAGTTGATAGGTATCAATGTGATGTGCTATCCAACTCTTGGATGAGGGTCACAGTTTTGAATGATATTTCTATCGTTAATAAATTTCTTGACGTATTTCTGAAGACTTCTTGGCCTACCCCAGAGCGTGAAATCGAATTTTGTATTGACCCCAGTACAAAACCCATTTCTTCAACCCTTAAATATTTCTTTAACCAAAACGAACGTATAATGCGCCAAAGATGTTGGCTCGAGCTGTTGAAGACTACGACTATACCATTCAATATTATTGTGGAAGAGCGAACGTGGTAGCTGACGCGTTGAGTAAAAGATAGTATACGTTTACGAGTGCGATGTTGTTAACACAAAAACCCATTTCGTATAACTTACAAATGATGAAGACAGAGTTAAAGACTCTAGGGACCCATGTGATGATAACGAATATACGAGTAGAATCGACTTTAATCGATAAAGTTAAAGGTCGCTCAAGCTACACACCCGAAGCTGATGAATGTGAACAAGAAGGTTCAAGAGGGCGTTATTCTAGAAGCAAGACTCGATGAAGAGAGGAAATCTCAACCCTTGATTTTATTGGTCTATTTGAAATCCTCGATCGAGTAGAAACTGTGGCCTTTAGACTCGTTTACCACAAAGTATATCGCGTGTTCATAACGTTTTTCACGTATCGATGTTACGTAAATATGTGGACAACCCAAACCCCATTATTAAGTTAGAACTGGATGAACTAGCGGAAGATTTAACGTATGAAGAGGTTCCTATTAAAATTTTGGATAAGATGGAACATGTTCTATGCTCCAAGGTTATACCTCAAGTTAAAGTTTTGTGGAGGAACCACGATTTTGAGGAAATAACCTGGGAGTTAGAATCTAAAATGAAATCAAGGTATCCTTACCTCTTCGGCATACCAAGTACGTACATAAATTTCGAGGGCAAAATTTCATAAGGAAGGGAGATTGTGAGACCCCAAATTTTATGAATAAAGATTTAAATTTCTCGAAATATTTTTTTGAATATTATGGTGTGGATTTGATATAATGTTATAGTTGTGGGTAATATTTATAAATTTTACAAAGTACGCAAGTTGTTATATAATATTCGATTGGTAGAGGAATATTCATTTTAACAGGGAATATTCGTACAACGGCACAATCATTGGTGGACCCCACAACGGAATTATTGTCGGATTAAGAAAACGACAAAAATATTTTATGAAAATAACGGCGGAAGTTTTACCGTTAACTCGCTGAAACACCCTTGTTAAAAGTACAATAATACGCGTGGTTGCATAGTAGCACACGGTATTGATTATTGATGCTTACGTGAGAAGTCACTCAGTTTTGTTCAATTATTGCTACAGTAATTGCTGCATAGTATCTCACGTTATTTAATTCAATTATTGTCAATATTTTATATATTATTAAATCAATAATTGAGACGACAAAGTTATTAATATTATTATTTGCAATATTAACGATGTCTAGAAGTTACATCAGGAGAGGTTTGGTCACCTAATTACGCTACTAATAGAGAGAAATTCTTATTAGAAAGCCCCCTCTTTCCTGGGAACGACCTGGTCGATTAATATTGTGAATTATGTTATAAATGTTGTTAAAATTATTAAGGTGATTTTTATAAAGTTTTGCTTATTTTATGGACCCCCATTTACCCATTTTTCAAGATAATCGGTAGAAATTTCTTTAAAGGTGGCCCACGTATAAGAGCCACATGTAGAACCCACAAAAGAAAAAAATTAGGGGAGAATCTGGGAAGTCACTTAAGTTTATATATATATATATATATATATATATATATATATATATATATATATATATAAATTTTGTTTTATTATTATTATAAATGTAATAAAATAGAAAACTTTTTATATAAAAAGCAATACTTTTTATAAAGTTTTGTTTTATTTGATTATAAATAGAATATATTATATTTTATTATGCATAGTGTTTGCATAATGCTTGCATAGTATTTGCATAGTAAAATCTTTTTATATAAAAATGTAATACTTTTTATAAAGTTTTGTTTTATTTGATTATAAATAGAATATATTATATTTTATTATGCATAGTGTTTGTATGGTGCCTGCATAGTATTTGCATAGTAAAATCTTTTTATATAATATAGAATACTTTTATAAAGTTATTTATTTTATTTTAAAATATATATATATATATATTATAAATTTTGTTTTATTATATAATTATAAATAGAATATATTATATTTTATTGCATAGTATCCTTTCCATTCTCCTATAAATAGGATGATTAGTTAGAATTGAAAAACACACCAGAAATTCAGAGAATTCTTCTTCTATAATCTTGAGCGTATTTCTTTAGATTTTAAGAAAGCTTTGAGCGTAGAAAATAGTGCAAGTTTTCTTAAAGTATATCCCCGCCCTACTCGTTGGGATACTATTCTTTTTAAGGTAAGGGGTATTATTCTTTCGTATTCATGAAGAGAGTTATTTTCTTTTAATACTCGTAAGGGTTGTTATTCCATTCTTTATTATTATGTTGGAATAACCTGTCTATGTGAAGTACCGCATACATGGTAAAATTCTTCTGTTATTTCATTCCTTATTATTCTGTTGGAATAACATGTCTGTGCGGTCTATCGCATGCCTGATGAATTCGGTTGTTATTCCATTCTTTGTTATTCTGTTGGAATATCCTGTCTGTGCGGATTACGCATGACCTGGTTCTGTACTTTATTATTTTGTTGGAATATCCTATCTGTGCGAATTACGCATGACCTGGTTCCATTCTTTATTATTACATTGGAATAACTCGTCTGCGATCTATCGCATGCCCGGTGAATTCTTCTATTATTCTATTCTTTATTATTCTCATTGGAATAACCTATCTACGCCATACATTCTGCATGCATGGTGAATTCTTCATTATTCCATTCTTTATTATTCTCATTGAATAACTCGCCTGCATGTGGATTACCACATGCATGGTGAATGATCCTTCGTATTCATTCTTTATTAAATTGTGAAAATGATCATCTACGCGGATTACTGCATGGCGGTGAAAATCCACTTGCGGTTCGTATATATTATATTATACTCGTATTTGAGATATCATTTCTTTTGTACTCGCTATGAAATATCATTTTTTTGTTAATTTTTTACTGAGTTACTATTCACGATTTACTATTCACCCTGATTCTTATTCACTCTAGTATTATTCACTCGGGTATTCGGTACTTTTCGTGGTTTGAGTACTATTCACGAGTTACTATTCACCCAAATTACTATTCACCCGAATATTATTCACTCGGGTATTTGGGGTACTTTTCATGTCGGGGTACTATTCACGAGGTATTATTCCCAAAGTACTATTCACAGGATACTATTCACGGGGTACTATTTACCCAAAAAATATATTTCTTTTCTGTCCAAATTATTTTTGGTACATTAATATTATTCTTGAATTTTACTCCACAAAGCAGTATCATGTTGACAATTTGGACGTTATTGATTCCTGGATAAATTAAATTATAAATCTTTAAAATTTATCCTTGTACTTGTTTTATTGAATTATTATGTCTTTGTCATCATCCCCATGCTTATATTGTGATGAAAGTCATCTTTGGCTTACGTGCATAGATGGACTTGGTATGATTATGACCAGGGATTATTTTGTATAATCATGATCGTAATGTGACGAATGTTGTGGTAAAAGTCCTCATTGGCCTGTAGTGCATTGATGGACAGTTTTTGGTATGATTATGACCGAGGATTATTCGCAGATAGTCATGACCATTGATGATTTAATGAATATCCTCGGCGTGTAGTGCGTGGATGATTCGATGATGTGGATTATTTATTAAGCTTAGTCTCAGCGATAAAATATTGATTATACACTTTTAATTCGTAAAAGATAGTAGATATCATGCTCTACTCGACTCTTCTAAAATACTGATTTGTATGTCTTTGGCCCAGAGTGCAAAGATGAATTGTTAATGAATATCTTTGGTAGTAGTGCAAAGATAAATTTATTAGTATGATTATGGCGAAAGCAGGAATTGTGATTTGGTATAACCATGATTTTGATGTTTCGGTGAAGATAAGTGATGAAAATTATCTTCGTCCTGGGTGCGAAGAGGAATTTAGAATCACAATTATGATTATGAGTTATTCATATGATTGTGGACAGGAATTGTTGATTGATGTTACAAGGATAAAACATTATTGGTGGACTTTTAACATGGAGAAGATAATAGATCGGATGGTCCATTTGACTCTTCTAATGGATTGCTCGTTCCGCTGCAACTATGGTTGAAAAGTTTTATCATCTACCATATGTTCTAAATCTCTGATTTACTACTGATGAAGGCTATTGATGATGTAAATTATCTTTAGTCATGATATTCTTTACCGGGCTAGTTATGTTCACCCTTTTTGCTTCACAATTCTTTTCAGGTAATAAGAGTGTAGTTGGGTCGAGCGGGGGTAACAGGAGAATAGAACGATGGTCTATATCTGTTGAGGTTCTCCCTAAATAGTATGGAAATAATTTTATTGAGAACTTTAGATAAGTGTGTCATATTGTATACGTCATTTGATATTTAATTTTGGTGAACCGAATAAGGTGAGGTGAACCCAACTTTGGAAGGGTGTTTTGCCACTATCATACAAGATGTCTAATGACATACAACCTCGTGTTATCATAAGACAGGGTTGTGCACATCCACTTGCTGAGTATATCTACGAGCACTACCTATATGATCTTGGAGGTTGTTTGAAATATAATTCTTAATTGGAGAAAACGGAGATAATTATATGTCAAGAGAAGACTCACCATTGGAAAGAAGATGATAGTAATCTTCTTGTTTTTCTTTGGGGACTATTGGGTCAACCAAGGATAATTCTGTGGACATATGATATCCATCATAACCTAGACGCGTGGCCTCCCATGTATGAAGGTTTCCTTAAGTATTTTCAAAAGATTTTATAAAACAGTTATTGACTTTATTTTTATGTAAAGTACCATTGTAAGGTTGTGGTCGAGGCACCATGAGAGTTATATACATTTGTATTAAAACTCACAGTTTAACTGTGGTCGTATTCTGCACGATAGTTCAATAGTTGTATAAATGAAGTTTGTAAATGATTTTTATAGTGTGATATTTGGCAACTCAGAATGGGTGATGTATACCTATTTTTGGGGCGTCACAAATGGTATCAGAGCTTAGGGATATGGTCGCTGGCGGAGATATGAGTCTAGAACTAGGAGGGGAGAGACGAGTAATATACTTCACTAGTGTGTGACTTACCTAAGCCGAAATTTTTACTTGATAAGTTGACAATTTGTGATATGTCAATTGACTTTTGTTTTGAAGATATATTCTAGAATGATATCTTAAATACAGGAGATGAGCAATGGAAAATTCATGATACAGAGGATATAATCGGGAAGGTACAATCTGAAAAGAAAAACAAGGTATTCTCATCTCTTCGAATATCAGGTACGTACATAAATTTCGAGGGAGAAATTTCATAAGGAGGGGAGATTGTGAGACCCCGAATTTTATGAAATGAAAGTATTCAATTTTCTTATAATTATTCTATTTAGTAAATGGTTAATTTGATAAAAGGTTAAAGTTAAGGGTGATATATGAAATTTTTTCAAAGTAAGCAAGTTGTTATATAATATTCGATTCGTCGGGTAATATTCATTTTAACAAAGAATATTCGTACAACGGCACAATTATTGGTGGACCCCACAACGGATGTATTGTCGTAGTAAGAAAACGACAGAATTATCTTTTTATAACGGCAAAATTGTTACCGTTAAAACTGTTGAACTACCCGGTAGTAAAAGTACAGTAATACACGTGGTTGCATAGTAGCACGCGGTATTGATTATTGATGCTTACGTGAAAAGTCACTAAGTTATACTCAATTATTGCTACAGTAATTGCTGCATCATATCTCTCATATTATTGATTCAATTATTGTCACAATATCATCTGCATAATATGTTATATTATTAAATCAATAATTGAGACGGCAAAGTTATTCATATTATTATTTGCAATATTGACAATGTCTAGAAGTTCTGTCAATGAGAGGTTTGGTCACCTAATTGCGCGCCAATAATGAGAAATCCTTATTGGAAAGCCCCCTCTTTCCTGGGAATGACCTGGTTGTTAAATTTTGTGAAATATAATATTAATGATGAATAAGTTCGTGTTGATTAAAGATGAAATTGATAGTTCCATTGTGTTGGAATTATTAGTGTTAGTGAAAATCGACATTTATTTCGATAATAATTGATGTCTGGAGGTTATATTGACCAATCGGGTAATTAACCGGATAAATGAGCAATTAATTGCTATTGATTCATATGATTATAACTATTTGTTCACATGTGTGTACTATTGATTCACATTCATTTACTATTAGGGGAGTTGGTGCAAGATTGATAATACTTGCATGACTAAGTTAAAAATAGAGGTATAGTTGAAGGTACTATACTATAATTAATTTTTTCACATGTTTAAAACTATTGAGTGACATGATTTACTATTCATTCACATGATTTACTATTAGGAGAGATGGTGCAAGTTTGATAATACTTGAATGACTAAAGTAAAAATGAAGGAAAAGATGAAGGTATTATATTGTAATATTTCGAGTCCCAAAACGTGTAATTATCGAAACTATATTTTCCTATAAATAGAAGCTCATTCCTTCATTATTTTTCACCAATTCACTAAAGCTATAGAGCAATTATTATAGAGAGAAATTATAGAGAGAAAGAAGAAGAGAAGTCTGTTACCTCACTATTCCAGTATCCAGTTTTCTTATGAGGTAAGGGATATCATTATTGTAATAAGGGGTATTATTTCTTTCGTATTCATGAAGAGAGCTATTGTTATTTCATTCTTTATTATTATGTTGGAATAACTTGTCTATGCGAAGTACCGCATACATGGTGAAATTTTTCTGTTATTCCATTCCTTATTATTCTTACATTGGAATAACTTTATGCATGCGATCTATCGCATGCCCGTGAATTCTGTTGTTATTTCATTCTTTATTATTCTCATTAGAATATCACATCTGTGCGGATTACGCATGACTGGTTCCGTTCTTTATTATTACGCTGGAATATCCTCATGCGTGTGGATTACGCATGACCTGGTTTCTATTTTTATTATTACATTGGAATAACTTTCTGCATGCGATCTATCGCATGCACGGTGAATTCTTCTCATTATTCTATTCTTTATTATTTTATTGGAATAACTCCGCTCACGCGACGGACTCGCATGCACGGTGAATTCTTACATTATTCCATTCTTTGTTATTCTGTTGGAATAACTCGTCATGTGGATTACCACATGCATGGTGAATGATCCTTCGTATTTATTCTTTATTAAATTGTGGAAATGATCTGCATACGTGGATTACCGCATGGCGAGTAAAAATCCATTTGCGCTTTAGATATTCTATTATACTCGTATGAGATATCTTTTCTTTTTTGTACTCGTCATGGAATATTATTTTCTTTGGTAATTTTTTTACTAGTTACTATTCACGGGTTACTATTCACCCAGTTACTATTCACTCTAGTATTATTCACTCGGGTATTCGGGGCACTTTTCGTGTCGAAAGTACTATTCACGATTCTACTATTCACCCAAATTACTATTCACCGAATATTATTCACTTTCGGTATTTGGGGTACTTTTCATGCTCTGAAGTACTATTCATGAGGTACTTATTCTCAAGTACTATTCACGTGGTACTTATTTACCCAAAAAATATATTTCTTTTCTCATCCATATTTTTTGATACATGAATATTATTCTTGAATTTTACTCCACAAAGCGATGATCATGTTGACAATTTGGGCGTTATTGAATCCTGGATAAATTAAATTATAAATCTTTAAAATTTATCCTTGAACTTGTTTTATTGAATTATTATGTTATTGTCATCATCCTCATGCTTATATTGTGATGAAAGTCATCTTTGGCTTACGTGCATAGATGGACTTGGTATGATTATGACCAGGGTTTATTCGGTATAATCATGACCGTAATATAACGAATGTTGTGGTAAAAGTCCTCATTGGCCTGTAGTGCATTGATGGACAGTTTTTGGTATGATTATGACCAGGGATTATTCGGTATAGTCATGACCATTGATGATTTAATGAATATCCTTGGCCGTGGTGCAGGGATGATTCGATGATGTGGATTATTTATTAAGCTTAGTCTCAGCGATAAAATATTGATTATACACTTTTAATTCGTAAAAGATAGTAGATATCATGCTCTACTTGACTCTTCTAAAATACAGTTGTATTCTTTGGCCTGTGGTGCAAAGATGAATTGTTAATGAATATCTTTGGCCGTTGGTGCAAAGATGAATTGTTCATATGATTGTGGACAGGAATTGTTGATTGATGTTACAGGGATAAAACATTATTAGTGGACTTTTAACATGGAGAAGATAATAGATCAGATGGTCTATTTGACTCTTCTAATGGATTGCTCGTTCCGCTGCAACTATGGTTGAAAAGTTTTATCATCTACCATATGTTCTAAATCTCTGATTTACTACTGATGAAGGCTATTGATGATGTAAATTATCTTTAGTCATGATATTCTTTACCGGGCTAGTTGTGCTCACCCTTTTTGCTTCACAATTCTTTTCAGGTAATAAGAGTGTAGTTGGGTCGAGCGGGGGTAACAGGAGAATAGAACGATGGTCTATAGCTGTTGAGGTTCTCCCTAAATAGTATGGAAATAATTTTATTGAGAACTTTTGATAAGTGTGTCGTATTGTATACGTCATTTGATATTTAATTTTGGTGAACCGAATAGGGTGAGGTGAAACCAACTTTGGAAGGGTGTTTTGCCACTATCATACAAGATGTCTAATGACATACAACCTCGTGTTATCATAAGACAGGGTTGTGCACATCCACTTGCTGAATATATTTACGAGCACTACCTATATGATCTTGGAGGTTGTTTGAAATATAATTTTCAATTGGAGAAAACGGAGATAATTATATGTCAAGAGAAGACTCACCATTGAAAAGAAGATGATAATAATCTTCTTGTTTTTCTTTGGGGACTATTGATTTATAAAGTTATTCGTTTTATTAGGCTAATAGTAAAATCTTTTTATATAAAACAGAATACTTTTATAAAGTTATCTGTTTTATTACACAATAATTAGAATATATTATATTTTATTATGCATAGTGTTTCTATAGTGCCTGCATAGTGTTTGCATAGTAAAATCTTTTTATATAAAACAGAATACTTTTATAAAGTTATTCGTTTTATTAGATTATAAATAGAATATATTTTATTTTATTGTAAATCAATCTGGACTGTCCATTTAAAAGTAAATCAATCTGGACCGTTCATGGATTGGTTACTATTCAGTCCATTCTTCTATAAATAGAAGCTCATTCCTTCATTATTTCTTACGAATTCATTGAAACTCTAGAGAGAGAAACTGTAGAGAGAATTCCTCTTCTATAATCTTGAGCGTATTTCTTTAGCGTTTAAGAAAGCTTTAAGTGTAGTGCAAGTTTCTTCAAGTATATCCTCGCCCTACCGTCGGAGTACTCTTCTTTATAAGGTAAGGGGTATTTTTTTTTCATATTCATGAAGAGAACTTATGTTATTCCATTCTTTATTATTCGTTGGAATAACTTTTGTATACGCTGGCCTAACCTATACTTGGTGAAATTCTTCCATTATTCTATTATTTATTATTCTCTTTGGAATAACTGCCTATATGTCTAATCTGTGTATACATGGTGAAATTTTGTTGTTATTCCATTCTTTATTATTACTTTGGAATATCATGTTCATGCGTTTTTCTGTGGGACTGCTTCCGCCTTTATTATTCTCGTGGAATATCCTCACATGCATCGTTTCACGCCGCACTGGTTCCGTTATTTATTATTACGTGGAATAACTTTGCCTATCTAAGTACCGCATGCATAGTGATTACTTTTGTTATTCCATTCTTTATTATACTCAGTTGGTTAAAGTTTTGACTTCTATACTCCATGAAATTAGTGGAATATCCTTGATATTTCCGCTTCATCCAGTATCTTTTCATGGACATATTCTTCTGAACATTCTTAAATTTTATTCTACAAAGAAGTATCATGTTGACAATTTGGATGTTATTAGTTCCTGAATAAATTAATTCTTGAACTTATTTTATTGAATTCTTATATCATTGTCATCATCTTCATGTTTATATTTTTTTTTTGAAAGTCATCTCAGAGCACTGTAGTGCATAGATGGACTTGGTATGATTATGACCGAGTGATTATTCGATTGTAATCATGAATAGTAATGTTACAAATGATGTGGTAAAAGTCCTCATTGGCCCGTAGTGCATTGATGCATAGTTGTTGGAATGATCATGACCATTGATGAATACACGAATATCCTTGGCCCGTAGTGCATGGATAATTTGTGGTTGTGATACTAATAAATATCCTTGGCCGTAGTGCAGGGATGATGTGGTGTATTTATTAAGTTGAGTCCCAGCGATAAAAGTGATGAAAAACCTTTTAAATTATAAAAGATAGTAGATTTTATTCTTTACTTGACTCTTTTAATGGATTATATGTTCCGCTGCATTTAAACTTGATGTCTATTATATTTTATCAGTTTAACATTGTTGAAGACTAATGATAATTTATTGTGCATTATCTTAGTCATAATATTTCTTCTTTGGGCTAGTTGAGCTCACCCTTTTCTTTCACCGTTTCTCTTGAGAAATGAGAGCGTGAGTCGGGACTAGTCGGGGAACGAGTAACAGTCCGGATGATAGTATTAGTAGTCCGCACTATTCTCATTAAATAAGCGTAACAATAAATGTAATGATGACTTATTACGAGAGTGGATATTGTCTAGAAGACAATATTTGTATTAAAACTCTCAAATTTCTTGTTGTATATTAAAGATTATATTTGTATTACATACCATGTATTTGGCGACTCAAAATAGGTGATGTATACTATTTTGGGGACGCCACAGATTGGTATCAAAGCTTAGGGATATGATCCCCGGTGAGATGTGAGACAAGAACTAGGAGGGAGAGACGGGAATTCCTTCGCTAGTATGACCTACCTAAGTTTATTTGGTATTTAATTGGTCGGTCAGAATATAGGGATAATATGTGATATGTTAATTAACCCTTATTTTGTGGTATTATTTGAAAATGGCATCCGAGAATGTTGAGAACATCAATGGAGCACAAGAGACTGTTGAGTCTCCACAGATCAATAATCAGGACAATGTGTATTAGGAAGGCGACAATCCTTATGCAAACAACAACACTGACCAAATGATGAACGATGGAATGTTCAGAGGCTTTCTGCAATTTATACAGCATCAGGCAAGAGAGATTCCTGTCCGAAATGCAGGTGGAAACACTGGCAACTCTCGAACGGTCACTGCTAAGTAGTTCAAGGAACTGGGACCACCGGAGTTTTTTGGAGAGCCAAAACCACTTAAGGCGGAGACGTGGGTAGATCTGCAAGATATTTGATGTCTTGGGATGCTCCGAGGAGCCAAAGATTCCCTTTGCCACCTTCATGTTGCGTGTAGAGCGATTCTTGGTGGGGAATCGTAAAAACGTAATCAACTCCGCCGCATCAAGATGACTTGGGAGAAGTTCCAAGAATTGTTCAACGACAAGTACTTTCCCGAAAGTATTCGTCACATGAAAGAGGTAGAGTTCATTAAGCTGGAGCAAAACAACATGACCGTGTCACAGTACGAAGCCAAGTTTGCTGAGTTGTCCCAGTTTGCGTCCTATTTGGTTGATAATGAGGAGAGAATGACGCGAATGTTTCTAAGAGGTTTGAAACCCGAGATACGTCAATATCTTATCTCTCATAAACTGTGTTTGTATTCGGATGTTGTTAATAAGGCTCGCTTATTGGAGCGCGATAATAATGAGTCAACCTAACCAAAAGAGAGCGACCAACAAAATGATAATACCGGTGATAATTGATCCATCGAAGCGGTGACAAAAAGTGTGGAGGGAATTAACATGCCAGAAATGGTAACCACTTCGGTGGTAATCATGGCCAAAATAATAAGAATGGACATTTCAAGAAAAGGAGATTCAACAATGATGGAAAGACGTCAGCACCAGCACCCGTGGTTAAGGAAGGAGAACGACCACCTATCATATGCTTTAAATGCGGAGGGGAAGGACACATCAGTCCAAATTGCGCGATGTCGTCCAAAGCATGTTATAATTGTTGAAGAGAAGGTCACCTAGCCCGATTTTTTCGTTCACCGAAGACAAGTTCAGCTAGGATGGAGGCACCAAAGGACGTCCCAGAAAAGTCAAAACCAGTAATGCAAGGGAGAGCATTTGTCGTGACCTCCTAGAAAGAAAGGAACCTGAACGAGGTCATCACGGGTAAGCTTATCATAAACTCTAGCGAAGTATATACCTTATTTGATACTGGGTCTACCCATTCTTTTATTTCTCCTACTTGCGCTCAACGTTTAAATTTGACTCCGGAGAAATTAGACTTTGACTTATCTGTTGAAACTCATTGGGAGAAACCTTCATTACATCCAATGCTTATAAGTCTTGTTTGGTTCAAATCGGTACCCTCACATTACTGTCGATCTTATTTCATTGAAAATACTTGCATTTGACGTAATTCTAGGATTGATTGGTTAACCACTCATCATGAAAAAATGGATTGTTTTCGTAAAGGTGGTTAGTTAGCTTTCATATTCCTAACCAACCTATTATGCTAATTCAAGCAACCAAACCATTAAAATCAATCACCGTCATCTCAAGCCATAAAGCTATTCGCTTATTGAAAATCGGATGTCAAGCTTTTCTTAGCTCATGTCGTGGATCTAAACAAAAATACGCCGCTTTTAAATTATATTTCTATTGTTAATGAATTTCCGACGTATTCCACTCAAGAACTTCCTGGCCTACCCCCGGCGTGAAATTGAATTTTGTATTAACCTTGAACCCAAAGATAAAAACCTATTTCCAAAGCCCCATATCGAATGGCTCTATTGAACTTCGTGAGTTAAAGACCCAACTGCAGGAATTGTTAGACATCGGTTTCATTCGTCCTAGTACTTCTCCTTGGGGTGCTCATGTTTCATTCATGAAGAAGAAAGATGGGAGTATGCGACTTTGTATTGATTATCGGGAGTTGAATCATGTCACCATCAAAAATAGGTACCCATTACCACGTATTGATGACCTGTTTGACCAGTTGCAAGGAGCCAAATTCTTTTCAAAGATTGATCTTCGTTCCGGATATCACCAATTGAAGATTAGAACCGATGACATTCCAAAGACGGCTTTCAGAACTCGATACGAGCATTATGAATTCCTAGTTATGTCTTTTGGATTAACTAATACTCCTGCTGCCTTCATGGATATGATGAACCGAGTATTCAAGGAATATTTAGATCACTTTGTGGTCGTCTTTATTGATGACATCCTTATTTATTCCAAAATCTGTGAGGATCATGAGCAACACTTGAGGCTGATATTCCAAAAGCTTCGTGAATATAAGCTTTATGCCAAGTTAAAGAAATGCGAGTTCTGGCTTGAGGAAGTAGTATTCCTTGGGCACGTAGTATCAAGTCATGGAATATGTGTTGACCTAGTAAAGATTGAAGCTATTCAAAGCTGGGAGCAACCTAAATCGAATGATCAAGATCGTAGCTTTCTCGAACATTTGGTTATTATTGGAGATTCGTAGAAGGGTTTTCTCGAATCGCTACTCCCTTAACTTAGCTGACTCGAAAAGATACAAAATTCGGTTGGAACGAGGAATGTGAAAAGAGTTTTCAAGAACTCAAGAGAAGACTCATTTCAAAGACTGCTCGGCAATACCATCTGCCTCGGAGGATTTTTCATCTACAAAGTGATGCTTCGAGCAAAGGGTTAGGATGTGTTCTCATGTAACATGGGAAAGTCATAGCCTATGCCTCTTGACAACTCAAAGAATATGAGAGAATTATCCTACTCATGATCTAGAGTTAGCGATTGTTGTCTTCGCATTTTAAAATTTGGAGGCATTACTTGTATGGGGAGAAAGTGGAGATCTTTCTGGATCATAAAAGCCTCAAATATTTCTTCACTCAAAGGAACTCAACATGCGACAATGACGTTGGCTTGAACTATTGAAAGATTATGATCATACCATTCAATACCATCCTCGAACAATGAACGGTAGCCGACGCATTAAGTAGAAGATCATATGCGGCACGAAAAGCGATATTGTCAACGCAAAGGCCCATTTTGTATGACTTGCAAAGGATGGAGATAAAGACTCCAGGGACCCAAGTGATGATGGTGAATATACGAGTAGAACCGACTTTAATCGATAAAGTTAAAGCTGCTCAAGCTACAGAGCTAGAGCTGATGCGTATGAGGAAGAAAGTACAAGAAGGTGTTATGCCGGAAGTAAGAATCGATGAAGAAGGAATACTTCAAGTCAACTCCAGACTTTGTGTTCCTAACGACCCTAATTTAAAGTATAAAATTATAATGGAGGCGCACAACACACCGTTTGCAATACATCCTGGGAGTACCAAAATGTATCATGATCTTCGACATACATTTTGGTGGGGTAATATGAAGAGAGAGATAGCGTTGTTTAACTCAAGGTGTATAACTTGTCAACAAGTCAAGGCGGAACATCAAGTACCAAAAGGTCCATTGCAATCATTTGAAATTCCAGAATGGAAGTGGGAGCACATTACCATGAATTTTGTTACTGGTCTTCCCAAGGTTTCTCAAGGCATAGATGCAATTTGGGTCATTGTTGATAGATTGACCAAGTCTGCTCATTTCTTACCAATACGAGAAACTTATACACTTGAACGTCTTGCTCGTATCTACATAAACAAGGTTGTAAGATTGCATGGTATGCCAGTATCCATAATTTTTGATCGAGACCCAAGATTCACTTCAAGATTTTGGGTTAGTTTGCAAAAAACTATGGGCACGAATTTACAATTTAGTTCGGCATATCATCCTCAGACGGACGAACAATCAGAGAGGATTATTCAAACTCTTGAAGATTTATTAAGACTCTGTGTCCTTGACTTCAAGGGAAGTTGGGACAAGTTCTTACCATTGGTGGAGTTTTCTTATAACAACAGTTATCAAACAAGTATTGGCATAGCTCCATTCGAGACGTTGTATGGAAGAAAGTGTTGTTCTCCAGTATGCTGGGATGAGGTGGATGAAGCAACGTTGTTGGGACCGGAGTTGGTACATATAACTACGAAAAAGATTCAAACGATTCGACAACGTATAAAAACCTCACAAGACCGACAAAAGAATTATGCTGATCTTCATCGAAAGGACGTGGAATTCGATATTGGAGATCATGTGTTGTTACGTGTTGCTCCATGGAAAGGAGTTACGAGATTTGGAAAGAGAGGAAAGCTAAATCCTCGATTCATTGGCCCATTTTTAATCCTCGATCGAGTAGGGACTGTAGCCTATAGACTCGCTTTACCGCCAAGTATGTCTCGTGTTCATAACGTTTTTTATATTTCCATGTTACATAAATATGTGAAAGACCCAAACCACATTATTGAGTTAGAACCAGACGAAATAGCGGAAGATTTAACGTATGAAGAGGTTCCTATTCAAATCTTGGATAAGAAGGAACATATTCTACGCTCCAAGGTTATACCTCAAGTCAAAGTTTTATGGAGGAACCACGATGTTGAGGAAATGACCTGGGAGTAAGAATCTGAAATAAAATCAAGGTATCCTTACCTCTTCGACATACCAGGTATGTACACTAATTTCGAGGGCGAAATTTCATAAGAAGGGGAGATTGTAAGACCCCAACTTTTATGAATAAAGATGAATTTTCTATAATTATCATTTTTGAATATTATGGAATGAATTTGGTATAATGTTATAGTTGTGGGTAATAGTTATAAATTTTGCAAATTACACAAGTTGTTATATAATATTCGATTGTTCGGGAAAAATTCATTTTAACAGGGAATATTCGTAAGACGGCACAATCATTGGTGGACCCCACAATGGAATTATTGTCGGATTGAGAAAATGACAAAAATATTTTATGAAAATAACGGCGGAAGTTTTATCGTTAACTGTTGAAACACTCGGTGTTAAAAGTACAGGAATACGCGTGGTTGCATATTAGCACACGGTATTGATTATTGATGTTTACGTGAGAAGTCACTCAGTTTTGTTCAATTATTGCTTCAATAATTGTTGCATAGTATCTCACGTTAATTGATTCAATTATTGTCGATATTTTATATATTATTAAATCAATAATTGAGACTACGAAGTTATTAATATTATTATTTGCAATATTAATGATGTCTAGAAGTTCTGCCAATGAGAGGTTTGGTCACCTAATTGCGCGCCAATAGAGAGAAATCCTTATTAGAAAGCCCCTTTTTTCCTGGGAACGACATGGTCGATTAATAATGTGAATTATAATAATGATGATGAAGTTTTGTTTTATTAGTATTATTAATGTAATAAAACAGAAAAACTTTTTATATAAAACAGAATACTTTTATAAAGTTATTCGTTTTATTAGACTATAAATAGAATATATTATACTCTATTATGCATAATGTTTTGCATAGTAAAATCTTTTTATACAAAACAGAATACTTTTATAAAGTTATTCGTTTTATTAGACTATAAATAGAATATATTATATTTTATGATGCATAAGGTACTGATAGTGTTTTTGATAGTAAAATCTTTTTATATAAAATAGAATACTTTTATAAAGTTATTCGTTTTATTAGATTATAAATAGAATATATTATATTTTATTTAAAAGATTTTGTTTTATTAGAATATTTTATAGTAAACCAATCTGACCGTCTGCTTAAAAAGTAAATCAATCTGGACCGCTTCAAGAATTAGTTACTATTCACCCATTCTCCTATAAATAAGCTCATTCCTTCATTGTTTCTTACTTAATTCACTTTGAAACTTTAGAGAGAGAAACTATAGAGAGAAAGAAGAAAAGTATTCTGCTACTTCACTACTCCTATATCCAGTTTGTTCTAAGGTAAGGGATGTTATTTGTTGTACTCGTAAGGGGTATTATTTCTTTCGTATTCATGAAGAGAACTTCTATTATTCCAATTTTTTTATTTTATTGGAATAACCTGTATACACGGTCTACCCTATACTTGGTGAAATTCTTCTGTTATTCCATTCTTTATCATTATGTTGGAATAACCTGTCTATGCGAAGTACCGCATACATGGTGAAATTTTGTTGTTATTCCATTCTTTATTATTCTGTTGGAACATCCTATCCGTGTGTTTTATGCTGGACCTATTTTCGTCTTTATTATTCTGTTGGAATATCCTGTCTGTAAGTTTTACGCCGGACCTGGTTCCGTTATTTATTATTCTGTTGGAATATCCTGTCTGTGCGTTTACGCATGACCTGGTTCCGTTATTTATTATTCATTGGAATAACTCGTCTGCGTATTGTCTATCGCATGCCCGGTGATTTCTTTTGTTATTCCATTCTTTATTATACTCAGGTTGGTTAAAGTTTTGACTTCTATACTCCATGAAATTAGTGGAATATCCTTGATATTTATGTTTCATCCAAGATCTTTTCATGAAAATATTCTTCCGAGCATTCTTGAATTTTACTCTCAAAAGAAGTATCATGTTGACAATTTGGATGTTATTAGTTCTTGGATAAATTAATTCTTGAACTTGTTTTATTGAATTCTTATATCATTGTCATCATCCTCATGTTTATATTATGTTGAAAGTCATCTCGTGGCTCGTAGTGCATAGATGGACTTGGTATAATTATGACCGTGGATTAATCGGTATAATCATGACCGTAATGTTACAAATGATGTGGTAAAAGTCCTCATTGGCCTGTGAAAGTGCATTGATGGACGCTTGTTGGCATGATCATGACCATTTATGAATACACGAATATCCTTGGCAGTAGTGCATGGATAATTTGTGGTTGTGATACTAATGGATATCCTTGGTCGTGAGTCAGGGGGATGATGTGGATTATTTATTAAAATTGAGTCCCAAATGATAAAAGTGATGAAAACCTTTTAAATCATAAAAGATAGTAGATTTTATTCTCTACTTGACTCTTTTAATGGATTGCTTGTTCATCATGAGCTTAAACTTGATGTTTGTTATATTGTATCGGTTTAACAATCATTAAAGGCTAACGATAATTTATTCTCAGATTATCTTAGTCATAATATTTCTTCTTGGGCTTGTTGAGCTCACCCTTTTACTTTCATTGTTCTCTTCAGGAAATGAGAACGTAGTAGGGACTAGTCGGGGAACGGAGTGACGGTCCAGATAATAGCATTAGTAGTCCTCAATATTCTGTTAAATAGTGTGATAATAAATGTAATGAAGACTCAATTGAGTGTGGATATTGTCTAGATGACGATATTTGTATTAAAACTCACAGCATATGTTTTGTCGTATTTTACACGACTGTTGTATAATTAAGTTGTATTTGAATTTTATACCATGTATTTGGCGACTCAAGATGGGTGATGTATACCTATTTTGGGGGTGTCACAGATACCATGGTGATTGGCTTTAGTGCAAGTGGGGATTGAAAGTAGTATGCACACAAGCCAATCATGTTTGATGATAAAGCATATACTTTGTAACAATCTTATTCATTTATTAATAAAAAGTATTAATTTATTAAAGGTTTTTAATTATCTACATGATGCTGCTTTATAATATGTGATAAACCCATAGTTTTAAGCAATGCTTTTAGAATAATGATGATGATCATTCTAATGAGATCTAAATTCTTAGAAAGCTTAAAACTAAAATAGTTCTCAATCGTTGGATTACTAAATTGGGGATTAGTAAATCCGGATAGATTGGTATGTACATACGTTGCTTGCTCATTGGATGAGGATGATTGATCTCATGATCATTTGTCTGGAGACACTAAAGCAAGTATATAGGTGCTTATTAGAGAATAAGTTCACTGAACATGGCTCGCTAAGGAATACATAATGGAGTTTTACTTGCCTACCAATAGGAATTCCTGTAGTGATAGTAGTACAAGTGATCCTTGGACTTGAGATCATCATAGTATCTTGTGTATGATGAGGTGTACTTTGACTTATTTCTTAAGACCCCTAGGGTATATCAAAGGGTATGCTTGGGTATAATAAGTTGTACATGGAGATAATGTATGATCAATAAAGAATCTACCGCTTCTAGTAAAAGAAGAGAAATGTCCTATGTGATTCGATAAATGACAACCCAATAGTCCTTGGCAAGGCAGAATGAAATTAGAAAGGAGTTTCTAATTTGCATTATTTGGAGTTGTGCATTTAAGAGTCGAAATACATATAATTAAATAAAATAAGACTTGATGGTAATTCCATGTCTTATATTTAATTGGGACATCAGATGGTGGAAGGATCGAATCAGACGCAAGAACTATTTACTCAAAGGTTCTTTTATGATTAATGTTGAAATCTATATTATCCGAAAAGTCGTTGATCGCTAGGAGGCTTATCCCTATTATAGAATAAATATTATTTATTTAAATAAATTAATAGTTTAATTTATTTATTTAAATAAGATTAGAATTGTTCTAATTGATTTATTCACAACCTGCTTTAATATGGAGAATCTAAAGGGTCACACCATAAAAGGAAGAATAATTATTTAAGAAGTTAATGGCATAATCGTAATAATAAGTTAAGTATATTTAATTTAATCTATGATGATAGAATAAATTAAATAGCTTAATATTTATTATTTAATATTTTGGAAATATTAAATATAAATTAATAAGAGGAGTCTTATTATTATTATTATTACTATTATTATTATTTAATTCCTAAAGGAGTTTGTGAATTAATTAGTAAAAGTACTCTCATATATTCCTAATAAGATTAGGAGGTTAAATTAATTAAAAGAGTTTAATTAATTATCCCTAATAAGATTAGGGAGCTTAATTAATTAAAGAAATTTAATTAATTAAATAATACCCTATTTTCTAATTAGAGTAGAAGGGTTAACTGATATCTTTATAAGAGGAGTCTTATATCAAATATCAATACACGTGATTCCAATTGTTGGAGAGTACGCTCTTTTTATATGAGAGATAGAAAAACTTAGGTTTTGCCAAACACCCATATTCTTGAATCTTTATTTTTCCTTGGTGGATCACCTCTAGAGGCCAAACACATGGGTGGCTAACGTTGATCAAAGGAAGGAACCAAACTTGGTGGATTCAAGTTAAACGCGAAAAGATTTGGAGGTGAACTTGTACCTGAGGAAGCTCGAATCTTCAAGGGTATGATTATTGTTCTTTATCTTTTCGTTTAATTAATAATTGCGCATAAAGGATGATCCGGGTATATGGTTTATAAAATTTTAAAACTCTGATTTTCCATGCTTCCGCTTATTTTGTGCAATTTGATTGCGTTCATGAATATTACAAACCTAACAATTACATCTATCATAAGCTCTAATGCATGAAGCCAATACAAACGTCAAATAAGTACAAAAGTCAAAACATGCTTTAACGGTTAAAACTTTCAATTTTTAATTTTTAATTTTTATTATTTAAGTAATCAATATAAGGAACCTGTTGGGTACATAATAAAAAAATTGAATCCCTATACTGAAGAATAACCCAATGAAACTGCAAAATAGGGATAGAGATAAGGAAACTATTGGGAATACTCTAAGTGGTAACCTAATTAAGAATTTAGAACAAGACAAATGAGAAAGATCACTTTTTTATCGTCAAATTAAAAGAAGTGAAAGAAGTGATTTAGTACCTAACTTCTTAGATGCATAGACGATCCAAGAATTTAGGACCAACACCAATTAGTTTAGTCGGATTATTTGATTTGGTTAGATTATGAATAAGGGTATAAAATGAGTCGAACCGAAGCGAACAAAGAACTATTCGAATTCGACTCAAAATGATAAATTCGTACTCGAATTCGAATTGTATTTAAAAAAGTCAACTCAGATTCGACTCTACTCGAATTCGATCCGACTCGACTCGAATATTTATTCAAACTACTCGCGAACTTCAAATTCAAACTCGAATTCGAGTCTTCACATAATAACTAGTTTTATAATAAATATAATTATAAACTAAATTTGTTACTTAGAAATGAGAAAATATATTTACTATTACACTTTACAAATATAAAATCACAATTAAAATTAAAAATAAAATAAAATAATAATTAATTATCCTAATTTGATTTAAATTTGTATATATTATAAGAGAATGTATCAAACATCTAATCGAATATGTATCAACCGAGTATATATTGAATCGGGCAAAGGGTCAAAAATGCCCTTGACTTTTACCCCGATGTCCCACTTGCACCCTAAACTTTTTTTCTCCAAAAGTACCCTTAACGTTATATTTTTTTGGCCGCCCGTGCTCCTGCCGTTAACAGAAGACAAACGAGGTTAAAATATGATGACGTGACATGCTTAAATATAAAACATATTCTAAATAAAATAATATATATCATTTAATCAAAACAAAAAATACTAAAATTCAAAATAAAAAAAGCATAACATATTTACATCAATTAATCAAAATACTAAAATTCAAATTATTTTGTTAACTAATCAAAATAATTAATTAAATAAAATAAGTTGTAAAATGTATTTACATCATTTAATCAAAATACTAAAATTCAAAACATAACATATTTATATCAAATACTAATTAAAAATACAAAATACTAATTAAAAAAATACTAAAATGCTAAAAAAAATCAAATTTTGATTTTAAAATATTATTTAGTATTATGATTTACATCATAACGTATGTTTGAATTTTAAAAATATTATTTAGTATTATGATTTTAGTAATTTAAATTTTTTATATCAATTAGTATTTAGTATTATGATTTTAGTATTTTAATAATGTAATTTGATTTTTTGTTGTTTTGATTAATTAACAAAATAATTTGAATTTTAGTATTTTTTTAATTAGTATTTGATGTAAATATGTTATGTTTTGAATTTTAGTATTTTGATTAAATGATGTAAATATATTATACAACTTATTTTATTTAATTAGTTGTTTTGATTAGTTAACAAAATAATTTGAATTTTATTATTTTGATTAAATGATGTAAATATGTTATGCTTTTTTTTATTTTGAATTTTAGTATTTTTTTTTGGTTTTGATTAAATGATATATATTATTTTATTTAGAATATGTTTTATATTTAAGCCTGTCACGTCATTATATTTTAACCCTGTTTGTTTTCTGTTAACGACGGGGGCACGAGCGACCCAAAAAATATAACGTTAAGGGTACTTTTAAAAATAAAAAGTTTAGGGTGTAAGTGGGACACCGGGGTAAAAGTCAGGAGCATTTTTGACCCTTTGCCCATATCGAATTACAATCAAGAGTTCGAGTAGTTTAAATCTTAAACGAGTCGAGTATAATTTTGTTCAGATTCTACTCATATTTTTATTCAAACTATTTTTAATACTCATATTTAAATCATATTATTAACGAATTTGAGTCTCGCACGTATTTTTTCGAGTCGAGCCCGAATCAAGTTCGAACTATTTGACTCGTTTACCGTGTTAGTTATGAACACTCTAATTGTGTGTAACTTTTTTCTTTTTTTAAATAAAAAATTTCGTTTATCTTTTTTTTCCTTGTTACAAATACTATAGTAACACTAGAGTCGTAAATCTGTAAAAAACTCAAAAGTTACCATTGACCCCGCTGATAACGTAAATCTCTGAAAACAAATCTAAAACCTTGACGTTATAGAGAAAGAAAGGAGAGATTTGTGTAAGAGTCTCCCAGCAAAAGACGAACAACAATTAAACAATATACATATATAGAGAGAGAAGATGATGTCCGGCAATTATACAAGTATTGATAACCAGAATGTCTTTGGATCTGTACCGGTAATTCTCTCTTCTATATATATATATATGTGTGTGTATGTATATATATTCGTAATTCCAATTACACAGATCTCAATCATAAATCTTCATTTATTTAATCTCGCAGGCAGTCTCAGATCAACCTAGCCAAGTATCCGTGAAATTCAATGGTAAAACATTTTCTATCAGTTTGTTTTTGTTTTACTTGTTTTCGAAATTTGAAATCAATTTTGTTGTTTCAGAATCGACTCTTCAGACATTTCCGCCTTCTGGAGCTCAAGGAAAGATCTCCAAAGCTTCTGGTCCGCCTCGCGATGCTGATGGTATGTGTTTATATGGAGAATTTGATTTCCCTTGATTCCATTTATTGTTTGGAGTACATGTGAAGCTGGTTTTGCTATATATTTTTGTGCTTATATATGTTCTTTTACCAACAAATGTTGGAGTCTTATTAACGGAGTTGTACATTGCGGAATATGATGACTTATGGTATGGGATATACAATGAATTGAGTTGATCAGGGGTTTTATTCGGTAGAATGAGTATTCTTCTTTTGTTGTATATTAGTACTGTGAATAATGAAATTGAGTTCTCTTTATGTTTGGAACTAATCAAGTCAGATTTTACACGCAATCTGTAATTCAACTATTGTAGCAAAAGAAGCTATAGTTAGGTGACAGTTGAACTAGAATAGCAAACAGGATTTCTTATTAAATCATATATCTCTGTGCTTATGATGGGTATATTGGCAAATTTTAATTCAGTTTGGTACTTGAGCTATTGATACTGTTAAGATTTTGGGATATGTTCTTATAAGGGGAAAAGGAAAAAAGTGATAGAGATTATAGGTGTTTCTTGGTTTGGAAAAGGTTTAATGACTAGTTTTTTGGAGTAATCAAGTAAAATAAAAGGCAAATAAGGAATCCCATATAGGACATGCCTACATCAGTTCTGATTCCTTTTCAATAATAAATCTTTCTAAAAGAACAATGTGTACTTTATTTTACAGTGGTTGAGTGTTCGTGTTGGAGTTGGAATAGAATACTTTTACAATGGTTAAGATTCCTGTAGAGTTATTTTTAAATTTATCAAAGGCTAAAAAAACAAAAAAAATAAATAAAGAAAAATAATACCAAATATCCCCTGAATTTAACATGTTTACACTTAACCTCCCAGTAACTGAAAAATCTCTGTCACCATTTCATTATTCAGTATGTTATCTGTGACCATTTCTTCTGGGTTATTTAGAGAATAAGTAGAGAATAAGTAGAAAGAAGTTATTTATCAGAAAAAAAAGGGTACAAAGAAGGTGTGTAGCTTGCACTTGATTACCTAATTTATTTTTTAAAGTTGTTTATCAAAAAGTAAAAAGAAGGTGTGTAGCTTGCACTTAATGACGTGATTTATTTTTGAGATTTTATAATATGACCAAAAAACTCTCATTTTAAGTTAAGCACATTCCTTCTCAATCTTTTCCCCCACTTTGCTATCATCTCATCCCCTATTTTTAGTCACTACCAAAAATGCTATCCACGGTCTAAAACCACTTTCTCTTCCAGGGGACGTTCCAGTAAGGCTCAAGAGGGAGGTAGGTGTGAGAGCAAAAGCTACTCCTTTTCATATATTTCATTACTTGCAAAAATATAAGGCTATTACATCTATTTATAGAAAGTTAGTTTGTTGAAAAGTAAAGCTAATCCTACATCATACTCTCATCATTCATATATTTCTAACTACCTTCACTTGGAATAAATCTAACTTGTAGAATATAGTTTTATTCTCGTCTTCCAGTTGTACCCTTGCCTGACAATTACTACTAAAATGCTGTATCATGTCACTACTTCTAACAGTTTGTTAGAAGAGTGGTTTGGTCTCCAAGTTTGCTTTGTCATCAAGATAGCGAGAGGGAAGTAGTATAATAGTAAGAGAATGTAATATGTGAAGTAACTTCAATATGACTCGAATAGAATTAGATCAGTCCCTTCTTTCTTTCTATCTCTCTCTCTCTCTCTCTCTCTCTCTCTCTCTATATATATATATATATATATATATATATATATATATATATATATATATATATTCTTTTCTATATCTTTTATTTCATCCCCATGGTGCATGTACAAGCCATAATTCTCTATTGATTGTTCATTAAACTCTGACAAAGATTAGCATGTTAATGTGACACCATTTTGGGACAAATTTCTCATGAACTGTTTTAGATCTCTTTCTCAACCACAACCAAACCTCCATTAATTCAAGTAGGTAAGCTTAAACTAGGTTTGAGCTTAACACACCCTCAATTTTTTATTATGATTTTTATAATTCAATATCATACTAAGTGAAGTTGTACGTTTGATTTTACTAACTTGAATATAAATAATCAGTGAAGATTCACATAAGTTTTAGGAAAAAATTACAAGATAAGGAATGGAGCTTTTACATTTCATTTTACTGCAATCAATCTCTTCCTCTCCCTCAGACCAAGCACTGCTTATTCTATTCGCATTCAATCTCTTCCTCTCCCTCATTTTCTCTAGTTTGCTTTCACCTGACACTGATGGCTTCAACAATTTCAGATATATTCGCAAGGTAGTTCAATACATAGAAATATATACACTCGTGAGCATGCATACACACAAACACACTCATTGATATTTTCGAAGAGAGGGAGATAGTAAACTTGATGTATTTAACATCTGAATTGAAATACAGAGCCGAGTATAGAATTTTGAGGTAATCAACGGTATGGGTAGTCAATTGAGGGTAAGACGGTAAACTAGTATGCTATATTAGGTTAAGAAGTTCAAGATTCGTCAATGACAGAAAGTGTCAACTTGTTTAGTTACTTGGGTTGTTTGTGAATGGACTTTGGTTCAGCAGGTTAAACTGTAATTCCACTGCAGAAATGGTTAAGAGACTCTATTTTTTTCCAATCAATATATGCAGTTCATTAGTTTTTTTTATTCTTCTTTTGGTCTCCGGAAGCTACTTTTAGAGGTTGTTTTGGTTTCTTAGTACTTATTGATAGTAAATTTTGGTCTAATATTAAAAAGAGTAGTTTCCCATAGCTTTGGGGACTTGGTGGTGGTTCAGAGAATTGGCCAAGTTAGCAAGAACCTTGGATATTTTTATGACCTAAATTTCATGCATTTTCAGTTCTCTATTACTTTAGTAATGGCTTGTCTACCCTTTAGATTTTTCCTCTTTCCCACCTTTTGTTTGAGTAAATTTCTACCTTTTCCATAATATTTTTCAATTCTCTTTTCCAATTTTTTAAATTTGAAAATAAATAATAATTTTTCATCTTTTTCTGTAGATACTTTCTCAAAACCAGTATCTGGTTCTTCGGATGAGCCTCAGTCTAGTGGATGGTTTCGGGCATTCACTATTGGTGCTTATCAGCCCTACTTTGATGTCGACACGTCTGATGTTTTAGGAAGGATTAAAGATTCACTTCTACCGTTTAACGGGAGCTTCAATGAGAAGACTTCTGACCACCCAGATCTGTAAGTTGTCTTTCGGTTTTCTTTTTCTATCACAAGGATTAGGAGATTAATATGTTTGCCTTTTGAACCTTTGGTTTACAATTGTGATCATAAATTGGAGATTCTTTTGTCTGCTTGCCACAATAATATACAATTTGACCCGGCTGATTGCAGTGTATCCTTTCTTTTCTTCCAAAAAGTAAAATTTTGTTGCTGTCATGGTAATCCACTCTCATGATTTAGTGGTCAAAATTTCGGAACACAGTTAAGTTGTTATTGTTAGTTATCACCCACTGATTATTTATTATTACGAGAAAGGTCGTTTAAGGAGCATATGGACGGTGGGCCTTTATACATAATAGTAACAATCATCAAAGACTTTTTATCTTTGTTTGAACTACCACAAAATAATCTACATTTTATATGAAAATTAACTGTTCATCTGGTGCAATAAGCCAATACTTAATAGTGGCACTCATTAATGCTATTAAAAATGAAAATATTTCTTTACCTTATATGTTTTAGATTATAGAACCATGATGTAGACACCTGGAAGATTTTCTATGTATCTTGAGGCACCTATTTTCCACTGGAAGGAAATGTGCTAAAGTACAGAAAAATCCTTAAAACACAACTTCATCAGCAGCTAACGTATCTGATATGATGGAGTATGTCTTTGGTGGAGTACATGCCTACATGGAGGTGCTTGAAGAGTTTGAAGAAAGTTTATTTAAGAGTCCGAAGATGCGAGGCAAACTGTACATGTTTGAAGTAGCTGTAATGATCTGAATGTGGGAGAGATATCGGCACCAAGAGTTTACAGCATAGATTAGGTCTCTTTTGAATGAAGTTTAGTGACGGTTACAGTCTGAGGAGGTCATGACCTTTCAAGAGTTTATCTCTATTCCTTTTCTTGAATATTCTGAAAAAGCCTATTGTCTATAAGTCTATAACAATTACAATTTGAACTTACAATATTGATATATACGGAAACACAATTTCTTTTACGACCAGTTTATTCTAAGAATTTCAGGACTTCCATAATGTGATATACGTTCCCCCTCCACCCCATAATTTGTTTTATCTACAAGAATTGAACTTCAAACCTTTATCCCTCTTAGATACTTAACCAGCTTTTGTGTAATTTCAGAAGGTTTACTGATATTATCTCATTGCCCAGATATGGATGAGTTCATTGGCAGTATAAAAACAAAAGGTTTTATGAATTTTCTGTATTGTGCCTAATATTTGGCATTAGCAAGCATGTTTTATATATGCAGAATATGTTTTCCATATTTGAATTTGCTCCCCTTACTATGAAGAACATGCTTGTATGACTTTGAGGTAATGGTATGAGCAGGTATGGACCATTTTGGATATGCACTACCTTGATATTTGTAGCAGCTTCTATTGGTACATTTGTTACTTATGTGGCACACAGGCTAAAGAATAAAGAATGGGATTATGACATAAATTTGGTGACATGGTCTGCTGGATTGTTTTATGGCTATGTTATTGTTGTTCCGCTCTGCTTGTATATTATTCTCAAATACTTCTCTGCCCCATCTGGGCTCGCTCAGCTGTTTTGTCTCTATGGCTACTCCTTGTTTGTCTTCATTCCAGCTTTGGTAAGTACCTATCCTGTTACTTCTTTTGCACCTCTGTTCCATACAATCTTCGATGAACTACATGCTGATGTTTAATTAGAGTAAATGTTTTATATTGGTTTGGTGTTACTTGAGGTATTTAAGAAATGCAAATAGTTTTGCCTGTACTTGTAAAAGAAAAAATGCAACTAATTTGGCTATAAAATAAATGTGTTTATAAATGTAATAAAGGTTGTTTGCTTGGAAAAATTTGAACTCGAAAATGAGTTTCATCTGATACATCAAGGTGTATCATAGATGATTTACTTCAGACCATTTGATTTCACTCTTTGAAAGTTTTGAATTTAGTATTTTTTGAGATAGATATTATATGTAAATTGGTTTAATATCGTATTAATGATATAAACTTGAAAATGTCCCGAGTTTACGAGGATTCTCTTTTGGGAAGCTTTATATTCAGAAGTCAGGAGACTCGGAACATGTTGGAAGTGGTTCTCTTGGTCAACCGTATTCAATTTTTCTTGCGAAAGTTAAACATCTCCTGAAAGTCGAAACTAAATGGCCATTTATAACTTTGTTTTTTAATATAAAATTCAATTTTTATTTGTTTATTCTTTTGTTATGTTCTCTTTGAATTGAAAAGGATCTGATTAAGCAATAAATTTGTATTTCAATATCTATTTGAGGGATTTCGGGGGGAAATGAAATAGATAACACAGAAAACGTAACAGTTACTACACAAACATAAGTTGATTCCTAAAATGCTGCTCCTTGTGTTTTGTAGTGTCTGTCGGTCATTCCTGTGGATATTGTGAGATGGGTAGTTGCAGGTGTAGCCGGGTTCATGTCAGCTACCTTTGTTGCAATTAATCTCCGTAACCACATCAAGTCCGCAGGTGAAAGGTGGTTCCTAATCGTAGCTGGGATCTTTCTCTTGCAGCTGGCTCTGTCCATTGTGCTAAAGCTCTATTTATTCACTGTCAGTGTGTAATTTTATACCTAGTACATAGCCATACATACGTAGAGAATTTCCTACCCTCATCGGCTTTCTGCCTTTCAAACTTGAATAGAAAGTATAGAAGTATCTGTCATCATCTAAAACATTTTCTATTATTCATTCATTTTTGACATCAAAATAACAACTATAAGCTTCTGGAATTAAGAGCTTTTGCATCTCTTGACAGCTCTATTTTGCCTTGTCGACTTGTATATGTCATATTTCAGTGTGTATTCTAGTCATTCGGTTTTGCATGATGAAAATAAATTGCTCGATTCATTTATATTGATGGTAAGAGTACAAATTAAACCTTCCCAAGAACTACAAGCATTTAAATAGGGCGTTGACACTTTTGTAATTATTCTAATAATATTTAACACTTGAAGCGTTTTGATAATATTATTTTTGGTATGGTAATATCAGCCATGATTGTTTGTACTCGAATTATGTTTTGACTGATTGAGTAGTACAATGTGCTAGAAAAGGGTAACTAGGTTTGCTATTAATTGCATCTGAAATTGTATTAATGAAAAAGATTATTTGGTTTAAGTCGGCATATAGGGGCTTCATATATATCCGATCCATGGAAGAGCTAGGGTTCAATTACACAATCATTGCTGTTCTAGAAGCAGTTTCTAGTCCGGATTGTCATAATCATGCTTTAGAAGTATTGCCAACTTTATTATCATCATCTACTTCTTTTCCATGTACTTTCTATCTAAACGCCTACATTTTGAAGTAAATTCAGCATGAAATGTTCCATAAGGTCAAACATATACATGCATAAAGTTTTCTTAATCAAGTATGTTTGGAACTTGAAAACTCAAACCAAAAAGAAAAGAAAAAGAAATCTAATAGTCGTGGAGCTTTTTTAGTCATCTATTATACTTTACTAGCAGGTACAAGTGTTGTTTGCGTAAATTATGTGGGGGTAGAATAAAAATTTTATAAAATTTGGAGGACTAAATAAAAAAATATAATAAAATTAATATAAAGAGGACAAAAATAATACAAAGTAAAACTGTAGTGGCAAAAGAAACCATACGAAAATGCGGACTCCATGTTGCCACTCATTTCTTGCATTTGTTCTCAAGTTCCTTAATTTCCTTAATTCTATACTCGGTCTATATGCTGAATCAGTGGAATAAACACCCTCACTCGCCTCCAAATTCATCACAGTCACCGTTAAAGACAAAGTTATTATTATTATACATATTATTATTATTATACATTTATGTTGTTGTTATCCACGCATACAAAGAATTTTTAGTTGGTATTTAACATTTGAAATAGTAATTATCGTAAATGTTAATTAAATTATTCAATAATTTATTTTACGTTAATAAGATTATCCAATATTTTGTATGGCTAATAGTAATTGGTCGGTGTTAATAGTGATTTTGTCCGAAGTGGAGGGAGAAAAAATTAGATGGCAGATTACATCAAATCAAAAAATTTTTTTGGGTGATCTCTTAGATTTACAACTCTTTGTTGATTTGTGGATTCAAGCATGAGGTTCATTTGTAGCGAAGAGATTGACGGTCGGCGTTGGAATTACTTCGCCCAAAACAACGATTCCTGTTCGAACAAGTTTAAGAAATGCTCAATTCGTGTCGTTAGCTTACAGTCTCCTCATGCCCCTGTTGATGTATATAATTATATATATAATTATATTCTTAGCTGAATGTTGGCTCTGGAATATACCTTGAATGATAGTTTTTTTCAGTTAGTTTCTTACACATGCAATTATGTATTAACAAATTTACTGTTTCAATTCATGTGATAAATTTGTAAATTATTGTATAACAATTTCTATGCACTTTTGACTTGCATAATTACATTGTCTAATCTATTATTTACTGCAGAATCATTCAGTTTCAGTTAAAATTCCTTTTTTCTTACCAGAGTTGTTTTCTTAATTCTTTAGAAATTCGAAAATGGAAAGGCATACTCCCATCATAAAAAAAGAGTTTTTTTTTTCATTTTCAAATCTAAAGATTATGGTTTGCATTAGACACACTTGCATATAATTTTTCTGGATGATCTTTTTTGCAATATTAAAATTCAAAGACTAAAAGTTATCGTTTGAAAAATTAAATGTAAAAATGTGTCCTGTGAAAAATTTCAAACCTTAATATTTCAAAATAAAAGAAGTCAACATCAAAGTAGGACTTTTTTAGGAAGGGACTATAATTTTGTAGTCTGTTAATAGTGATTACGATTCTCACTTAGTAACTCCTAAAATCACTACTTTTTTAATCTCAAAATTCATTTTTTAAATTTATAATCTACTAAATCGCAACAAATATAAACTGTTTTGATAATGTCAACTGTTTTGATATTATCTTTTGTAATTTAATTATATCAACTGTTTTGATATTATCCTTTGTAATTTAATTATTACCTACTAAAATCACTACTTTATAATATTTCCTAAATCACTACAAATCTATACTGTTTTGATAATGTTAACTATTATGATATTATCTTTTATAATTTGATTATTATCTCCTCAAATCACTACTTTATATGATATTATGGCTATTACTCTCCATATCCAATAGATCGTGACCGTTCATATTGCAAACATTTACATTAGATTAAATATTTCACATTAATTTAATACGTCATCATTTGAATTTAAAAATCTAATTATATCTTTAATTTTAAAACAAAAAATTATTACTTTTGTGAGTTAAACAAATTATATTAAATTATTTATAAAATGAAAAATATTTTCAAGCTTGTGAAACCTCTATAAAATCACAATAAGTGCAAAAGTTCTTATTCTAATATATTCATTTGTCATATAGAACATAATTGATTTGGACCGACACGAAACATTATTTATTTGTCCAAGGAATTATTTATTTGATTGATAGTTTATGTTATGTTAAAATCAACTATTAAGTATGTCTAAACTCTTATATTTTACTATTGCCTAGATTCCTATTGCAAATATTTATAAGATTGCAGCGACTTTTAGAAAGATCCTTTAAGTGCTAATTTTTGTTTGTTTGGATATATTGAGTAAAATAGTGAATTCTATCTGCACCAAAAAATTGATTGTATCATGCTTTATTAAATTTAATGGATGAATTGGTGCATTATTGCTATTTCAACAATATGTATTATTTGCATTTTTTGCTTGGGTCAGCTCATGTCATGTGCCTTTCCCACATTGCAGTACATAGCACCATTGAATGATATGTGTCTTTCCCACATTGTAACACATGTCCTATATAATTAATGTGCATCCCACACTAATTTAATTATATTACAACATAATATTATACCATTTAAAATTATATTACAACATAATATTATACAGTTTAAAACATTTAAAATAATATTAAAATAACAAATAATATCAATTATAATATAAATCATAACTTACTATGTTTATTTTATAATCTCATAAATCACTATTTTCTCAATCTAAACGATTTTAATATTATTATTTTGATTTTATAATCCCCAAATCACTACAAAATCTAAAACTGCTACGATAATATTATCTGCTCTAATATTATCATTACTACATTAATTATTATCTTTTAAAATCACTACTTTTTTAATTCCAAAATAATATTTTAAATTTATAATCCACTAAATTACTACAAATCTAAACTTTTTGGTAATGTCAATCGCTTTCACGATATTATCCTTTCTAATTTAATTATTATCTCCTAACATTACTATTTTTTAATTCCAAATTAATATTTTGATTTTATAATCCCTAAATCACTACAAATCTAAATTTTTACGATAATGTTAATCGTTTCTAATATTATCATTACTAAATTAATTATTATCTCCTAAAATCACTACTTTTTTAATCCCAAATTAATATTTTGAATTTATAATCCACTAAATCACTACAAATCTAAATTATTTTGGTAATGTCAACTATTCTTATATTATCCTTTTAAATTTAATTATTATATCCTAAAATTACTATTTTTAATCCCAAATTATTATTTTTATTTTATAATCTCTTAAATCACTACAAATCTAAACTGTTTTAACAATGTCAACTTTTCTGATATTATCCTTTCTAATTTAATTATTATCTCCTAAAATTACTATTTTTTTTAATCCCAAATTAATATTTTGAATTTATAATCTACTAAATCACTACAAATCTAAATTGTTTTAGTAATGTCAACTGTTACATAATTACACCGATTTTTGAATTTTATAATATTATACCTTTTATAATATTATACAATGCATATATATAAGTTCCAACATTACTAACTTGACAACCCAATAAATTTATTTTTTTAGAATTTTATAGTATTATATACCATTTAGACAGCAGCAGTATCAACATTGACAACTAAAACACATGGAACATAATACCAATACATCGACAAATCTCTGGCTAACCAAGAGCCTGCAATACCGCATTTAACATGAAAGCATTCCCCTTTTTAGATCATATGCTTGAGTCCATGGCATTTACTCATCTGCAGTCATGCTTCTCAAGTCTGACCGTTGACAAAGCTCTAGCAGTTGGCATCACAATCTATGATTTATTTGACCTCTGCTACTTTTTAGATCATGAAAATGCGGAGCCAAATGGTGGTCGGGCTTCTCTTGGGTTTTCATATGTTCAATTGACAATGAGCAAGTTGACGATGGATGAAATTGTGAGTCAATACATGGATATTAGTTGGATGAGCTATTGTTAGATATTAACAGTATTATCTCAAAATCAGAAGCAAAGCCAACACAACTAAATTCTATTGTGGAGGATAAACAAAATAAAGCTTTCGAAAAGATTAAGGAAATGAGGAAACAACTTAACGAGGGGGTATGTTGATCCACCAACAAAATGAGCAAGACCATGAGTCTGAGTTGGAATTTGATAGTTGGATGTCACAGTGGATACAGATTCACCACATAATGATGCAATTGCTTCAGCCGGAGGAAAAGTTCGATGCAAACGTTCTATCCCTGAGTTACCTGATATAAACATAGAACTTCTCGCCCTTTCAGTTGAAGAAAACTCAATGGACAATGCAGACCCAAGCACCTCAAAAACTCAGAGTTTGGACATAGATCTACTCCATGCTGAGCAACCCAGTAATGCAAAATCTAATCACCGCCCAGATGGTCATCTGGGGCCAAAGTGGAGCAGCAGCGTCTTGAGTTGAGTAGTGCTTCAGGTTCCTTTTCTATTGGTACCAAGAGTATGAACTGGGCAAAACAACCTCGCATGACAAAGTAAACAAGTTCTTCAACAGAATCATTAAAGGTGGGATAACTAACTCAGATCTGACATTGGATAAATCTGCTGGTAAAAAATTTGATAGAATATATTCATGTAAATAAATGTAAATATAGCAATAATCTTGGATTAGGTATACAATAACATACTTGTTGCCAAGAATATATTCTATCACTATATTTACATTTATTTACATGAATATATTCTATCATTATACTCTAAATTGGTATAATATATTTCTCCTATCTTTTTATTATATTTTAATTTATTAATTGTACGTACACAATTATTATTAAAAAATTAAATAATTCCGCCGCAACGCACGGGGTTGTATCTAGTTAACACTCTGTTTTTGAGTTTTAAACAGAAAAGAAGAGATAGAAAACTTAAATTAAAAAAGAAAAGAAAAGAATAAAAAACTTGAAGTTTTCTTTTGTATTGTTTCTGAGTTTTTAATAGAAAAGAATAGAAAATTTAAAATTGAGGACATGAGCTGTAATTTAAAATCTATTATATTAAAAGTTGAGGATAATATGAGAATTATAAAAATATTACTTATTCCAATTTGTTTTCCGTCCAAATCAGGCCAATTTTGGACGGAAAATTTTGGCAAGAAAAGTGACCAAGTTTTCTATCCATTTCTTTTCTTCTCTGTTTATTAAAAAACTCAGAAACATAAAAATTGGAAAGAAAACTTAAATTTTCCGTCATTTTCTTTTCTTTACTGTCCATTTTAAAACTGAGAAACAGAGCGTAAGAGATGGAGAGAAAAAGATTTGCTGCATAAAATGACAAGTCATAATATATATTAACATAATATATTAAACTAGGCAATTTTAAAATTAAAAAAAAAACTAAATCGACAAGAAACCCTAAAACCCAACAAAAACAAATTAGCTTAAGGTACCTTTATGAAAAATGTGATGTTTCTTGTTCAAAAGGCAAAAACCCTAGTTTGTGAAATAAAAACAAAGTTAAACAAATGGCAGCATAATAAAGAAAGAGGAATAGAAGGACAATGAGCCCTACAAAACTGTATTTACATGGACTTTAGGGAAATGGAAATGGAAATGCGAAAAGAGAAACAGACTTGAGGTAGAGTCAAATTAGAGATCCTAAAATTGAGGTTATTGGCTAGAAGAGTACTTGTGAGTTTAATAAATTGAAAAGTTAGGTTTTGTGATAAGTCTTGGAAAAATTCTAGGGGGACCGGGAAGTAACGATCGGTCCAATTTATTTATTTATTTATTTTTGACTCTCAAAAAATTAATAATATTTATTCCAACTGAAATTTTTATAGAACTCTGTGATTTTTGTGTAATTTGGATATATATAAAAAATAGAATTACACAGATTATATATATTTATAATTTAAATACATGTAAAAAATAGAGTTTAAGGTTTAGAGTTTAGTATTTTGGGAGTCAAAACCAAAAAAAAGGTTGTAGATACGGTATATATTTATAATTTAAACTCATAATGTAACCCTAGATATAAACTTAACTATTTGAGATATATTTATATCTTGACTTTTTTTAGGCCACATACAATTCTTGCAGTGTACGTCGGTCATTCATGCCTATTAATGCTCTAAAATAATCAAATACTTTGATTGTAGAAACTAAAACAATTAAGAGAGAGAGAGGGAGTTTCAAACAAAATTTATATTTAATACATTTTCTCATTTGCATCAATATTGGTACAAGTAAATTGAACTTCACAACAAATTAAACGTTTAATATTTGACTTGTTACACATTCCTACATTGAGTATTCAAACCCAGACCAGATAAAACTTGTTGGTTAGAACAAGAATCCCTTTGTGAAAATCTATATGTATCTAAACAATATACTTGGAAGAAGAATGCTATTTATTTATATCGTATATACGGAAAGGATCAAGGGCTTACATCTTGATCCTACATATCTTGCATATCTCTTTAGCGACGGATCAGGCGATGGTTCGGTCCGTCGCGCTATAGATTCGGTTCATCGCTATATGTTGTCTGTCATTAAAAATTAAGACAACGGTTCTCTGATATAGCGACAAATTGAACCGTTGCTCGGTCCATCGCCAAAGGAGGTGTGCATGGTATGTAAAATAAAGGGGTGAGCCCTTGAAATGTACTGATATATATACATATGTTAAATAAATACTGGTACAACTTGAGATCCGACACATTGGCCCCCACATTCTCCAGCTATATTAATAAATCTAAAAAACCCAATTGTTTTTGCTGGATAATTTGACCATTTTCTCGCTTAATTCCATAACAAGCTCAGTCTCTCTCTTCCTCATCATATTATTCTAATATTCTTGGCATAGAAAAAAAAGGCTGAGAAGTGAAAAACCATGTTCATATCAAGGGCTACTCAATTAGTAGGATATCTCTTACTGATCCTCCTTACTATTTCAGCACTACATTCAGCTGTTCTTGAAGCTAGACATCTTCTAGAAGCTTCAGAAAAGCCTTGGCCATGGAAGGAAAGTAAAAGTCCCAATACTATTATGAATGAGAAAGGTTTTTTGGCTACCGTCAACAGAGAAGTGCCTTCATGTCCTGATCCTCTTCACAACAGGTAAATCAAAAAGCTAAAAAAAGAGAAGTTGTATATAAATTTCATGCTATATAATCATAAGTTTTTTGTTTTTGTTGGGATTTTTCTTATATAATTTTTCTCTTGGTGAGCAATATAGAATTATATATATGAATTAATTGATTAGAGTTAATGTCTGTTTTTCTTTTAATTTTTCTCTTGCTACTTTATTTATATAACAATATGTTGTTCGCTATTCATACTGAAGAAAAGTAGAAGTGATAATGCTTGCATATTGTGGTTTTGTTGCATATTGTTAATAACAAATTAAAAATTAATTTTTTATTAAAAATGAATACTAAAAAAGGATACATATATAGTTGTGGTTGGTTATAATTAAAGGTGTAGATGAATCGAATCGAGTCGAGTATTGAGTTACTCAAATTTTATTAACAAAATTTATCGAGTATAAAATAAGATTTGATTGAGACTTATTTAACTATCAAGTCGAGCACAATCTCGAATCGAGCCCAAGCAGTTTGAATTTTTTGAACGAATTTGATGCGAGTATCAATAAAAAAATTGCAATTTGAAGAGATTTATCGAATTTTAAAATTTGCTCATATTTGAATCATTTATATTTTTAGTCAAACTCGAATCGAATTTTTAATCGAACGAGTAATAATCGAGCCTGAACTGTTTACTTATTTTATAGTCTTAATTATAATTATTGAGTCCAGGAACATATCCAAGAACTTGAGTGACTGTTGTTTCTGCGTCTCGCTAGATTGATTGAACGTTTATAAAGTGGGCTGAAACTCAAAGTTAAAAGTAGTGATGTAGTATAATGCTAAAATTTAGAATTTTTTATTATATTTTATTTCACTTTTGCCCCCTCAGATTTTTTAAGATTTTAATGCTACGTTTGGATTGTAGCAATGTGACAACCCCAAAATAGGTCCATTCCATCCAACCCATTCTCGAGTCGTCCAAATCGTAGTATGTAAAATAACTACTGACTTTATTACAACAATTGTCGTGCAAAATACAACAACACATATCTTTGTGAGTTTGGATACAAATATATACCAACTGTAAGTACGTCACAATGACACCTTACATAAAGGTATAGTCGAAACCTGCTTTTAGAAATTAGAATCTTTGGGAAGTGCTCAAGGAAACTTTCGTATACATGGGAGGCCATGCTTAGGTTATGATAGATATCATATGGCCACGCAATTATCCTTGGTTGACCTAATAGACCCCAAAGAAAATGAGAAGATTACTATCATATTCTTCCCAATGGTGAGTTTTCTCTTGACATATCATTATCTCTCTGTCTCTAATTGAGAGTTAAATTTCAAATAGACTCCAAGATCATATAGTGAGTCTTTGGTAGATATACTCAAAGAAGTGGATGAAGTCTGACCACATCTTATGATGACACGAGGTTGTATGTCATTAGACATCTTGTATGATAGTGGCAAAACACCCTTCCAAGTTAAATTCACCTCACCTCAACATCTATAAACCACCGCGCTCTATTCCTTGTTATTCCCCGCTTTCGACCCAAATTTACACTTTTATTACACGAAAGGAATTGTGAAGCAAAAGGGTGAGCACAACTAGTTCGATAAAAAAATATCATGACTAAAGATAATTAAATTATCAATAGCCTTCATCAATAATAAATCGAGATTTAGAACATATGGTAGATGATAAAAAATTTCAACCATAGTTGCGGTGAACGAGCACTCCATTAGAAGAGTCAAATAGACCGTATAAAGTCTATTATCTTCTCCATGTTAAAAGTCCACCAACAATGTTTTATCCCTGTAACATCAATCAACAATTCCTGTCCACAATCACATGTATAACTCATAATCGTAATTGTTGTTCTAAATTCCTTTTCTCATTCAGGACGAAAATAATTTTCATCACTTGTCTTTACCTGAAATATCAAAGATCATGGTTATACCAAATCACAGTTCCTGTTCATAATCATACTAATAAATTCATCTTTGTACTACGGGCCAAAGATATTCATCAACAGTTCATCTTTGCACTACAGGCCAAAGATATTCATCAATAGTTCATCTTTGCACTACAGGCCAAAGATATTCAACTACAGGTCATCTTTGCACTACGACCCAAAGATATTCATCAACAATTCATCTTTTGCACTACTGAGGCCAAAGATATTCATCAACAAGTCATCTTTGCACTACGGACCAAAGATATTCATATCTCAACGAAATACATAATCATTTCAGAATTTATATAAACCATAATTATAACCATATATGTTGATCAATTCACCTTTGCACTTAAGCTAAAGATATTCAATTATAAATTCAATGGTCATGATCATACCAGTCAACAATTCAACTTTGCACTACTGGCCAAAGAGAGCCTATAGTCACTACAAGAAAATGCTCTAACAGCGACCAAACTTATCAGCGACCGCATTTTGTGGTCGCAGATAGGATTTGTAGCGACCAACATTAGCGAATCGAACTTGAATTTGGTCGCTAGATTATGTTAATGATCGATCCCTTCATTGCGCTTATTCGATCATGAGTTCATTTTACCTCCAAAATTTTGGTTGGAAATGTTGGCGCGCTTACTTGTTTATGACCACTATATAACAAATGACGCGATTCGATCGGATATACTTCCACATCATTTAAAATCAATGATCGCGTCGCGGTCGGCCGATAATGCCATCATGGATGTATTTCAATAAACCAAGATGTCGATTCGTCCTCTCGATCCGAGCGTAAGAAAAAGAGGAGAAAAGAAGAGGGAGTAGGGGAGAGAAGAGGAGGAAGATCGCGTAAACGCCTTCACCATCGACATCACCGCGACGCCTTCACCACCGCCATAACCCAGATCCAGCAGCATGCGATTTTGATGATAACTTCCACATACCCAAACTATATTTAGCTTTGTTTGGTGTTCACGTCATGTACCCCTACTAGGGATGATAATTTCTCCACTCCTCAAGTGATTCTTAAGTCATTTCAAGAATGAGAAGAGAATCGAGAATGAAGAATCATCAAATATTATTTATGAAGATGAGGAGGAGATGATATTTATTTTATTTTTTTTGTCCCATATCTCGCTCCAGAGTAGTTATATATTAATTAAATTAATATTTATAGTAGTATATATTACATAATTAAAATATCATCCATGTATATATAAGGGTTTAATATTTTCATTGTTATAAATATATTTTAATGTAAATTACATATATTGTAGTTATTTTCAAGATAGTAAAATTGTGAAGTGCATTTCACAATTATGCTTCTGAATCGCTTTCACGCCGATGATTACATAAATGAGCACACCTCTCGCCCATAAGGATCTGATTTGACCTAATTTCGTGTATGTTTTTATTAATTATAATGATTATATTAATATAATATTCAAAGGATAATTTTTAGTAATGTTATTATTGTTGTTTTATTTGCGAGAAAAGGTATAGATGGGAGGGCCTTACGAGCTTCGGTGATTCGACATTATTCGCGCGTAAGTCTGTGGTCCGTACCAAGGATAACTTAAATAAAGAACGACAAAAAGCAATTCACAATGCTGAGATCGACCATCCGGGCCGGGGAGAAGATTATATGCACGAAGCATAGCCTCAGTGGTGCACCCAAATCCATATGGGGTGAGATGTGTGCCCAATGGAGAATTTGAGTCGGGTGAAAAGACGAAAGATCTGCCACCACCAACAGAGCCTCGGGTGTGTATCCGAAGCGAAAAGGCTAAAAGGAACATACTGAGTATGCGGTATTTCACAGCCAGCTTGACATATCACTTTGCCAGGTAATGTATTTACAAGTTTTAATATGTTTTCAATCATGAATTGTAGAAAATATATCCCATTTTTACTTAGTAATATTGTGTTATTTTTGTATAGGAGTCTCGGTCTCAGGTCACCTATCCATTGGGTTTGGATGTATGCGTATTACACCCGTGATGGTCACTGAGGCTATCCGGATAAGCGGTAATAAATTTTAACAACTTGATCTTTAATTAATGCTTACAAAATTAATTTATTTTTAACTATTTAATTGTTAACATGATGACATGCGGAGACACTTATAAGCGTTTATTGAATGGCGCTCTCCCGAAGGCACTCCACGTCCGATCATCGATCAAGAGTTGTGGGAGAGAGGCGTCACATTGTGAAGAAGAACTACGTTAAAGGTCAAGGACAACGACGACGCCCATCCTTCATGGCTCATCTTTGCTCTTCTACCCATCTACATAATATCGTCCTAGCCATCCAAATTGCTTATACTCCCGTTGTGTGAGAGCTATATGTCAAGATCGGGATGTTCAAGAAGATCTTGGGCGGACACATCCGGGGCTCTGAAGTCTTTGAGGAGTTAGTCAAGCGATGGCAGCGGCAATGATCACAACACGGGGATGACGACGAGGTATAAAATCAATTTGTTGTATATTGTCGTAATATACCAATATTAACATAGTTAGTAAATATTTATAACTTGTTTTATTATTTTGTTAATATTACAGGGTGATCAAGGAGGCGGTGATGCTTGATTAGTACCTGCTTTAGATTAGTATTATAGTTATAATATAAGTTTGTACTTGTTTCATTCTTAGGATGTTTGTATATTGTTACTTAAATAATTTTTAAAATGTTATTATATTTATTCAAAATCATATTGGTTTTGAATGGTTTATATTCTAGTTTAGTGTATGTGTTATATGATGGACGATGGATGTTTATATTGTTGTGTATCTTCATTATTGTGTATGTGTGTTGGGATAAAACAATTTACAAAACAGTACTGAGTTTTAGGATTTATGCAAAAACAAAGAAGATTCTGTTATTTTATTTTTTAATATCAGCGACCGCATGCGGTCGTTGATTCCGGTCGCTGACACGACACGTGAAACACATCAGCTTTGGCCATGGCCCATCTTGACTCGACTTAGCGGACCGGATTTGCCATTTCGATGACGATATCGATCGCTAAGAATCGATTAAGCTAATAGTGGTCACCGATGTGCATTTTAGCGACCGATTTTTTGTCGCGACGCTTTTTAGCGGCCATGAAAGTAAGTCATAGATAGATATCGGCGACCACAGTGATCATCACGATAAGCTTTTTTGTTGTAGTGAGTCACGATCATACCAATAATCTATCCATCTTTACACTCAAGTCAAAGAGAAATATCATCATTAGGGTTATAAGAATGTTATATAAAAACAATATAATCAACATATAGATTTAATCTCAAGAGTAAGATTCATAAATCAATGATTTCATAACAACTTAATCAAAATGTTATAAATCACTTAATAATCTCATAATCTAATATTATTAATACTACCACAATATTTTAATCATTTCTTAAACTTATAAACAATTTATTTTAATTGTTTACACTTTACTAATAAATGCATTTAATCATCTTAAAATTCCAACCTCATAAGATCTCATCACCAATAGCCAAAACCCTCATAAAAAATTTGCATATATCTCATATATAATTCTCAAGCCATAAAATCATATTTTTCAATTTTCTTAATTCACATAACATATTTAATTCATTTACTCATAACTAGAATATTTTCATGAAAAATACCAAATCAGTTTTAAAAATATTTCTTTTCTGGGATTTAGAAGAATATAGTCCCATATTGAATATATATTTTTCTCAAAATTTTTAAAATTCATTTACTATTTTTCACATGGCCAAAACCACCGAATATTCAGACATTTATCATAAATTGTAATTTTATCCAAAAATTCTGAAATTTACACGGTATACTGATATTATGTAGATGTACTCACAATAAAAATTTCATCAATCTTGGAGTTAATCACAAGGAGTTATAAGCAGTTACTTTTAAAATAGTCTTTTCTAATAAAATCCATAACTCCTAATCTATACATCCAAAAATCGCCATTTTTGGACACAATCAACAAAACTCATCAAATTATCATTTCAAATTTTTCTAGAATTTTTGAAGGTTCAGAAGAATTTCGAAATAATAACCCTTAAAATCCCTTATTATCCCTTACCTCAAAAGAGCAGTACTTCTAACTGGAATAACGTTGAACGAACTTGCACCGTATAGCAATACTCAAAGTATACTCAAAATACTCACAAGAATATGCTCGATAATATAGAGAGAAAACTTGAGTTTAAGGTGTGATTTTTAATTATAACCTAAGCACCTTATTTATAGGAAATCGCTTAGAACACCAAAAGCAGAAAATTTATTAAAATAATAATATTATATTTTTTCCCCAAGACTTCATAATGATGCTCTCAACATCGAACTCAGCCCCTAACACATGTTAAATGAGGGAAACAAAATGTAAAAAACGTTTTTGTTATTTAAATTATTTTAAACTTCCAAAAATCAATTATTTCGAAGCTTCGAAACTTCAATAATTCATAATAAATAGCCCTTTTTCCAAAAATTTGAATCTCGCGTGTTTTTATAGGAAATTCAATTATCTACAACTTTGCAGAAGAAAGTTTTTCCAAATTCCAAACAGAAATTGACCGAAATCTACAAACGGACAATTTTACAGGCTATAATCAAATTTCAGTCAATAAATGGGGTCCACCGACATGTTTAACATGTTTTAAACATTTATTGCAACAAAAATACTCTTCCTCCTCGTATACTCATATATCCCACATTCGTTGTAAAAATATCACCATTATTATATTATTAAAATATAATAATATATATATATATATATTTAAATGAATTATTTATCAGAAAAAGATAAAATTTCAATTTTCAACAATTGTCACGTTAAAAATTTTCTCCATCTATATCCGCATAAAATCAATATTTTTCTCATCATATGAATCAATAATTAATTATTCACAAATAATATTACGAATCACAATATTATGAAACAGCGGTTCTCCTGGAAGAGGGGGCTTTCCAATAAGAATTTCTCCTTCTTGGCGCCAAGCAATTAGGTGACCAAACCTCTCCTTAGACAGAACTTTCTAGACATTGCCAATAATGTTATCTAATAATATTATTCAAATAATATGAATTATTGCTTCGATAATTAATGAAAAATACTATGTAGTGACAATTATAAAATATCAACGCAGCAATTATTGAATCAATAAAATCTTTGAGCGATAATTATCGTAACAATTATTGAGTAATGCCTTACGAAAAAATTTATCATGCTTCATGAATAGTTTTTAGTGAATAGTAACTCGTGAATAGTAACTCATGAATAGTAACTATAGAAAAATTGAATACTTTTATTTCATAAAATTCGGGGTCTTACAAGCAAAAAATGTGAGAATATAATGACTCATTCTTATGAAATAAAAAAATTTGTGTTTGGTTGCAATTGAAATTGACTCAAATTTATGAATTTTATTTCTCGGGGGAGGGAGAGTATGGAATAACTCATTCCAACTAGAATGGAATAAATTATTCCATTCTCCATTCCATTCAATTACTTCAATTCAAACGTAACATAAGTTCCAAACAAACACAAAATTTAATATTTTTAAGATCCCTAAATATGGATAGAAACATTTACAGTTTACTAGCATTGCAAAAAATAAAAATAAATAAAAAAGTAAGAGATTGAAAAAATAAACAAATTAGCACTCTGCATATATTTGTGGGTGGTGTAGGCGTACGTGTAGATAGTGAAATGTGGACATCATAAAAGATAATTTACATTTTAAAAATACAGTAAAATTTAATACGTATAATGAAATATGAAAATTAATTTTATATGTTACCTTGAACCTAATATAATATAAATTTACGTTCTCAAAACATGAGCCCACTGTAATAATTTTGTTTATATAATTGGAAAGGGGTCAGATTAACTAGTTACTAACAAAAGTACTGTAGTACTCCCTCCATCCCATTATATATGACGTTTAAAGATTATTTGCAACAATTAAGAAATATTAAACATGATTCTTTTGTCCTTAATAAATGAATTAGCCAAACAAGAATTAATTACTTCATCCCATTATATCTTTCGCTCTGTGCAATTCTTTGTAATACCTTTACCACCATGTAAGCGTTTGTGAAATCCAGCCCTGACGTCGGCTCGTCGAGGAATAATAGAATTGGATCGTGAATTATGTCGATTCCGATTGAGACGCGGCAACAACGTTAATGCGTCGGAGACGCCTCTATGGCCTTCGTCCCCGATATTTGTTTTGGGTTGCGTTGCGTGAGGCCTCTGCGTTCGCGTTTGTGAGGCCCATGACATATGCTAAAATTACTTTGAGTAATCGAGTTCCAATTGCTCATGGCTTAATGTTCTTGATCCTTTCAAGCTTCCTTTTCGCGATCCGATTCGCCAAAGCATCGATTAATGTTGATTTTCCCTATCCTAAGGAGCTCCAAGCACGACGAGGATTTCTCCGTGTCGGGCCTCATGGGATATGTCGTTGAGCGTAGATTTTGTATTCGAGAAGAGGCTCTCACCAATTGGTTCCGCTATATGTCGTTCGAGACTCAAAGTAGGTCAGGTTACCAAACAAAGTCGGAGCTTCATTTTCCGGGGGATTTTCACGTTGTGGGTAAGATTATTAAAGGAGAGAACGAAGGACATGCTAGTATTAAGAAGAAAGGGTAGTATTGAAATAAAAGTGGACAATTTAGCTTTGGACTTGTAAAACGTCTATTATTTTTAGAAAAATAAAAATCCCTTAAACGTCAGATATAATGGGATGGAGGGAGTATTATATAGTCAAAAAGTCTAGGCAGACAGAAAAATGGGACATAAATATTGGACATGAGTATATTTAACTTTTATTTATTTATGTTTTGACCCTCAATACTCCTGGATTTAAGGGGATATTAGCCCTTGTTCTATTAAATGCAGCTGTTAATAAATTAACAAACTCTTGCATCGGATTAACCGGACCTCCCTCCGGATGATTCACATTAGCTTCTTGGTTACGTTGCACTCTTCTCGACGGCATTTTGCTGATACAATAAACATACATTTCGTTATTATTTCTTCCTTTATTAGTTATTATTTAATAATAAACAATAACTTCAACATCCATTACTCATTGTTTTCCATAAAAAGGCTTATATTCATTCTTTGTAGTATAATACTACATTGGTTACATTACACAGCCTAAGCTGATTACATTACTTTCCTGTTGTTGCTTTCCAAAAATTGGGATTTACAAAAACTACCCTTCACTATACAAAGAGGGCTTTATGTCACTACTAATTAAAAAATATTTACCTACTTAAACTACTCTAGCTACTACTAAATTACATCTGCCTTAAGGCATTATTGAAATCTGCCTTGGCAAGACCGGAAATGATATCATGGCTAATAGTATGTCGTGTCTGCCCCACCTCTACAGGATATTCAGCTACCTGTTGCTGAAAATCTGTGTGAGTACTCCTATGTATATAGGACATTCTCCCTATCTTCTGATGTTTGGTCTTTAGCTCCTCCTTGAGCTCAAAGACCTCATGTTTCAGCTCATGGACCTTGTCCTTAGCCAAAACCCTTTCATCGTGCTCCTGCTCCCACATGGACTCCACATCAGTCTTGTCCTCTATGACAACTTGGAGCTCTGCCTTCAGCTCCTTGACCTCCTGACAGTAATGGATATTTCTATCCAATACTGACATGAATAGAGACACCATCGACCCCCCAGGAGCTCTCTCTGCTGCTATAGCTATGGGATTAAAGGACACTGCCTCCACTTCCTCCTCTATCATACCATCGAATACTAACATGAGGTCAGGATCCTCTGAGTCTCCAAACTCAATAACAACTAACTCAGGTTCTGCCGTTATGGGGTTCGGTATGACCTCAACTTGGTTCACCGACTCTTCACTAATGGCCTGACCATCTACATACATTCCATTTACTCCTGACATCTACACAAAATAATTAAGTTGATTAGTACACGTCAGTAGAATAATAAAAACACATAACATAATCATAATGCATTTTTTTATAAGGTTATTTTACGCTTTTACTTCTTTGACTTCTCTTAAGGTTATGACTTAAGGTTTTAATCCCCCTTAAGTTTTATAACCTAATGCTTTGATACCAACCTGTGGCCCCCCCAAATCGGGTATCTTCCAACCCCGATGGATGGTGATACACTCTTACCCATTCACATACATTCCATTGAAAAGTCTCAAAAGAACGAATATGTCTTATATATATTCAAAATAATATTACATTTCTCCAGGTTCTTTATAACCCATTCATTCGTTCTTGTCATAATATTCAATATATTACAAATGTTCACCTATACTATTACATACGTAATCTAAGGGTTCGTCTTCGCCTTGCCCTTATCCTTGCTGGAGCCTACGGTCCATTCGATCTTAGCTGTGTTCATATGGTTCAAGTAAGAGTGAACATGACTAGCTCAGCAAGTACTACAATTCTAATAAACAACATGCTTGAAACATAGAACTCATATATCTTCAATAACTGAACAATAGTTACGAAGTACTATCGATAATTCCAAATAGCACTTCTTTTCATTCAAAACGTTTTACAACAACAATATTTAGTAAAACATCAATTCTGGTCCAAGACCTTGAGCATTTCATAAGTTTTTTTGAAAAGGACGTCCCGACACTAAGTCCGTAAGTCTGACATTACTTACGAGCACATCTAGGTGATCAGCCTATAGTACTCTATGTTGATCAACACTACATTCATTAAACGTGTGTACGTTTAAGTTGTGGCAACCTCACATGCCTGTCGTTAAACGACAAAAATATTTTAGCATACTCAGTCTTCGTTTGAAAACCACACCAATATAACTTGGTAAATATTAAACATGCTTGATAGAATCATAACATAAGTCTAGCCGAAAGAATTTGCTTTGACTTCCTCATACAAGACTTCATTCGAAAGGATACATGAATTACCAAGCTTGTCCAAACTGAACTGGAACAAGGGTTAGAATACTTGTCTTTAGCGTCTGCTTACTGTTTATCACACGTACACTTTAAGTCTCTAAGTTTCTACAATACATGATCATATAACGTACCACATTAGGTCATATATAATCAAGTATGTATACTACTATATCTTACCCTTTATCTCAATCTAATCCCGACTTAGATTTGTTATTATTGGTTCCGACTTTTCGTTACATTGTTTCATTACGTTCATGTTTAATTACTTATCTTCAACCTTTAGATAACATAAATAAGGTTTAACAATACCTTATTAAGTTCCTCAGTTTATTACTACTGAGTTACTGTTCATGTTATACTTATAAACCTTCATCACTGTCCAAATCCTAGGGTTGGCTGGCTACCACCCCTTTCTCTTTTTGTTGCCTTCATGCACATGAAAGTTAACGATGGTATAGACCAGGACTCGTATGGCCATGAGTCTCCTCTGTTATGGCCGCGATGTGGCGCCAGTTAGCAATGTACCCTGTTTTGTCCTCATATGCAGCTACGGGCCTTAAAGTCGAGTCGTCGCTTACTAAGTGCGGACTCTGTGCCTCGAATAATTTTGCGATTTTTTTGAAATTTTGCGAAACTCTGATGCATAACTTCTTCGTTATAAGTCCGAATTGGCTCGTTCAAAAGCCTCACGGTTCACAAATTACATACTCTATGCGTTCATGCAAGAATTTTATCTATTTGACTTCGTTTGCTAAAATTTCACCTATTAGTTCATTTTAACAAAATGATAAACGTTAAATGAGCGTTCAGCTTTCGTTCTTCGTTCTAAGTCGAAATTACATCATTTTCGAGTTCGCAACTCTATAATGCCAAATACGACTTGTCTCCATCGAAAACCAACGTTTCCAACTTCAAACATAAAATACGACTTCCATTCTGAGAATTTCACGAATTCGACGATTATCGTCCAATCGTGTGAATTCCGGCGAAACCCCATTACTAATCATTCTAAATGGATTTTAATCATCATATGCACATTTTAAGTTACGTATTACACCAACTTATCATCAAAGTAAGTTTTGACTTATTCTCATAAGTTAATAACTTATTCAACTTATAAACTACAAATTTCCTTACTTATGACTTAATATGGACTTAAGTCCATCAATCAATGTTCTCATACCATATCGAACATACTAACATCATATGAAAAACATATGATAAGTTCTTCACAAGTTTATCAACTTATTTAAGTTCAAGTTGCTTATTCAACTTATTCGGCTTAAGTTCATTCATTACTTACTTCTTATATGTTCTTAACATACATGCACATTAAGTTACACTCCTCTATCAATCTTATTATGGTAGAGATAGACTAATAGATCACAAGATCATTTACCTTTGATGACTAAAGTCTTCTTCTTTGAAATCTAGCAAAAGGTTGGTTTGGCTTTAAAAGTGCTTATTCTCTCTAACACTTAAGTTAATTTGTTTTGGGTGAAAGTTGAACAATGAAAAATGATCAACAAACTCTCCTATTTATAGGCTTGGCAAAGTGAGGGCATAATGGTCTTTTAGGCGTTGCACCTCCTCAACTAACCTCCTTAATCCACCTCCTTATTAACCTCCTTACTATTTATTGCTTTACAACTAAGTAAACTTGCTAGACACATCTATTACTTGACCATCACAACACTTGATCATCACACAAAGTGCTTGCCCATCAAGACTACCCATATTACTCTTGGTTTGCTCCATGGATCATGGCTTATCACATTGGGCTTGCTTAATTAATCTAGCTAATTCTTATTGGGCTTACATTACAATAGTTTGGACTCATGATTAACAAATACTTGGGCTTGCATATCACTTTCTATTGGACTTCTACCAATATGATAATAATCCTACAAGTCCATTCCATTTAATTAAACACCTTGGCATATATACTATACGTATAATTCTCGTATGCTAGCTCGTATACTAAATTGTAATATACGTTATTCCATTCTCCATACTTAATAGTATAATACGTGTATTATACTTACGTTCAATACCTCGCATAATGCTTACGCATCATACGATTAATACCTTCTCTTCTTAACAATTAATATTCCTAACGTTCTCTAATTAAGTCCGCATGCGAAATATTACGTTTTCCGTACTTAGATTATTATTACATAATCCATTTCACCTTGATATTATAACGTTACGTATTTCTCGGAAGTTCAAAAATAATTCCCGAGTAGAAATCGATGAATAGTGTTTTTCAGAAAATTTCTCGGAAAGCTTTTATTTTCGTCTTAGAAATTCAAACACTTTAATTCTCTTACGTAGTTAAAATACTACGACATTCCGACGTTTCTAGGTTATAGAACGACAATCATCTTATCAACACGTAATAATAATAAATAATATTATTTTATTCATTATTAAAAGTATTTACAAAGGTTCAATTTTTCCGGGGCGTTACAACGTTCACCATTTGTCTGCGTTGCGTAGGCCTCTGTGGCCTTCGTCTCCAACGACTGTTTTGGCTGCGTTGCGTAGGCCTCTGCGTTGCGTTGCGTAGGCCCATGACATATGTTGAATTGAGTAATTAGGATTCCAATTACTCGCCGTTTAATGTTACTGATCCTTTCAAGCTTCCTTTCGCGATTCGATTCGTCAAAGCATCGATTAATGTTGATTTTCCCTATCCGAAAGCTCCAAGCACGGCGAGGATTTCTTCGTCTCGGGCCTCGCCGAATATGTCATTGAGCAGAGTTTTTGTATTCGAGAAGCGACTCTCAGCTGCAACTGGTTCCGCCATGGTCGTCGGAGCTCCGAGGCCGATCCGGTTACCAAACAAAGTCTGAGCTTCATTTTCTGGGGGATTTTCATGTCGTGGGTAAGATTATTGAAGGAGAGAACGAACGTCATGCTAGTATTAAGAAGAAAGAGTAGTATTGGAATAAAAGTGGACAATTTAGCTTTGGACTTGTAAAACGTTTATTATTTTGGGAAAAATAAAAACCCCTTAAATGTCAGATATAATGGGATGGATGGAGTATTATATAGTCAAAAAGTCTAGGCAGATAGAAAAATGGGACATGAATATTGGACATGAGTGTATTTAACTTTTATTTATTTATGTTTTGACCCTCAATAGGGGTAAAAATATAAATAGATAAAAGTTAAATACACCTCATATCCAATATCCCTGTCCCATATTCCTGTCTGTATAGAAGAACTCATTATACAGTAAGCAAAAAAACTGATTTTATTTTTTTGGAGGTGTGAGCGGCGACGCTGGGGGACATGGCCTCCTCCATCTCAATTTAACTACAACAATACTATTATCACATAAAAAAAAGTTCACATAATATTTACATACATATACATACATACTATAGGCTCCGCTTAATATGTGGGGCCAACAAATGTACATATGTGTGTATGTAAATATTATGTGAGCCTTTTTTATGTGATAGTATCATTATTTATTTAACTAAGGTTGTCTATGATAAAATTAAATTTTAAGATTTGAACACATTTAAATAATGTAGAGATTTTGTCTAAAATTGTATTTAAATGAAGAATATTTTTTGATAATTAATTTTTTCAAAATGCATGAATAATAATATTTTATCATTTTAACCCAATGAACAAAATTTGAACAGAGGGAAGCTTCTTCAAAAACTATCTTCCATTGTTGCCCCTCTAAGCTTGCGTAATCGTAGTCACAACCGTGATTGTTGCCCCTGTCCATATCGACCATCTTCTTAGATTCTTCCACCACTTTCTTTGATTTGCCAGCCATTCATTCCAACAAGAAAATGAACAATCAAAACGTCTGAAAGCTCGCAACTGGCTCTCTCAGTAATGAAGGGCTCAAATTGTTTAAAAAACAAGGGATTTAGAGGATGGGTCACACAATCAAGGAAAAAGGAGTGGGTTCAAGTTCATATATATAAATAAATAAATAAACCCAACTTGGGGAAAAGGGGTAACGAGAATTAGAAAAAAAACAGAATTTATTTTGATAAAAAAAAACTAAAAAATGAGACCCAATTGAAAACGTGGGAATGATTTTTAGGGCAAATAGAACAAATCTTAAATTGGAGAGCAGTAACCCGTCCTAAATTTCTGAAGATTATGAATGGGTTGGTGAGAGAGCGAACGACTTTGAAAGAAGGGACTAGGGAGTGAAGGGATTATTTTTGTGCATAAAAAATATAAAACCATCCGGTCTCCGAATAATTTAGAGTTATATTTGTCTCTTGTTTATTAAAAGGCAAAAAAAATATTTACCAAATAATTTCAGTCTAGGACCGAATCAGATGCATTTCTATTAAGAAACATTTAGATATAATCAAACAAGTCCACTTATATATAGTAAAATATTAACTAATTAGTATTTACACATTATTTTATACTTATTTTTTTAATAATAATTATATTTTGTCACCATAGACACCTAAGTTTAAGAATTATATTTTGTCACCATACACCTAAGTAGCGGGAGAAGGTTCAAAATTGCCTCTGACATTTTTCTCGATGTCTACCGAGCACCTTATACTTTTTTTTCTTCCAAAAATACCTTCAACGTTACATATTTTGGGTCACCCGTGCCCCTGGATCAAACGGAGTCGTAGACTAATGTTACTCATACGTGTCCTTATTTAACTGACTTGGACTCAAACAAAGTCTAAACAAACCCTTTCTCGTACGCAGACAAAGTACTTACAAATTAACCATCCCTCTCTCCTCCATTTCACATACATACTCTCCTGAGCAAATTAATTAAGCTCATCTGGAAGAAGCAGCAGCAGCAAGCCACCTTCATGGCGCTTCCAACCCTCACTACTAGACTCCTAATCTTCTCCCTTCACTTACTACTCATTTCAGTCTCTTGTTCCGATGATGATGTTCCAACTTTCATCATTCGTGTCCACTACGATTCCAAGCCCTCCATTTTTCCCACCCACATTCACTGGTACCAATCCTTCCTCCAATCTCTTTCCCCCACCCCTACCCCTACCCCTACTACTCAACTCATCATCCACACTTACGACACCATTTTTCACGGTTTCTCAGCAAAGCTCTCGCCTTTACAGGCTCAGAAGCTCCGTTCCCTCTCTGGCATCCTTGCCGTTATCCCCTAGCAGGTTCACCATCTTCATACCACTCGATCCCCTCAGTTTCTGGGCCTAAAGACCACGGATAGTGCTGGCTTGCTCAGAGAGTCTGACTTCGGCTCGAATCTAGTCATTGGGGTCATCGATACCGGCATCTGGCCCGAGAGGCAGAGCTTCAACGACTCCGACATCCTTGCCGCCTTTGACGCCGCCGTTGCCGATGGCGTTGATGTCATCTCTCTCAGTGTTGGCGGCGTGGTCGTTCCCTACTATCTCGATGCGATTGCCATCGGAGCATTTGGAGCCTCTGATGCGGGTATTTTCGTCTCTGCCTCCGCCAGAAACGGCGGTCCTGGTGGCTTGACCGTGACTAACGTCGCCCCTTGGGTCACAACCGTCGGCGCAGGAACGATTGATCGGGATTTATGCACGATTATGACCTTTGCCCCTTTTAAAAAATGAACAGATGCTTTGTCTACGTACGAGAAAGGTTTTTTTTAGACTTTGTTTGAGTCCAAGTCAGCAAAATAAGTTCACGTATGAGTAACGTTAGTCTATGTGACAATTCCGTTTGATCCAGGGATACGGGTGACCCAAAAAATATAGCGTTGAAGGTATTTTTAGAAAAAAAAAAGTATAGAGTGTTCGATAAACATCGGAAAAAATATTAGGGATAATTTTGAACCTTCTCCCCCTAAGGATCATAATAACAAGTATCGTATCCACGTATTGATAGACATATTATTTTGTATATAAAAATCATACATATCGGTATCAGTATGTATTGACATGCCGTTTTAAATTTATTAATGTTTATATATATATATATATATATATATATATATATATATGCGTATAAATAAATATTTATTTGTTATAAAAAAAACATTCAAAAAATTATTAAACTCCATATATGTCAGTAATATATTACATTCATCATATTAATATAGCTATTTAAGCAATTCAATAAAATTTTGGTATTTTAAAAAAGGACCAAGAATTGTAATTAGAAGGCAATGATTCAAGATTCAAAGGTTTCGTGGTTTAGTTGGTTATCACGTTAGTCTAACACACTAAAGGTCTCCGGTTCGAACACGGGCGAGAATCCAATAGGATAAATAATTTTTAGATAAAACAAAAATTAGAGTAATTAAAAAAATTAATTAGCCAAATAAAAAAAGAAATTAAGATTTGTTTGTCAATAATTGAAGGACTTTTTATTTAATAAGAAAGTAACTAGTACAGCTAGTATGCACAAACTTAGACACCATCTTTGTATCTCTTTCATAACATGCTGTTATACACACAAATTATTAAAAAAGAATGAGTTATGCTATAAATTGTGAAAATATTTGAATTATGATTGATACGTATATCCATACATGAGATAATTGAGAATTAAGAATGATTTTATTTTAATTTATTTTATTTTATCACATAAATTTTAAAGTTGGTCACAATTTAATTTTGTCAAATATTTATCAATATGAATATTATTTTCTAAAAAAAATTATTTATTTTTTTTCTGGCTTCCACGTATGTAAATATACAATTGAACTTAACGTTCGTCCAAGAAATTAGACGGAATGGCCTGATTAAGAATTTTTAAAGAACACAATAGGTCAATTGAATTATTTTAAAGTGCAGCGGCTAATTGCTTAAAATACGACGACCACCGTGGAGTAAATGTGCTTTTTCCCAAACATTATGTGTCAACTTTTTATGATCAATTGAAGAGGGAAGGAAGATTCCAGGGGGCAAGTTTGAAAGTCAATTAATAATCTAGAAGGGGGGTTGAATAGATTATTACAGATTTAAAAATATCTTAAGCCTTTTTGATTAATTTGCAGTGTTAGAAATTAATATGCAAGACAGTAAAAAATATCAATCACACAATGCACAGAGATTTATCTGGTTCACAACATACACCCCTTGGTATGTTGCTACGTCCAGTCTCAAGTCCCTACTTGGAACTTGAGATCCTATTACTATCAGTAATAATCAACTACTTCAACAGACGGAGAAGCCTTTACAAAGTTTTATAGTCAAACTTTCAACTGTTCCCAACTAATCTATCTTGGACAGCAAGCTCTCAGCTCCCTCCTCAAGCTTAGTTGTACTTCTTTTGAATTCAGTTCTATTCTATGATCTGGTCTTGAAACAACAACCTCTTCCTCACCTCACAAGTACACTAGAGACCCAACTTCCACCGACTTCTAAGACTGGTCTTGAGTCAAGAATTACTTGTCTTTCTCACAGGTACATAAAATAAACTAACTCTGACCTTTTTCTCTTTTTACAAATGATTTACAACAATGTGCTTCTCAAATAAGCAGATAAGAATTTAGTACAGATTTGATGCTTCTCAATTAAGCAGATATATGATATTAAAGTATTTTATGAAGATTTAACAATTCTATAGAATAAAGAGTGTTTTTCTATGTATAAAATAAAATTGCTTCTTAATTAATCTTGATCAAATAATTTATGAGTTGTAGATAAATCAAAAATCAATTCAAATGTCAAATAAGCACACTTTGATATAACAAATATTATTAGTTTAACTCAAATAATATATAAGAATATTTTTATCTATTATGTGAACTCTTTATAAATAGTGTCACTTGGTACTATAAGGAATCGTACAGTTGGATTCCTCTCCGTAGAGGTTTATCTCCGTAGCCTTGCGGCGCCCAAGTATAACAAAATTTATAATTTTTACAAAATCTATATAAATATTTTCGAATAGATCACTACGATTCTCAAATCCGGTTCGGATGACTACTCTTTTTGGAGCTGTATCTGAGTGTTGTTTTGAGCTATCAAGTGTCGTATCTATTTTACGATATTTATATAAATAATATCAATAAAAGGTTACTGAAGACTATAAGGAATCGTACGGTTGGATTCCTCTCCGTAGAGGTTTATCTCCGTAGCCTTACGGCGCCCAAGTATCCTTTTATTTGATAAATAGATGAAATATATATATATATATATATATATAGAATTGTGTAGAATAATAAGTATTTGTATATCTATAGATATAACACAAGTAAGAAATAATTTCAAATTTTAAACTTATCTCAATACTTGGACCAATTTTTCTCTTCAAAAATAATCAGAACTTTTGTATAAAACTTTAGAGAGAATGTAGGCAAGGAGAGTATGATTTTCTTTTCACTGAATTGGTAAGAACCAAATGAATGAAATACTCCCTACTTATAGAATTTTTGAGGTTGGGGCAAAATTGTCATTTAGAAAAATAATTTTTGAATGTATGGTTTAGATCAAACATTTTGAATTGAATGGTCTAGATTTAATCAAGCTTAAACGCAGTAAAAGGTTGAAATCCGCCCAGGCGCTATTTTACCAAGATATCATTTAATATTCATTTTGACCACATGTTTAATACTTTGCAAGCCTTATATGATTGTCCCAATATTAATGACACAGTTTTGCCATTTAGCGCACACACACGATTTTGATACTTTAGCACACACACACACACACGGTTTTATGCACTTTAACATACATTAGTATATACGAATATAATATGGTATAAAATATATTATGTATATATTATTTTTGATAGTTTTTTTAAAGTATAGAAATATTTTACCCAACTTTGATTTTTAGAAAAAGAAATAAGATATCCTTGCCTTAAAATAATGTATGATTTAATTTAATTAACACTTGACATATAATTTATCAAGGTCAATAAAAAATTAATTCAAGTAAAAATAGTAAATAATAAAATAAATAAATAGATTAAATATTTATTTAAAACATAATTGTTATCATCAAAATATAAGATAAAAATATACCTATCAATCTCCCTCTTTTTGATGATGACAATTTTATATAAAAATATTTTTGTTTTTAGAAAAACTCCCCCTTAAATTATGAACCCCTTGATTAGATTCAATCAATCGTAATTAATCATAGCAGTTTATGTAATATGACAGATCATAGAACGATTTAAATTTAGCAGTTTATATACTTATTCATGGCAGTTTATATATAACAGTTTATATACTCATTCATGGCAGTTTATATTATATACTCATTAATGGCAGTTTGTAGCAGTTTATATATAACAGTTATATACTACTGGCCGCCTCTGTATATTTTTCTTCTCCCCCTTTGTCATCATAAAAAATAACGGGGTAAGAAGATTGGGAAAACATCAAAAAATCGTCAGAAAAACCTGCATAGTTAGTTAGCCAAAAGGAATATTTACCATAATAGACAGGAGAAGTAGTACTAGTAGTCAAGGTAGTTAGTGGAGTGAGAGAAGGGTGAGGGATTAGGGAGTACAGTTATCCGAAGGAGTAGAGAAAAGGAACAAATAGTTAGTTAACATGATCATACAGATTTTTGTCCTCTAGATCAAGAAGAGAAAAATGAGACATATCCGGAATATGAGCTTCTGCATCCGCTGGTGGCGGAATAGACATAGGAAAATCTGGTGTAGTATCAGCATTGAAAGGATTCAGCAGCATGTTGTTGTGTTTTAATAATAAACAGACCACGAATTTGACAGTGTGTAAGGAAAGCTGAGTGTCTTCCAGTTTTTCAAGAATCAGTGTTTGATTTTGCAGTAATAGTTGATTCATGTTGTTGAGAGAGTCAAGTTTGGAAGCCATGTTGATGGTAGTTTCAAAATGTTCATTATCAAGAGGTTTAAAGATAATAAAGGGTTGTGGTGGTAGATTGAGGTGAGCAATAATGTTGCTAGTAGGAACATGCTGAGATTGATGAGTGGCCAGAGGAAGATCTAAATAAGTGAAAATTTTGGTGAGAAGGAGACCGAACCCGAGACAATTTTGTTTGAAAGCAAATTCAAATGAAGAGAGCGTAAAATATGCCGATTAGCAAAGGCATACACTCATTTAGCAAACCCTTGATAATTTCCAAGTCAAATGGTAATAGTTTGCGATCATCCCGAACAGGTATGAAATTTTGTCTTAAAATTTTGCCTAAAAATTGAGACCCGGGAGTTAAAAACTCTAAACCAATTTTGCATGGAAAGTCAAACAAAACGACTGGTACCATTTGGTCAGAAACGACAGAAAGATTGAATTTAAACAACATACAGTCTTCAACTGATATTCCAGAGTGATGTAAATAGGAATTTACCCTAGGTAATTCTATAGTAGAAGGAGATAACTTGAGAGCATTGACAATAAACAATTCATCAATTAGATATGTTTGACCTTGAATACAAGTTGTTATACTCTTTAGTAACCCAGATGAATCAGTTAAAAATTCCATATGAGAATAAAATTCAGCAATGAGACTAGGATAAATAGATTTGTCATGGAAAGAAATCAGACAGTCCCATCCAACATTTTTAAAATTGTCAAAAAGTTTTGGAAAATCATGAAAGGTAATGACATTGCCATGACAAAGATTATGTCGCATGGATCTATATTTGGCTTGAGCAGATATGGTGGTAAGATGAGGAACAACATTGGAAAACTGAAGTTCAGTATGAAGAGGTAAAGCCTTCCGTTTTGAAGAAAACAAGTTAGTCATGATGAGTATTGAGGCAGGAAGGATAGGGGAGAGTATGAGATTGAGAAAAGATTGCATAGAGAAACACATTTTTGAAAGAATTTATATATATATATATATATATATATATATATATATATATATATATATATATATATATATATATATATATAGGGGAAAAAAAATATAATATGAGGCGATGAGATGTATGTCAAATAAGTAGCAATTAATAAGGTTAGTAAATAAGCATGTAACAGGAGGTCACAGTAACTAGTGGTAATAAACATTTAAGAGAAAAACAGTAGAGTAAACATGGTATGATTACAAGAGACAGTAAATATTTAAGAGAAGCAGTAAAAAATAAACAAAACAGTAACAAAAATTTCCACATGTCAGTAAAAAAAATAGAATTTAGTCAAGTCATAAGAATGAGTACTAAGAGTCTGGAAATATTTGATAAAACACGGCAAGGAAGTATTATTTCAGTCTTCAAATTTTCAAAGTAGCAGGTAAAGTGTAAGATTACAAAATTTATGGCAAATCGTAAGGGATATCAAATAGCAGTTAATGTAATTAATCAACCCGAGAATACCAGTATGCACATACTATATAAGATGCAGAAAGTAACCCAGTAGACATCAGTATCCACAAATATAAAAAATTCAGTTGTACGCAAATAGAGAGATAGAAAGGTTATACCTGAGCTAAGTTATGTGTCGAGCTTTATCAGGATCAAAGCAGCAGTGAGCTCAAGAATGTAGAAAGATATAGAGAGAAAGTATATATACTATGCAGATATATAAGTACAGATATATATATATATATATATAATATTTTAGAAAAAAAATGGAGATATAAATATTTTAGTAAAACAAAAGTATATATATATATATATATATATATTTAACATTGATCAATTGATGATCTAAGTTGAAGCCCTAAACATAAGATGTATTCTGCAAAAATGCACGCAGTAAGCCCAAAGAAGATTTTGAAGAAAACTTCAAAGAAGATTTTAGTAAAAACCTTAAAAATTTAAAAAGAATGATTTAATAACCGAAAAAAAATGAATAGACCTTCTCAGATCTTCAAAAAGTTAGAACCCCCCAAAAAAATGTAGTGAAACAAACAAATCCTATCCTTTTTAACAAAAAGGAACACATGCAAGAACAAATACGATCATCAAATTGAGATTCAATTGTTTGTAAATCTTAAAAAATGTGAAAGATTAAAAAAAATCAGACACTATTTGGCAAAAATCCTAAATTTGGGATAAAAAGTGAGATTCAGCTAAGAAACCCTAATATACAGATAAAGAAGAAGGCAGAGATTTGTAGATCAACAAAAATGATTTATAAGAGAAATATAAGAAATCATGACATATTTTTGAAAGAAGAGGAAAATAGAGAGTAGTAAGGTCAGAATGGTGCCGGAGATTTAGAGTAATCGGCGAGTTGAATCTGATGAACGAGAGAGAGAGAGAGAGCGACTGATGAGAGAGTTGAGAAGAGAGAGAAAACGAGATTGAAGAAAAATGAAATAAAATAAAAAATACATATATATAGTTTGATTTACCAGATGATCCAATGGTGGAGAGGATAGATCAGACATTGGATCAACGACGAAATTCGTCTTGATTTGTGTTTTCTTTCAAGGATTGATCCAATGGCTGAGATTTGAGCGTAGAGTTGATCGGACGGCTTGAGAGCTGGATCCGTGTGCAGAAGAAGCTTGATATTTCATTGGTTGGATTAGAGGGACACGACTAGACTAATATTGACCATTGGATGTGTACAATTAGCGGTGCAGATTAAATAATATATATATATATATATATATATATATAAATATATTTTTATTTCAGCAAAATAAAGTAAAAAGAAGTATATATATGATAATAAAATATTAAAATATGTACATAAAAGATAGAAAATAAATTAAAATAATTAAGGACAGTTGTCTAGCATACCTAGCTCAATTCTTAACTTATAAAATCTTTCTGAACTTAGAGGTTTAGTAAATATATCAGCTATGTTTAATTCAGTGTCAATATGTTCTAATTTAATATTGTCGTTATTAACATGATCACGTAAAAAATGATGCCTGATGTCTATATGTTTTGACCTAGTATGCAAGAATGTATTTTTGCTGAGATTTATTGTACTGGTATTATCACATAAAATTGAAACACAGTCAAATTTTAAATTATAATCAGCAAGGGTCTGTTTCATCCACAAGATTTGAGCACAGCATCGTGCAGCTGCAACGTATTCTGCCTCGGTGGTTGAAATAGATACAGAGTTTTGTTTTTTAGAAAACCATAAAACCAGACATCCTCCTAGGAATTGACAGGTACCGCTAGTGCTTTTTCGATCGACATGATGACCTGCATAGTCAAAATTTAAAAAACATACGAGGTTAAATGGTTGATCCTTGGGATACCATAGACCTAATTCAGTGGTTCCTTTAAGATATCGAAAAATTCTTTTCACTGCGGTCAGGTGAGATTCTTTGGGATCAGCTTGGAACCTGTCACATTTATAAACACTAAACATGATGTCAGGTCTACTGGCAGTTATATATAATAGACTTCCGATCATTCCTCTATATTTTTAGAGTCAACAGATTTTCCATTTTCGTCAATAGTTAATTTATCGGATGTTGACATAGGAGTGTTCAGAGGTTTTACTTATTCTAGGCCAAATTTCTTGATCATTTCTTTACAGTATTTAGATTAAAATATATGAATACCTTTTTCTCCTTGTTTGATTTGCAGTCCAAGGAAGAAGTTTAATTCTCCCATCATGCTCATTTCAAATTCTTTAGTCATACTGAGTCCAGTAACTAACTGTACGTAGGAAATGGTTATGTGTTTATTGCCAACACATCCAACTCCGATTATTTTTCCTTTATTGTTATCACCGAAAGTTACCTCACCAAAGTCTGTAGCTTGCAGATTTCTTAATTTGGACTTGTCTCCAGCTATATGTCTTGAGCATCCACTATCAAGATACCATTTGCTTTTATTTAAATCAGCTGCAAGACATACCTGCAATATATGTACTAATTTATAGGTTGGTACCCTTTAAATTGAAGGGTCCTTAGGGTGAGTTTTCCATTTTGTATAAGGAGTATTTAAAGTTTCCTTTACAAAACTAGGCATAAGATAATCAATTTTAGCAGAAAAAAGCATTCCATGAGCAACTGGATTATGAGAAGTATGATAATGCTGTTTGAGAAATTCTCTTCTTGTGATGTTTGGTGAAGTGCATGTTCGTTTGGGAACCCAAATCATTTTTTCTTTATAGTTTTCATTTCTAGCATTACACATATAAAAGGAGTGACCATTTCTATTACAATATGAACATTTTATGAAGGGGGATATATGACTTTCATTTTCCTTAATTTTAACATGATATAGTCCTTTATCTTTTAATTTGCTTGTTTCACCGGTATATCCTAAACCTTCTTTATTAAAGCTACATTTTTGTTGATTTAACATGACATCAAAATTTTCTTTTCCTTTTGTAAATTTGTAAATTACATTTTTTAAATCTTCACATTCATTTGTTAAGTTTTTAATTGTGCAACCATAGTTTTCTATTTCTGACTTTAAGCTTGAATTTTCATTTTTAATTTCTTCAATTACAGCTTGATCTTGCACTTGATTATCTTCAATGATTACAGCAAGTGTTGAGTTTTCAATGTCAAGATTTTCAATTGAGATGATGAGTGAGGAATTTTCTATTTTAAGATTTTATTAATTTTTTTAAGTTGTGCTAATTCTTCTTTATTTTTTAAGTTTATTTCACTTAAACTTTCGTTAGTGATAATTAATTTTGCATTTTCAATTTCAAGACTTGTATTTATTTTTCTTAACCTTTCTAATTCTTCTTTTAATGATTCATTATTTTCATATAGATGACTATATGCTTCTTGTAATGCATAGTGTTCTTCATTTATATTTCTAGTGTGTATGAAGAAAATGAAGTGCTAGGCATTTGATGTTCAGAATTTACCTCAGATCTTAGTAATGAGTCGTTATCTGCCATTAGGCAGAGATTTGTAATTTCTTCATTTTGCTCAGCAGTTTCTTCCTCGTCACTTAGGTCCCATCCTTCTTCAGCTACAAAAACTTTGTTGTTGATTAGTTTTGGACAGTCCTTCTTAAAGTGACCAGGCTGCTTACATTCGAAACATGTGTTCGAATTTTCATTTGAATTAGTACTTCTGAAGTTGTTGTTATTTATTTTGAAATTTCCTCTTTGTGTCTTTGGTTTGAAAAATTGTTTTCCTTTGAAGTTGTTGAAGTTGTTGTTTGTTTTCATGAAGCCTTTGCCATATTTTCTTGCTTTGCTTTGAATTACTCTTACGAGTTTATGCGGATAGTAGAAAGCGACTTCATTGTTGTCTGGACCGAGAAGTTCTTCATTTAATTCTTCATCGTCACTTTCTTGATCCACGGAGAGCTTTGAAGGCGATTCCTTTCTTTTTGAGATCCGTATGCGATCCAGCTTTTTCAACGAACATATCGACTTCATGAGCACGAAGATTTCCAATGAGATTCTCCATAGGATATGTGGTTAGATCTTGCATTTCTTTGATTATTGTAACCTTCATTTTCCAAATGGATGGAAGGGCTTTGAGAATTCTTCTATTTTTCTCATTTGTAGTATATGCTTTTCCCAATTGCTCTAGCTCATCAATGATTCTAGAAAATTGAGTTTACATATCAATGATCTTTTCGCCTTCTTCAAGCTTGAAACTTTCATATTCTTGAATTAGAGCATCTTTTCTGGTTTCTTTGATGTGATTGGTACCTTCATAGGTTACAATCAGTTTTTCCCAAATTTCTTTTGTATTTTTGCAGTTACTCACTCTTTTGTATTCTTTTTCAATCAAAACACTGGTTAGCACTTGTTCAGCTCGAGATAAAATATTCAAGATTTCTTCTTCTTCAGTGGTGAATTCATATATATCTTTCTCGACAGTCTTTTCTCCTTCAATTTTGGTTGAAATTTGTACATCTCGTTCGATGGCACACCAAATTTTGATTTCTTGGGATTTGGCATAGATTTTGAATCTGTTTTTCCAGGTGGAAAAATTTGTACCATCAAATAGTGGAGGTCTGGTCATAGATAGTCCTTCTCCGCAACCAGTAGCATTGTAGGCCATGGATCTACTCTTAGGTATGCCTGTAATTACTCAACAAACAAGTTAAAGAGCACTGCTCTGATACCAATTAAAAGTCAATTAATAATCTAGAAGGGGGGTTGAATAAATTATTACAGATTTAAAAATATCTTAGGCCTTTTTGATTAATTTGCAGTGTTAGAAATTAATATGCAGGACAGTAAAAATTATCAATCACACAATGCACAGAGATTTATCTGGTTCACAACATAACCCCTTGGTATGTTGCTACGTCCGGTCTCAAGTCCCTACTTGGAACTTGAGATCCTATTACTATCAGTAATAATCAACTTCTTCAACAGGCGGAGAAGCCTTTACAAAGTTTTATAGTCAAACTTCCAACAGTTCCCAACTAATCTATCTTGGACAGCAAGCTCTCAGCTCCCTCCTCAAGCTTAGTTGTACTTCTTTTGAATTCAGTTCTATTCTATGATCTGGTCTTGAAACAACAGCCTCTTCCTTACCTCACAAGTGCACTAAAGACCCAACTTCCCGCTGACTTCTCTAAGACTCTGGTCTTGGTCGAAGAATTACTCGTCTTTCTCACAGGTACATAAAATAAACTAACTCTGACCTTTTCTCTTTTTACAAATGATTTACAACAATGTACTTCTCAAATAAGCAGATAAGAATTTAGTATAGATTTGATGCTTCTCAATTAAGCAGATATATGATATTAAAGTACTTTATGAAGATTTAACAATTCTATAGAATAAAGAGTGTTTTTCTATGGATAAAATAGAATTGCTTCTTAATTAATCTTGATCAAATAATTTATGAGTTGTAGATAAATCAAAAATCAATTCAAATGTCAAATAAGCACACTTTGATATAACAAATATTATTAGAACTCAAATAATATATAGGAATATTTTATCTATTATGTGAACTCTTTATAAATAGTGTCACTTGGTACTATAAGGAATCGTACGGTTGAATTCCTCTCTGTAGAGGTTTATCTCCGTAGCCTTGCGGCGCCCAAGTATAATAGAATTTATAATTTTCACAATTGATATCTATATAAATATTTTCGAATAGATCACTACGATTCTCAAATCCGGTTCGGATGACTACTCTTTTTGGAGCAGCATCTGAGTGTTGTTTTGAGCTATCAAGTGTCGTATCTATTTTACGATATTTATATAAATAATATCAATAAAAGGTTACTGAAGACTATAAGGAATCGGACGGTTGGATTCCTCTCCGTAGAGGTTTATCTCCGTAGCCTTACGGCGCCCAAGTATCTTTTTATTTGATAAATAGATGAAATATAGATATATAGAATTGTGTAGAACAATAAGTATTTGTATATCTATAGATATAACACAAGTAAGAAATAATTTCAAAATTTAAACTTATCTCAATACTTGGACCAATTTTTCTTTCAAAAATAATCGTAACTTCTCAGATAAAACTTTAGAGAGAATGTAGGCAAGGAGAGTATGATTTTCTTTTCACTGAATTGGTAAGAATCAAATGAATGAAATACTCCCTATTTATAAAATTTTTGAGGTTGGGGCAAATGTCATTTAGAAAAATAATTTTTGAATGTATGGTTTAGATCAAACATTTTGAATTGAATGGTCTAGATTTAATCAAGCTTAAACGCGGTAAAATGTTGAAATCCGCCCAGGCGCTATTTTACCAACATATCATTTAATATGCATTTTGACCACATGTTTAATACTTTGCAAGCCTTACATGATTGTCCCAATATTAATGACACGATTTTGCCATTTAGCACACACACGGTTTTGATACTTTAGCACACACACATCCACACGGTTTTATGCACTTTAACATACATTAGTATATACGAATATAATATGGTATAAAATATATTATGTATATATTATTTTTGATAGTTTTTTTTTAAGTATAAAAATATTTTGCCCAACTTTGATTTTTAAAAAAAGAAATAAGGTATCCTTGTCTTAAATAATATATGATTTAATTTAATTAACACTTAACATATAATTTATCAAGGTCAATAAAAAATTAATTCATGTAAAAACAGTAAATAATAAAATAAATAAATAGATTAAATATTTATTTAAAATATAATTGTTTTCATCAAAATACAAAATATAAGATAAAAATATACCTATCAAAGGTCACATGACCCCTCCCCCCTCTTTCCGCCTCTGTCTCATACATTCTTTCTCATATGTAACATTTTTCTATGTGAGATAATTATGAAAATATTGTGATTAATTCTCTTAAATTATATAAAACGTCAAATAATTTTTAAAAAAATAAAATTATTTAAAACGTTATATATTATGGTACAGAGAAAGTACAATCTACCGTAGCTTATTGAGGGGATAACTTAATGGTCAAGAAAGTTTGTTCTCTTTTTAAAATTTTAAGGTGAACGTGTAAGAGATTTTTTCTAAATGTATACTTACACTCTGTTTCTGAGTTTTGAACAGAAAAAAAAAGAATAGAAACTTAAATTAGAACAGAAAAGAAAAGAATAGAAAACTTGAATTTTTCTTTTGTGCTGTTTCTGAGTTTTTAATAAAAAATTTAAAATTGAGGACATGAGTTGTAATTTAAAATTTATTATATTAAAAGTTGAGGATAATATGAGAATTATAAAAATATTACTTATTTCAATTTCTTTTCCGTCCAAATCAGGTTAATTTTGGACGAAAAACTTTGGCAGGAAAAGTGGCCAAGTTTTTTATCTATTTCTTTTTTTTTCGTTTATTAAAAAACTCAGAAACATAAGAATTATAAAGAAAACTTAAATTTTTCGTCTATTTCTTTTCTTTTTTGTCCATTTTAAAACTCAAAAACAGAACGTTAGGATGATATGGGGGTGCACCCATAATATTTTCTGGAGAGATTTAATTTCCGTTAAACTGGTCTGAAAATACTACTGTTTAATAAAAAAAACAATATTATCCTTATATAGAATAACATTTATGTAAAATGGGCTGATTTTATCTAATTTAATATGAAGTGATACTTTGTAATAATTCGAGAGATGGTGGATGTTATTATAAAAACTAAACATCATAAAATATACTAATAGACAATTTGCACGTCATGAACTATATGGTAAATACCGAGTAGTTAGGGGAGTAAGAAGTTTGAAATAATAAAAATGGAAGAAAGAGAAAAATATTGACCTAATTCATTCTTAGAGATCAATTTAAAGAGAGTGTTTGTTTAGAATTGAATGGAGGTGAATGGTTGAATGACTGAATCGGTCGGTGCGTTTATTTTAGTCTGAATAGTTGAATCGATAAGATGGACGAACTAATGGCTAAGTCAGATTTTTTTAGCTGAATGGCTGAATAAGCAACTGAATGAAATAAAACAAAACAAAAAAAAAATTAAATATTAAAAATTAAAAAAATATATTAACTATTATATTAAGTAATATTAAATAAATTTACAACAATTTTGAATTTTTTCAGAGGGGTAAAATAATAAAGTTTTGTCATTCAGATATTTCAGACATGTCAATAATCAAACAACTTTTTTTATTCAGATTCAAATTCAACTCATTCAGATTAAGATCCAGCTCATTCAAATTCAAATTCAGATTCATTCAATTTTTACTAAACACCTCCTAAATTTGATGCATCTTTTCTTTTTTGGGTATACGGAATAGGATATTTTGCTAAGTTGATTTTATAAAAAATTTAAATCAAACTATTTATTTTTATTTCAACAAAGGAAGTATGGCTCCTTGGATAGAATATTTTTATTTTTTTTGTCTTGGACCCAATTTAATACCAAACAGGTAAACTTATTTTCTCCAATTTCAATTTTTTAAATATATCTCCAGCCCATTTTTAAAAAAGAGTAATTAATATTTTGATTATTGTACCAAGACTCGATATTCATTTAGTAACTGATTTTATTTTTCTTTTTACTATTCGCATTACCTAACAGAATAGGTTCTGGAAAAAAAAAAATCTTCACTCGCCAACTTTGTCATATTGGTAGGAAAATATTCAATGTATGAACTAGAATTAATTTGCAAGGAATCATTATATGTGAAAGGGTATAAGATGAAATCTTAAGATTCTTACCCTCTTCTAAAATACAGACAGAGATATTGATTGGTGTTTATAGAATTTTATCAACAATTATCCTAAGGGATTGGGAATTCAGACCGATCTAGCGACCAGTCGAAATATATATATATATGTATGTATTGCTTTGACTCGAGTCTTAAAAAATGTTTTCGATTGGAATTTTTATAAAATTCAGTAATTTTGGTGTAATTTGGATACATATAAAAAACAGTATTGTATAATCTAAATCACTGAATTTTGTAAATATTTCAGTTGAAAAAAATACTATACATAATTTCCGATCAGTGTAGAAGGACTGTTTTATCAAATAACATGACATAAATAATTATTTGATGAAATCATATACTAATATGACAAAAATGTAGCCAGAGACTAGTGAAAACTAGTAGTTGAACTGATAGAAAAAAGAAAGAAGAAGGTAAAGGTAAAGTAATTGTGTGATATTCTTCCATGAATACGACCATCTTGTAATTAACCTAAAATATGCGAATAACCTAAAAAATATATTTTCCTTCTGTATTTTTAAACTTCTACAAACTGATCGATGTTCATGGCATTTCATCAAAATATGAAATCATAAAAAAAGAGAATCAATTGATGAAAAACCATGAACACGACCAGATTATAGATGTTTGCCTTAAATGAAAGTAATGTTCATGGCTAAGCTTCAACTTAGTGGTCTTTATATAGTGATGTTATAATCATGGTTATCGATTTTAAAAAGCGGGTCAATTAATTGGTTTTATCGATTGAATCGATAGTTCGATCGGTGGTCAATTGGGTCAATCGATTTTTGACTAAAATTAGTTAAGTGGTAGAAATTGAATCAGAGAGTATGGACCCGTTCTGATTTTTAAATTATAATTAATTGGGGTTAATATGACACACATGACAGTATGGCACTATGTTATGTTCATACATATCAGATTTTAATTATTTATATCCAAATATTATAAATTTGAAAAAAATTTATTTAATATTCACAATGACAGCTTTCAATGAAATCAAATTTGACAAAATTCATTTACCTTGTTAAGATCATATCTTAATAGTTTTTTTCATAAATTAAATTATATTGTTCTTTTTCTATTTTGAGCACCACAATCTTTTTAATGCAAGTCTAATAAATTTGGAAAAATAATTTGCCACATTTAAAGTATGTTTTATTCTATCTTTCAAGAGAGAACTCAAGGTGGATTAAATATCTAGGTGATTTTTAAGAAGAATATTTTTTTTGCCAAGTATTTTTATGAAAATCCAGTTACATCATAATATAAAATTTAGCTCTTTTGGTGTAACTACAAAAAATTAATTAATCAAATTATAACAATCATATTATTAAGATCATGAAATTTAACCAAAGAAAAATGGAATTCGGAGGGAGTGGCGGTGCCTACTGCCTATGCATGCTTGAAACGCGGGAAAAGGCATTAAATTTATGGATAATTATAACGAGACATTAAATATTTTAATTATATTTTATTTAATAATATTAATAAAAAAAATATTTAATTAATGTAATGTTACCACACAAATTTCTATATATAAAAATTTCAAAAAATTTTAGGTGGGACTGCCCATATATATATGGCATCCTATTAATTTTCATGAATTTGGACTGATAATATTATAATTGGATAAAATAATATGCCATTAATACATCACCTCCGTCCCATCTCTCTCAAAAAATATACTCCATTAACTTTAAATATGATCAAGAAATAATTACCATATATATTATAATTAAGATGTATAGAAATTATTTGAGATTTCTGAACATTTGGGAATACCATCAATTTTTTTTTTTTTTTATTAAAATGTGTATTTAATATAATATGATAGTTAATAATTTCTCCAAACGAGGTTAAATTTGATACAATTTTCTTAAAAATTTGTTAAAAATTTCTATTTATCATAAAAAGACATTTATGGAAATTTAGTAAGACATAATCATAAATATATATTTATTTTGTTAATTTGATTCAAGGGAAATTATGATTAGTACGACTATTTTAGTATTATCTGCTTTCTATTCAAATTGATAAGTTTTTAAAAATAAACATATGCAAAATTAATGAATGTACCAAAAAGAAATAACACGTTGTTGACACAATGCCACTAAATTTTGTTATTTAATTTGGTTTAATGGAAATTATGATTAGGACTACTAATTTAGTATTATCTGATTTTGTTCAAATTGATAAGGTTTTAAAAATAAACATATATGAAATTAATGAAATTGCCAAAAAGAAATAACGTCTTGTTGACACAATGTCACTACAATATGCCTATATAAAGACTATCAAGTAGAACCCCAACCTTGACCATCCCTATCAAATAAGACAAACAGCTACAATCCGGTCTTGTTCATGGTATTTCATCAATTCATCTTTCTATGATCGTTGAGTTTTGGTGAAATGCCATGAACAACGATCAGATTGTACAAGTTTATAAAGATAATATATATATATATATATATAACTCAGCTTTCTCCAGGTCATTTGGAGGAATGAATCCAAGAATCTAACCGACTTTTTATGTTATAACGATGAAAAAAAAATCGTCGTTATAATTTTGTTATTTCTTCATTCCTTTCCTTCATTCAGATTCATTGGAGAAAGCGGATATATATATATATATATATATATATATATATATATATATATATATATATATATATATATCATTTAAGACAACTACAATTTGATCTTTTTCATGGTTTTTTTATTAATTAATCTTTTTTTTAATTGTTATGTTTTGGTGAAATGCCATGAACAACGATCAGATTGTAAAAGTTTATTAAGATAAGAAAGACCACATTGACATATACATTTTTTTAACCTTAGTTCAAATTTTCTATCTCATTCTCTGTCATTTAAGTTTTACCTCATTCTTAGCCATTCTTATCATCTAAGAAAAACAACTACAATCTATTCATAGTTTTTCACCAATTGATCTTTTATTAATTTTTATGTTTTCGTGAATTGCCATGAACAACTATCAGATTGTAGAAGTTTATAAAGATAAGAAAGAACAAATTGATATATACATTTTTTAACCTTAGTTCAAATTTTCTTTCTCATTCTCTGTCATTTAAGTTTTATCCCAACCTTAAAAAATCTTATCATCTAAGAAAAACAACTACAATCTGATCTTGTTCATAGTTTTTCTCCAATTGATATTTATTTTAATTTTTATGTTTTGGTGAAATGTCATGAACAACAATCAGATTGTAGAAGTTTATAAAGATAAGAAAGACCACATTGATATATACATTTTTTAAACTTAGTTCAAATTTTCTATCTCATTATCTGTCATTTAAGTTTTACCCCAACCTTAACCATTCTCATCATCTAAGAAAAACAACTACAATCTGATCTTTTTCATAGTTTTTCACCAATTGATCTTCTTTTATAATTTTTATGTTTTGGTGAAATGCCATGAACAACAATCAGATTATAGAAGTTAACAAAGATAAAAAATGACCACATTGATATATACATTTTTTTTAACTTTAGTTCAAATTTTCTATCTCATTCTATATCATTTAAGTTTTACCCCAACCTTAACCATTCTTATCATCTAAGAAAAGCAACTACAATCTGATCTTGTTCATAATTTTTCACCAATTGATCTTCTTTTATAATTTTTATGTTTTGGTGAAATGTCATGAACAACGATCAGATTGTAGAAGTTTATAAAGATAAAAAATACCACATTAATATATACATATTTTTTAATGTTTAAATTTTCTATCTCATTCTCTGTCATTTAAGTTTTACCCCAACCTTAATCATTCTTATTATCTAAGAAAAACAACTACAATCTGATCTCATTCATAGTTTTTCATCAATTGATCTTTTTTTTAATTTTTTATATTTTGGTGAAATGCCATGAAGATCAGATTGTAGAAGTTTATAAAGATAAAAAATACCACATTGATACACACACACACACACACACATATATATATATATATATATATATATATATAAAAACCTTAATTCAAATTTTCTTATCTCATTCTATCATTTAAGTTACCCCAACCTTAACCATTCTTAACATCTAAAAACATAGATTATTATTATTATATAATGTAATATAATATATTAGATTATAATATAATATAATATTATTGTTTTTCTTTGTACATACATATAATATTTTTAATATTTATTTAATTTTAATTTTCTTCTCTCTCTCTCTCTCTCTCGATAAAGATCTTGAATAAGAACAAACAATAATTCATATTAATAAATTAATCGAATTACAAAAATATTTGAGTTCAGGTGATATATGCAGTCCCAAATTGAAACTCAAGAACATATAAATTTTTAAAAATATATAAAAATAGATAGATTTGAACAGTTTTTCAATATAAACAACGAAAAACAAGACATTCATTATAACCTATACCCAAATCTGAATAGATTTGTTTATATTGATTAACGCAAATCAAATGATCTCCTCCACGGAGAGATTATACTTTTGAAGAAAGACTGTAGAATGAAAAAAATCCCAAACTAAAAGAAGACTCCATAGATTAAAAAAAATTCAAATTAAGAGAAATAAAATTCTAAATAAAGAAATTCCATAAAAGGAAAAACAAAAACATCCAAACGAAAGAATGTAAAAAAAGATTGTGGAGAGACCAAAAGAAAATTTGGGAGAAGGTCTCTACCTTCCCTAAATCTAAAAATTCAGAGCCTAAAGTTTTTTGTAAAGAGAAAAAGAAAGCAAGAGAGTAATTCCCTACTCCCTGCTTACTCTAAACTAGTTGAACATCATATATTGATTTATGGGATATTGGTGTATTTCATTTTGCATAGGGCATATTAGATTTGGAATTAAAACGGGTAAGCATTAGTTTGGTGAAACAAAACTAAATAACTTAACCAATTTTTTTGTAATCTATATTAAAATTTTTATATACAAACACAATAAAATAAAAATAAAATAATAATCTAATGTAAAATTTTATTTATTTATTTTAATAAATTCACACTGTGTTATTTAGTTTTAAGATGGACCCAAAAAAAACAAAAAAAAAAAAAAACTAATTATCCAATTATGTTAGGAAATGATATATCTTGCGTATCGATTTTTGTTATTGTCAATTACGTAAATAACTATTATTAGTAATATTTTAACGATATATATGATATAGTGGACCAATATTATCATTATGTCCAAACCTATGTATTAATGTATGTCACAATCGTAAAACCATTAGAAATTGATAAAATCTGCCACTCCCTAATAAGCCCCAATTTGATCCAAAAAACAGAGATAAAAAATTTATCAAATCAAATTAATTCAAACCGAGGCTACAAAAACATAAGACCATTGAAAGAGAAAGCTCATCGTCTACTCTTTAATAAACTCTATTTAAATAATCCAAACCCAAGATCAACAACTATTCAATTTTCTTTCTTATCATCAAAATTTAATGCCCACAATCTCGTTTTTTTAATCGAATTACTTTTCTCTTTCTTATTCAGTGAGTGAGTTCAGAAGGGGAAATAATAGTTCAGTTTGGTTATAAAATTGGATCCAGATAAAAAAGTTGAAGACTTATTATATGCACCTCAAGCATCCCCAAACCCTAACTTTCTACTACTTATATATATATATGAGTAGTAGAAAAATGGCCTGACGATGCGAACCTAGGCCACTACTGTAAGACCTCAACCTTTTATAAATAAAATTGAATTTTCTCTAATTATTATTTTGAATAATAAGGTGTTAATTTGATATAATGCTTTGGGTATGGGTGAATGTGAAAATTTTACAAAATAAGCAAGTGGTTATAAAATATTCATTGTTGTCGGGGAATATTCGTTTGGTCATGGAATATTCTAGTTGTCGGGGAATATTCGTACGACGGCGCATCCATTTGTGGGCCCCATAACGGAAAACTGTCGGATGAAGAAAACGACAAATTTAAGTTTTTATGAATAACGACGTAGTTGTTACCGTTAACACTGTTGGAATACCTGGTGGTTAAAGTACAGTTATACGCGTGGTTGCACAGTAGCACACAATATTTTTGAATTATTGATTTTTACGTAAGAAGGCACTACTCAATAATTGTTACAGTAATTACTGTTCAATATTTTATTTTATTGATTCAATAATTGCTACGTTGATATTTATATTATTGTTAATTCAATAATTGTCACTGCACAATATTTTCTATTATCAGATCAATAATTCATATTATTTGAATAATATTATTAGATATCATTATTGTCAATGTTTAAGGAAGTTCTATCTAGAAAAGGGGTTTGGTCACCTAATTACGCGCCAGCAAGAAAAAATCTTTATCGGAAAATCCCCTCTTTCCTGAGAACGACCTGGTTGTCATTATTGTGATTATGTAATATTATTTGTGAATAATTGATTATTAATTTATATGATAAGAAAATATTTATTTTATGTGGATATAAATGAAAGAATTAATGCTGATGTGTTTTATCAGTATTTTGTCGGAATAGAGGTATTAAAAATCATCCGTATGTGAATTTCGGTAATTTTCTGTTCGGAATTTAGAAAAACTTTCTTCTACAAAGTTTTAGAGAATTAAGTTTCCTATGTAATGGACATAGAATTCATATTTTTCTGATAAAATGGATATTTATTATGAATTATTGAAGTTTTAAAAATAAATATTTTTATTAAAAATATGGGTGGGCCCCACTTTTGGTTGTTGTGGAATTTTTGAAATTGATGGGCCCCACTAGTCGTGTGCTGATAATTTGGTGAAGGAGGTATGCATAGAAATTTTTGGAAAATATTATTTTATTAAATTTAGTCTGCTTTGGCGTTCTGGCATTTTTCTATAAATAGGGTGCTTAGTTAGAATTAAAAATCACACCAGAATCAGTTTTCTCTCTCTATAATATCGAGCGTATTTTTGTGAGTATTTAGATACTTTGAGAGTTGCTATTCAGTGCAAGTTTCCTTCAGTATTATATCTGATATTTCAGCCAGAAGTATTATTCTTTTGAGATAAGGGATGTTATTTTCTTCATAAATGATGTTATTGATGAGTGAGATTTATACCCACGAATCGGATACTTTATGACTTAAATAATTGCCTGAATTCGTAGTTTTTATGCGATTTTATATGATATTTGTGTTATTGTGCTTAACTGATGAATTCCAGGGATCTACAGTACTTTTCCAGCTCTAAAAGAGCAAAATGGTCATTTTATGCATAAGCCGTGCCATGCGCTAAAGTCCAACTTTAAAGTCAGCCAGCAATGGCCACCCCCGCCTTGATGACATCATCATCAAGGCGTTTCCAGGCGCCACCACTCATTCTTTGGCTCATTTGCAGCATGCAAACTCCATGTCCCTGATTTTAATATGGCGTTGTGGCTAACTATAACAGGGTCAGGCCATGCCCACCTTCTTGCCTCCTCAAAAGTTCCCCGAGAAGGAAGGCTTGCTTTTGACCTAGCAAAGGAGCATTGCATATATAAGAAAGAGGGAGGCTATATAACATATATATCAGATAGAGAGAGAAGAGCACATATCATATTCCTTAGTATTTAGCTTAGGATCTTGTTTAGTTTTCTTTTGTAATTTCTCTTCCTTTCTTCTTGATAAATGTTTGTAAATATAGATTAGTTAATTAAGGGAGAAGTTTGGGTTTCTTTGGAGCATCAAGAGCAATGAGCAACACGGACTAGAGAGCTTGATTCGAGCAGAATAGTTAGAGATTGAAGGGCCTTGACAAAGTTTCTTCTTATCTATTTATTTTCTCTGATTTTGTAATCCATAAATGGTGTCCTTATTGCTACTTGTATTTTATTCAATATCTATGAACTGAATATTTTCTCTAAGGTTATAATGGAACCATTTGTTATTTAAATTGACTGTCTTATCTCTTTGGTTGACACCATATGATTTGATTTGATATATTTATGCTTAATGATTCTCGCTAAGACATTAGCGATGATTTTGGTAATTTACATGATATCGACAGAAGATTTACACTTGAATATATTGGCATGTGATTGTGGGTTTTGACTGTATAAGTTGTGCGTAGAATAGACAGATATTTGTGCACCACGTGCGACCTAATTGAGAGTTTATGCTTAAATCCTTGTTCTGACCAATTCGCATAGACATATGTAGGATTGTATCTAGCTTGGGAATTATTTTCTGTTCTATTCCCTAACGGGTGGATCTGGAAAGGATATGTTCGTACATACCTAGACAGAGGTGTATGAGCATGTTCTCGGTCGATAAATTGTCGTGACCATTAAGACCAGAGAGAGAAGGGTAGCTAGCTTGATGAAGCATAGCACGCCAAGTGTTCGACAGAATGCCTAAGTGGGGTGAAGTTGTAACCTTAGCTTGTTATTCCTTAGATTACCATTCGTTATCCATTTACTTGGTTGGATAATTAGTTATGCTTAGATTAATCACTCTTTCATTTATTGCTGTTCGAATAAGACTTTAGCGATATAAAGTCAGTATTTGATAAATATTAGTGATAGTTCCTCGTGGGTACGACACTCTACTTATCACTGTATTACTTGTTAGACCGCGTATACTTGCGCGTGTTTAGTGATCGGTTATCCGACCAACAGTTATTTCTTTCAATATCATTATACCGCAATATTGGTATGAATTTTATTGTGGAATTTCTACCTTTTCATGTCGAGGTTAATATTCACGTATACGACACTATTCATGAATACTGTACTATTACGAGTATTATTCACGAAGTATGATTTTTCTTGTGGAATTTCTACCTTTTCGTGTTGGGGTTACTATTCACGTATACGACACTATTCACGTATACGACACTACTCACGAATACGACACTATTCATAGAAAAATAAAATTTTCTTTTCTTTGTCCAAGTTGTCTATTATGGTTACTATCTTTGATTGTATCCATGTTTTGATCTTCATTCTTGAATTTTGCTCCACAATTGATTCATTTTCTTTAAGATATTTTTCATCATCCTCAGTCCTAAATGGTGATATAACTGAATATCTTTAGCATGTAGTGCAAAGATGAATGATTACCTGATGAATATCTTTGGCCGCTACAGCAAAGATGAGCAGTGTTGAGATGAACATGACCAACTGGTGATATGAATGAAAATCTTTGGCCCGTAGTGCAAAGATGAATATTTGATTCAAGATGTATATTGATTGATGTTACAGGGATAAAATATTAATGATGGACTTTTAAATTCATAGATGATAGTAGATTTCATTCTCTACTTAACTCTTCTAATGAATTGTTATTTCTGATGTGAATATTGATCTAAAACTGGTTGTCTATTATATTTTATCTGATTTATTGAAGGCTAACGATAATTTGTTCTACATTATCTTAGTCATAATATTTTTTACTAGGCTAGTTGAGCTCACCCTTTTCCTTTTTGTTCCATTTTTTTTCTCAGGAGGTAAAAATATAGCGGGAACTTGTCGGGGTGTAGAGTGATGTTTCAAGTCGGTTGTTTTATCAGTCTTCACTATTTTGTAAAATAGTGTATCAATAATTGTAATGAGGACCTTTTGAGTTTGGATATTGTCTAGAAGATAATATTTGTATTTAAACTCATAGTATATGTGTTGTCGTATTTTTCACGACAATTGTAATAATGAAGTTGAAGTTGTTTTCTGTACCATGTATTTGGCGACTTAGAATGGGTTGTGTATACCTATTTTGGGGGCGTCACAGTTGGTATCAGAGCTTAAGGATATGGTCTCTGGCGAAGATCGGGGAATAGAACTAGGAGGGGAGAGACGAGTAAATCCTTCGCTAGTGTGTCCTACCTAAGCTTATTTGTTGGTCAGTCAGAATATAGGGGTATTATATGGTATGTCAATTTCTTTAATTAACCCTTATTTTGTGGAAGTATTTGAGAATATCAACTGGAAATGTTAACAATGGAGTGAATGAGGCCGTTGAGATACCTTTAATCACCAACCAGGGGAATGTGCAACAGGAAAGCAATATTCCTCCTATAAATAATAGTACCGAACAAACGATGAATGATGTGATGTTTAGAAGCTTTTTGCAGTTCATACAAAATCAGACGAGAGAGACTTGTGTACAAAATACGGGTGGAAATGATAGCAACGCGCGGCTTATCACAGCCAAGCATTTCAAAGAATTGGGACCACCGGAGTTTTTGGGAAAGCCGGATCCGATTAAGGTAGAAACGTGGGTTAAGAAAATTACCAAGATAAGATGTCTTGGGATGCACAGAGGAACAGAAGGTTTCATTCGCCACCTTTATGTTCCGTGGTGAAAGGCGGACATGGTGGGGAATCATGAAGCGTACCAACCAAACGCCAAGACTCAATATGTCTTGGGAAACATTTCAGAAACTGTTTAATGACAAGTACTTTCCTGAAAGTATTCATCATATGAAAGAGGTAGAGTTTATTAGACTGGAACAGAACAACATGATTGTGTCCCAGTACGAGGCTAAGTTCGTGGAGTTATCCAGGTTTGCACCTTTTTTGGTAAAAAAAAATGAGGAACGTATGACGCGGATGTTTCTGAGAGGTCTAAAACCTAAGATTCGTCAATATCTCATTTCTCACAAATTTTTTCTATATCCAGATGTTATCAACAGGGCTCAATTATTAGAGTGAGATAATGAGTATGTTGAACCGAGGGACCACAAATAGTGTCTGGGTGATGATGAGTCATCAGAGCAATGATAACCAAATGGGGAGGAAAAATCTACGACAAAAAGCGGTAACCACTCTGGTGGTAATCATGACCATGATAGTAGAAGAAGCGAGTCGAGGGGAGATTTCAAAAAGAGAAGGTACAACAATGATAACATGAAGATGTCAGCACCAACTGTTTCTAGGGAAGGAGAACGACCACCGATCGTATGTTATAAATGCGGGAAAAAGGGACACATTAGCCCAAACTGCCCACAACAATTCAAGGTATGTTATAATTGTGGAAAAGAAGGTCATATAGCTCGAGATTGTTCTATAGCAAAACCAAGTCCAGCGGGGATGGTGACTCCAAAGGATGTCCCGGACAAGTTAAAGTCAGCGGTTCCTGGAAGAGCGTTTGTCGTGACTGGCCAAAACGCAAGGAACCCGAATGAGGTGATCACGGGTAAGCTAATCATAAAATCTTGCAAAGTTTATACCTTACTAGATACCGGTTCTACCCATTCTTTTATCTCTCTTGTTTATGCTCAACGTTTGAACTTGACTCCAGAGAAATTAGATTTTGACTTATCTGTTGAGACTCCGTTAGGAGAAACTTTCATTACATCTACTGTTTATAAATCTTGCTTGATCCAAGTTGGCACCATCAAATTACCTGTTGATCTTATCTCTTTAAAGATACTTGCATTTGATGTGATTTTAGGGTTTGATTGGTTAACTGCTCATCATGCCAAAATTGATTGTTTTCGTAAGGTTGTTAGTTTTTATATTCCTAACCAATCTGTTATGCAAATTCAAGCAACCAAACCAATAAAGTCAATCAATGTCATATCAAGCCATAAAGCCATTCATTTATTGAAAAACGGATGTCAAGCTTTCTTAGCCCATGTCATGGACTTGAACAAAAATACGTCAAATTTGAATAATATTTCTGTTGTTAGTGGATTTCCTGACGTATTTTCTGAAGAACTTCTCGGTCTACCCCCAGAACGTGAAGTTGAATTCTTTATTGACCTTGAAACTGGTACAAAACCTATTTCTAAAACCCCATATCGAATGGCTCCTATTGAACTTCAGGATTTAAAGGTCCAACTACAGGAGTTGTTAGACATCGGTTTCATTCGTCCTAGTACATCTCCTTGGGGTGCTCCTGTTTTATTCGTAAATAAGAAAGGTGAGAGTATGCGACTTTGTATTGACTACCAGGAATTGAACCACATCACCATCAAGAATAGGTATCCGCTACTTCAGATTGATGACATGTTCGACCAGTTGAAAGGAGCACAATTCTTTTCAAAGATCAATATTCGTTTTGGATATCATCAGCTAAAGATTAAAACTGAGGATATTCCGAAGACTGCCTTTAGAACTCGGTACGGGCATTATGAATTCCTAATCATGTCTTTTGGATTGACTAATGCTCCTGCGACTTTCATGGATATGATGAACCGAGTATTCAAGGAATATTTGGATCATTTTGTGGTTGTCTTTATTGATGACATCCTCATCTATCCCAAAAACCGTGAAGATTATGAGCACCATTTGAAGCTGGTACTTCAAAGGCTTCGTGATAATAAGCTATATGCCAAGCTGAAGAAATGCGAGTTCTGGCTTGAGGAAGTAGCATTCCTTGGGCACGTGGTGTCAAAACATGGAGTATCTGTTGACCCGACGAAGATTGAAGCAATACAAAGTTGGGAGCAACCGAAGTCGGTGACCGAAGTACGTAGCTTTGTGGGCTTAGCTGGTTATTATCAAAAATTCGTGGAAGGGTTTTCTCGAATCGCTACTCCGTTAAATCAGCTGACTCGAAAAGATATAAAATTCGTATGGAACGAGGAATGCGAGAAGAGTTTTCAAGAACTCAAGAGGAGACTCACCTGTTGACAATACCATCTGGTTCGGATGGATTTGTTATTTACAGTGATGCGTCAGGAAAAGGGTTAGGATGTGTTCTCATGCAACATGGGAAAATCATAGCCTATGCCTCACGAAAACTCAAAGAATATGAGAGAAATTATCATACTCATGATCTAGAGTTGGCATCAGTCATTTTTGCGTTGAAGATCTGGAGACACTACCTGTGAGATCCCCAATTTTATGAAATGAAAGTATTCAATTTTTTTATAATTATTATTTTATTAAGTAAATGGTTAAATTGAGAAATGGTTAAAGTTAAGGGTGATATGTGAAAATTTTTCAAAGTAAGCAAGTTGTCATAAAATAATCGGTGATAAAAGTATAGTAATACACGTGGTTGGATAGTAGCACATGGTATTATACAATATCTTTGATTATTGATACTTACGTGAGAAATCACTCAGTTTGATTCAATTATTGTCACAGTATCATCTGCATAATATGTATTATTATTAAATCAAAAATTGAGATGACAAAGTTATTCATATTATTATTTGTAATATTGACAATGTCTAAAAGTTCTGTCAATGAGAGGTTTGGTTACCTAATTGTGCGCCAATAAGGAGAAATCCTTATCGGAATGCCCCCTCTTTCTTGGGAACGACCTGGTTGTTAAATATTGTGAGTTATAATATTAATGATGAATAAGTTCGTATTGATTAAAGATAAAATTGATAGTTTCATTGTGTTGGGATTATTAGTGTTAGTGGAAATCGACATTTGTTTCGATAATAATTGATGTCTGGAAGTTATATTGACCAATCGAGTAATTATTCAGATAAATGAGCAATTAATTGCTATTAATTCACATGCTTATAACTATTTGTTCATATGTGTGTACTATTGATTCACATGCATGTACTATTAGGGGAGATGGTGCAAGATTGATAATACTTGTATGACTAAATTAAAAATGAAGGTATAGATGAAGGTACTATACTGTAATTATTTTTTTCACATGTATAGAACTATTAAGTCACATGATTGTACTATTGATTCACATGATATACTATTAGGGGATGTGGTGCAAGTTTGATAATACTTGCAGGACAAAATTAAAAATGAAGGAAAAGATGAAGGTATTTTACTGTAATATTTCGAGCCCCAAAATGTGAAATTATCGAAACTATATTTTTCTATAAATAGAATCTCATTCTTCCTTCATTCTCACCAATTCACTAAGACTCACAAGAGCAATTATAGAGAGAGAAGCTATAGAGAGAAAGAAGAAGAGAATTCTGCTACTTCACTATTCTAGTATCTAATCTTCTTCCAAGGTAAGCGGTATTATTTATTTCATACTCTGAAGAGATATTATTTTCAGATTCGTATGAATATTATTTTAGCTTCAATATTAAGTAAGGAATATCATCTTCGCTCAATATTCGTAGGAATATTATTTTCGCTCAACAATCGTAAAGGGTATTATTTATTTCATATTCAAGAGATATTATTTTTTCGTATTCATTATGAATATTATTTTCGCTTCAATATTCGTAAAGAAATATCATCTTCGCTCAATATTCGTAGGAATATTATTTTTGTTCAACAATGTAAGAAGGGTATTATTTCTTCGTAAATGATATTATTTCTTTCAATATCATTATCTTAATAATATTGTATGCAAATTTTATTATGAAATTTCTACCTTTTTGTGTCGGGGTTACTATTCACTCTAGTATTATTCACTTTCGGGTTAGGGGCACTTTTCGCGTCGAGTACTATTCACGAGTTATTATTCACGGGTTACTATTCACCCGGTTACTATTCACTCTAGTATTATTCACTCGGATATTTGGGACACTTTTCATGCCAGAATACTATTCATGAGTTACTATTCACGGGTTACTATTCACTCTAGTATTATTCACTTGGGTATTTGGGATACTTTTCATGTCGGGATACTATTCATGAGGTACTATTCCTGAAGTACTATTCACGGGGTACTATTCAGCCGGAAAATATATTTCTTTTCTGTCCAAATTATTTTTGATACATGAATATTATTCTTGAATTTTACTCCACAAAGCAGTATCATGACAATTTGAATATTTTTAAACCACTACAAAAAAATAGGACTTCAGCAACAACCAATTTTCGTTGCTAAAGGTGCCAAATTTCCTTGCTAAAGGTTTTTGGCAACGACTTTACTGTCGTTGCGTTTTTCGTTGCGCAATGAGCGTTGCTAATTGTTCCGCAACGAATGTATTTTTTTCGTTACCAAAAGTAATACATTTTGCAACGAAATTTAGCTTCCGTACAGATACATCGATCTTTTAGCAACAAAATGTATTGTTGCAGAATAATTAAAATTTTGTTTCTAAAAATCCTATTTCGTTGCAAAAGCCTGCTAATTGGCAATAAAATGAACTCTTTTATTTTGCAACGACCATGTATTTTCGTTGCAATTGACACCATTTTGCAACGATATTTTTCGTTGCAGTAAATTATAAAAATTGTTGCCTAAGCTTGCTTTCGTTATGAATGTAAACTTTTTAAAGAACGATTTTTCGTTCTTGATTATATTATTTGGCAACGACATTATCTTTGAATCGAAGAACAATCGAGAACGAAAATGTTTTTGTCTTTGTTATTTTCAATAAAGACAAAAGTTGTCGATTAACAACGACATTATATGTTGTCGCTTTCTTTATATATGCAACGAAAGTTGATATGATTTGCAACGATAAAAAATGTTGCCTTTTATTTTAGTATTAGCAACAATATCCTCTCTGTTGTTATTAAGTTAATTTTTCGTTGTCAAATATTATATTTTTTATGCCATTAGCAACAAAAATTTGTTCCTAAATGTATAAAAAATTGTTGCTATATTAAAACTTGTTCAATGCTTTGGTAACGAATTATATTGTTGCCAAATCAAAATTTGACATTCTTTTTGTGTACCTGATTGGCTCAATGTCCCCATAAAAAATAATGACAAAAATACAAAAAACTAAAATATTATTAACTTAATAAAATCATCCACTACATAATCATTCATTATCTTTACAATTAACCATCTAAAGCTACCATAGTTCTTCAATCAAAGTATATATCTACATATACAGAGAGAGTACACTTCATAATTTCGTCCCTTGTCTTTCGTAAACGTAGCACGAAAATTTGATACCCAGTATTGTAAGGCAGGTCGTAGAAGCAATCTTCCTGCACATGTTTAAAAATAATAACAAGTCATGAAAATGAAGCAAATAGGTCAATAGAGGCACTTAGTGCCAAAATCAATACACAAAGACAATAGAGTTGCTACTCGATACTAATGTACACCGTATTGCTCATAAGCAAAAAAAGACAAATAGACAATCACAATATCATTTGCTACAAATCCAAATAGAAAAAGAACCTCCAGTGCGACTATATGATTGCTCTGTTACAAGAAAAAATTAAAATCTTAATCGGCCATTTCATGAATTAATTTTAGTAAGCATAGTGGTAAACATATTTTCTGTTACAAGACTTGTAGATTATTATTATATGTTGACCTCAAGTCAGAATTCAGTCACATTCAACAACCACAAGCATCACACAATCTTAAATACCATCACACCATCTTAAATAACAATGTTTAGATGTCTATATAGAAAGGACAACAATTATGAAAAAGTTGAGGCTATTAGTCAATGTGAAAAAACTTTTCTTAAGACGACAAATTTCCATACAGTATATGCCCCAAAGATGCTAGCTATAATCACAGACATCATAGATTTATTTACCAAGAATTCAACATGTTGCAGCAGACATTGGAAACACATTTATTGATAACTTGGAAATTTTTAAGTGGTAAGGGCAGAACATACTCAGGTCAGCGAGATAAGTTCCTCCCCTTCATAATTGGGTCCTACAAGAATAGTCCCTGATGAAGAATAGTCCCTCAGGGTTGGTATGGTCACATCTTAAATGTCGACAATCTCTCATTTTAATAATGAAACCATCGGAACTGCTCTTCACCTCAACTATATTGAAAAACAGATGAAACACATAAATAAATTATATGTTATTTTGCATATACTTCATATGTTAAATCAGAAAAAAAATTAAAAACCACCAAAATTATAGTATATTGCTTGCGACATCCAGCTGTGATATTTTAAGCAAAATAGCAAATATATGAGGAACTTTAACTATTATAAAATGGAAATGAAACTGACTTCACAAAGCTGAGACATCTATTTCGATGCCAAAATTAGTCTGAAAATTTGTTTCTATTAACCAATCTTATAGTATTTTAACAACTAGCTTGCATAAAGAGGAAATAAAAAGAATAAAATTTTCATGTTTTGTTTCTAGCTTTTTCCCACAAAAATAAATCAACAATAAAACTATCACTACTACAAAAATGTAAATAGATAACACGTAAAAAACGTTGTAAAAGGTCTTACAGAAACGTCGTGGTTAAGAGTATCATTTATTTGACCCTTTTATACAACATTTTTAAAACGTTGTAATTTGACACATTATACAACGTTTTTTTAACGTTTTTTTTTTAAAAAAACGTTGTATATTTATTTTCCATAAATTCTTGGATGCTTGAAAACGTTGTAGATGATATGATTCCACAACGTTTTCTGACTTAAAATGTTGTAGTTTGGTACATCAGACAACGTTTAGACTCATTTATACAACATTTATAAAGTATCATCTATCTAAATTACTTTATACAATATTTTAAAAATAATTAAGAAATAAAACAATAAAACAAAGCTAGTTTCACTAACTTGAAAATATATTAATTAATTAATAAGAAATGTCATACAACTACGAAATTATATATACTCACAAAACAAATACTTAAATAAAATAGACATAACTTTGCCATTTTTATTGCTCTTCTAAACAAAACATAATCAGGCAACGGTCAATGACTTGGCACATTCACAGATTTTAGTTCCCTAGAAAATTTAACTTAATCAGCAGCAGCAGCAGCTGCTGGAAGTGATAAATCCTCCAACTGTTACAAATAAACTTGAAATTTAACCTTTGGGCGGCTTCAGAAACGCCTTGGGCCTCAACTTCAATTAAATGTAAGCAAAAGAAATGAGTACTAGAATTCATCAACCAATAATAGTTGTACAAGGGAAACATATATTGAAGTAAGCACCTGGTTGCTGTGACCACATTTTTTCTTCCTACAGTTGACAACGCGAGAATGCAGGCGAGCATAGCATCTTAAACAAGCAAACAACAACATTATTAGTAATTGTATACGCAGTGGATATCAGCCCACGTATGACATCCCATGAACCTACTCACAAGCTTTGGCAAAATGATGTCTCCAGGCTTGAATGCTAAGACTTTATGCAGTGGATATATAAATTACTAATCTATCTTCATCAAAGAAGTCTGGCTAAAAGATTTACAAATGTAACTGTACTTGAAGTTTAACCAATGAAATGCAGCACATGAATCCCAATCCTTGTTACAGTGTCAAATAATCCACAAATTAAATCATTATATTATATTACATTATAAGAATCTACAGGGTTCAATAATAGAAAGGATACCTAAGTAAAGGCAAGTACACAACTTCTGCAGCATGAAATTTTACTCTTACTAAAAGGGATGTACACTGCTAATAATGTTAGATATAATCAACTTCATTGTTAAACTACTTTAACTCTTAATCAATGACGAACAAGTTGCAAGAGAATAACAGCGTTAATATAATTCCAGGCCAGACAATAAACAAAGCAATTTCTTAAAAAAAAATCCTAATTAGACTTGCAGTAGTTATCATATAATCCAACAAACATTTCAAATATTTCTCTATATGAAACATGAGTTTTAGAATGGGAACTGAACATATGATAGCATACCAGGTTCTGTAGATAGAACCTAAATCAAGTTTTATAATGAGAATAAAAAACATAAATCAAGTTTAAGAAGTAAGAGAACTGACTAAGTTTAACTTACTTCAATTCCGGTTCAATGTGTTGGAGACGATAGTAGAAAACTGAAAGATCCCCATAGCTTTTCATTGTATCTGGATGGTCAAGCCCAAGTTCCCTCTCATTGATATCCAAAGCCTTTTGTTGATAGATTGTTGCCTGAACAAGGAAGAAGCATAAAAGTCAGATAGTAAAACACACTGGCTACTCATACATAGACATGTCATGCTTGGGCAGATATATGATTTAACAAAGCAGAATATGAAATTTGGCATGCAGGTTTACCCATATCAGAATATACACAAATGAGCTTATAATGCGAGTATTTTCGCAGGACCTTCTATAGCTTTCAACATATTATTTCAGCTATGAAACTGCTAATCTCTACCGCTAGTCAAGAGAGATGTACAAGTGACACAAGCGAACCAAATTGACACTAATGTCAATGGGAATATGTTGTATTATATAAGTGCAGACACAAAATCTCTACAAGATATCTTAATGAGAAATGACAGTTAAAGAACAACAGGCCAAGTGAATTAGGAGCTTTTTCTGAAAATACGAGCCAAACAGCCAAAACCACTATTGGGAAACAGCTAGCACAAATGTACAGTACAGTTCCAAAACGTACTACCTACCAATAACGACTTAGTAGGCTCTTAAACGGTTAAACCACACTTGCATACACGCTTAGATGAAAAGTATGTTAATGACTAAAGCAACTAGGCAGGGAGCACCAGTGAGGTCATCTGCATCTGTATAACAAAAGCAATTATTTTGGAACAAAAAGTGCAAGAAAATCATAGCTTCTTCCTACAGCTTACATCAGACACTCCAAATGCATTCACGTCTTCTGGCGTTTGGACTCCACCTGTGGAGATCAGAATGATGTCCAAGTAAATATGCAATACAAAATTGGACAAATATGGCATAGATTTTCTCCACTTCCATAATAATGTCATTGTCGATATTATAATCACTAGCAAAAATTCAAAACGTCCAACATTTAGTCGGAAGTGGTTCTTACCAGTTTCAGCAATTGGTGATTCAATGGAACGGAATGGACATAATTGGAACATAGAATCTCAAATACAGATAGAAGATAACCATTTTTTACACACTGTTCTTATAAAAGTTGTACAAATAGGCTTCCTAATATGTGTGAGCAAAGATTTGGACCACAATAACAAATATAACTTGAAGCAGAAAATTCTGATATGCACAAAGGAAACTTTTTTGAACAGCACTTTCATGATAAGATATTCATAAATAGCAATGATAAGGCTAATAGAATTTTACTATATGCAGCATTACTGGTAAACTATAGCGCACAACCAATAAAATGTCATGTACATTGCCACATGTACTCAGAATGTCATGAAATTGCAGCAAGTATATGTGATACGTGCACGATGACTAATATCAGAAACATGAAGCAAAAGCAGAAGAAAAATAAAAGAAAATGCAGGTCATGCATAGTTTGAATGACAAAAAGTTAAGAGAGACTTTTGAGGACTAAGATTACAGAGAACAATTAAATAATAGCAAAAAATAATTATTATATCATGCTACTTAAACTGTAGTATTCTCCATTCCTACTTAAACACACACACACACACACACACACACACATGAATGTACAACTAGAAATACTAAAATTTTCAAAAGCAATGTTTGCATTTTCAGGGATAGCAAAACACAACCTATCAGAAGCGTTCACACCTTTAGAACCAAGTGCCGGCCCAAACAAGTTAATTTGCTATAGAATCATTTAATTTGCACCATTAATTACAAACAAGTTTGTGCAGATTAAATTATTGATGCACTGCCAACCGAAGCAGAGTACGAATAAATTGCAGTGCATGGCAAAATGGGAATCAAAAAGTAGAAGACTTTAGTCAATGGAGAGAGAAAAAGGGAGGGAGTACCTTTTTAAGTTCTTGCTGAAGGAACAACCACCAAGTTCTTCTTCTTCTTGTTGTGTAGATAGAATCAGAAAAAGGGGACGACAGGATAGACGGAGAAGCCGAGATCGGCGGTGAGAATTAGGGGAACTTGCCATCGATCTTGAGCCGCCATGGTTTTTCCTTTTTTCTTACTATGCGGCTGCTGAAATGAGTGGGAGAGTTAGGGCAGGGAAGCGATGCGGGAAGGAAGGGAGATCTGAGTGAGAGAGCTTAGAGAGGGATAATAATAACAATAATACTAATACTAATACTACTACTACTAATAACAACAACAACAATAATAATAATTATTATTATAATAATATTAATAATAATAATAATTATTATAATAATAATAATAATACTAATAGTAATAGTAATAGTAATAATAATAATAATAATACCCACAAGAATAATAATAATAATAATAATAATAATTGTTATTGTGGTGGTGTGGTGAATTATGAAATTTTTTGTTGATGATTTGTAAATTTTGTAGATGATTTAGATTTTTCTAGATATCTATTTTAAAGAAAAATTAATTATTGTGGTACTGTGAAGAATAATGATAGTTGATATGTTTTATTGTAAGTTATTTTAGATTGTAAAAAGTCTTTAGGTAATGTAGTATTTTTTGAATTTTAATCTAATTTTTTCATTACGTCGTGCCTTCAGTCACGAGCAATTACTAGTATATATATATATATATATATATATATATATATATATATATATATATACAAACCGATCAAGTGAGGGCTCTTTACTTTGTTAAAATGCGGACTTTTTAAAAAAAAACTAAAAAAAAATTTAATATTTTAATGGAACTATAAATTTTCCATAATATGATGTTTTGGGCGTGATTTGGATACCTATACCAAAAAATATATATATACCTATGCATCGTATATACATCGTATATATTTTTTTGTTATACGTATCCAAATCACATCCAAAACACTGTATTATGAAAAAAATTCAGTTCCATAAAATATTAAAAAAAAAATTTAGTTGTTTCAAAAAAAAAAAAAAAAAAAAAAAATCCGCATTTTAACAAAGTAAGGGAGCCCTTACAGGAACCGGACCGTATATATATATATTAATGAATGAATATTAATTTATTTATTTTTAATAAATACAAAATCAATAATATAAATTACAATTCAAATAACTTTTCATCATTTTTGAAATTCTAAATTTTAATTTTAAAATAAATTTTCTAATTACAATTATAAATAGAATAAGAAAAAAATAATGAATTTTAAAATATAGTTCATTAATTCTAAATTAATTCGAACCTAATACATTTTAATAATAAAATTATATTATCCATTGTTATTGCCTCCTGTTATCGCAAGTAAATTTTGAAAGTACAAAATTTGTAACAGGCTAATACCTATATATATATAATTAATTTATATATATGACTTATTAAATATTGAATATATATATATATATATATATGGATTCCAATTCATGGCAACCGGTTGTTAGGAGTACTATTCCAGTAACTATCATCTCAATTGTTTTCCATCATTGATCAATATAATTAATGGTTTGAGATTGAAAAAAATAAAAGTCTTACTGCTACAAGTTGTAGCGACAGTAATTACACTTTAGTAGATTAGTAAGTGTAATTACTGCCACTACAATTTGAATCCTATCTGTGATATTTTTGCTTCTTATGTTATATTTTTTGTGTATTAAATAAATTCTATTACCATATATATATATATATATATATATATATATATATATACCCATCTTAAATCTCCACATTAAACTAAATATATATAAAGTAACAATGAATATTTATATAACGTAACTAATATTTATATAACGTAACTATGAATATTTTAATATAAATATTTATAAACAAATATTCATATAAATTTATCTTTAAAATTTATAAATAAATATTTATTTATAAATTTATAAATATTTCATCTAAAATTTATAAAATTTAGATATGACTATTTGTTATAAATATTTATATGAATATTTAGAGATAAATTTATAAATATTTATTTACATATATATATATTTATATATAAAAATATTCATAGTTACTTTATATATATTTAGTTTAATGTTGAGATTTGTTTAGTATTTTATTTAGTTTGATAAGAAATTTTGAAAAAAATATGTATTATATATATATATATATATATCATATGTGGACGGGCTGACGTGACGAATATTGAACTTTATCCCAAAAAATATGTTGATGCACAGATACGAACCCAAGACCTCCAGTTTGGAATACTGATCCAATGACCACCTGAGCACCTGGACCTAATTGCTTTTATTTTGCAAGAATTAATAAATAAAATTGAATTTCCTCCAATTATTATTTTGAAATAATAAGGTGTTAATTTGATATACTGCTTTGGTTATGGGTGAAATGTGCAAATTTTGCAAAAATAAGCAAATGGTTATTAAAATATTCATTGTTGTCGAAGAATATTCATTTGATCGTGGAATATTCTTGTTGTCGGGGGAATATTCGTACGACGACGCAGCCATTTGTGGGCCCATAACGGAAAATGGTCGGATGAAGAAAAACGACAAGTATGAGTTTTTATAAATAACGGCGTAATTGTTACCGTTAACAAGCATTATTATTATTATTATCATTATTATTAATATTATTATTATTGTTATTGTTATTATTATTATTAATATTATTATTATTGTTATTGTTATTATTATTATTAGTACTATTATTATTATTATGATTGTTATTATTATTATTATTATTAATATTATTATTATTATTATTACTACTGTTATTGGCGAATATTGAACTTTATTCCAAAAAATAAGTTGATGCATAGATTCGAACCCAAGACCTCCAATTTAGAATATTGATACAATGACCACCCGAGCACCTGGACCTAATTGTTATTATTTTGCAAGGATTAATATTTAGTACTATTGTTGTTGTTGTTGTTGTTGTTACTAGTACTAATATTATTATTATTATTACTATTATTATTATTATTATTATTATTATTATTATTATTATTATTATTATTATTATTATTATTATCATCTTAATTTAAGGCAACATTTTAATAGTCGTTGCAAAAAGTTGTATAAAATATGCAACAAAAATAAAAATTGTTGCCAATGAATGTGGTCCATATTAGGCAACGAAATATAGCAACAAAAAAACTTTCGTTGCCCACGATGAGAAGAAATCAAGTGGTTAGAAATTTTGCAACGAATTTTGTTTTCAAATTTTGCAACTACTTATCAATTTCGTTGCAAAAAGTTAAAGCCTGACACAATCTGCAACGAAGGATAAATTTCGTTGCTAAACATACACTTTTAGCAACGACTTTGCCTGAAAAATCGTTGCTAAAGCCCCATTTTTAGCAACAAAAAAACTTTCGTTGCCCACGATGACGGGAAAGCAAGCGGCCGAAAATTTTGCAACGAATTTCTAACGAAATTTTTTCCTGCCAATGAATTAGGAACGAAATTTTGCAACGACTTATGAGTTTCGTTGCAAAAAGTGAAAGTCTGACCCAATCTGCAACGAAGGACAAATTTCGTTACTAAACATATACTTTTAGCAACGACTTGTAAAGTCGTTGCCCGAAAAATCGTTGCTAAAGGCCCATTTTTTTGTAGTGGTAAAGTAACCTGTTCCACACCAATCATCTTAGCAGCAAAAAGATTATCTAGCAAATTCCTGAGATTACCAAATGCGGTATCTGCCTGGTGCAGAACAAAGCTTGTTACTTTTACTATGTTATTGAACATTCCTTCTTTTAGAGAAACAACTATACTTTAAATCAGTGAGCAACTATGACTTCTTTTACTATGTTATATGCAACATCTATATTTATAACTATATTTAAATTACTCAATATACTTTAAATCAGTGAGCAACTGATATATTTTTTTGAATTACACAATAAACTTTAATCAGTGAGCAGCTTATACTCAAATAGCTGTGCAGCAACTGATAGAGGTTAGTAAATTATAATCTTTAACATTAGGTCAGGCAATGGAAGAAAAAAAAAATTCAAACACTTAATTTTATGTCCCTGTATAACTCATATAAGATATGAAGTGTATTTTAATTTTACCATAGGTATCTATAGGATACCTATATAACTCTTTTGATTTTCAAATTATAAGGCATTATTTACATAAACAGATGATCATATGAAAAGTAAGGAAGAAATCTTACCACGGTAGTTGTGCAAAACAAGTCGGCAAGGTTCAACTTATTTAGAGTTAGTCTAGGCTTATTGACTCGTTAAGAAAAACAAAGGTGGTTAACTGGTTAGATGTAGCCTGTAAATTATACCTGTTAATTTGAAACATCATAGGTTTATAACTTGATTTTTAAAAGGAAATCTTACTTTGTACCACACATAGGTTAACAATATGCTACTTGCAATGTGCATCAAATTTAACCACAATCTGATATGTAGATTTCATAAAGTGCGAATTATGTTCTCCTTCGCAGCAGTAGTATTAGTTAGAACATCAAAAGGTAGCAATTTGGTTAGCACTTAAAAGTCGGTTCTTTTGAAATCTGATTATATATATAATGTGTATCTTATACTAGATACACATTTCACTTGTGATTTAGTGTGACTTGCCTACAGTTTATTAGATTGTTTGTCTGCCTGATTTTGGTTTTTTTGACCAACCATCTTTTATATTTCTGGAGTTCGTACAATATACATGCACACTAATATTTTCCTCGGATAAAAGCAGAGACTAATAAAAGATGGGGAAAACTAACCAATGCAAGTATATGGCCAAGAGATTACATTATACATGTAAAATTTGTTTGGTTATCTAATGGTCAAAAAATAACATTATACATGTAAAACTTGTTTGGTTATGTTATGCCTTCAAAAAATTTGGGTACCAATATTAATTTATTTACAAAAGAAAATACTCGAGCAAAAGAAGAGAAACACTAGCAACTAAAGCACATGTCGGTGTAACCTATCATGAATAGATGGGTTACCAGTAAACACCTGTAAAAAGGTTGCTTATATTTTACACAGCAAGAAGTAAAGAGGCATTAAAAAGACATTTGGAAATCAAGATCAAGCCCAATATATCAGACGCATAACAGACACTTGTGAACCACAACAGACTCTAATAGTCACAAGACAAATGAACAATGAATCAAAAATGTTTAAGCAAATTTTAAGATGTAGAAAACCCAAACATGAAATACTAAGCACGTTAGAACTCAAAAATGCAAGGGCATGCATCATTAATATAGTCATCTTCCGACGCAAAATCAGGCAAAGAAATAACCTATCTGCTTTATAGATGACAGGGCAAAAGAACTAAAGCCAGTACTGGAACTAAAAAAACCAATATAAATAACTTCAAAATGAAAGTTTGTAGATCCCCAATCATGTACCCTCTCAACAGTTACACATGGAAACTAATGTATTTCATGAGGATAATGGCTTGGAGGAATGTAGTTAATATTGTCACCTTCCGACACAAATTTGATACAGAATAAATCCAATTTGCTTTGTAGGTGACATAAATACATAGCGTTAATACCCAGAAATTTCTTCTAGTTCATAGAGATCTAAAATATAAGCACAATTTCCTGTTCATATCTGCTATGCAAAGGATATACCATAAATTAGCCTATACCAAATGCACATAGCACATAGTAAGGTTCATTATTCAATTAATTACAAACATTATAATATAGTTATAAAGCACAATTTCTTATCTTAGTATATAAATCAAGTAAAATAATTTACCTCATGGACAGCTAGGCCACCAAGGAACTTATAACGTAGAGACTCCGCCTGAGCAATAACACAAAGCCCGCTGTTAGTCACCTTCTCAGCATACAATTCCACACTGTTCTCTGGGAACTTGAATCTTTTCTGTACAACAGATGTAAGCTCCCTAATCCTCCTCCCCTTTTCACCTACAAATTTCAATTAAACCCAAATAATAGTTTGTCATAATTTTTCTTTCCAGGTATATGTATGGCATAGAGGCTCAGGGGAGCTCATTGAAACATTATCAGGTCACTCTGGAGCCGTCAACTGTGTAAGCTGGAATCCAGTAAACCCTCATATGTTGGCATTAGCTAGTGATGATCGCACAATTCGTGTTTGGGGCTTAAATCAGGTAAACATGAAGCCCCAACCCGGTGGGTCGTGCAGCAATGGCGTTCATTATAGCAATGGAGGAACTCCAAAAGATGGAAAACTTGGGGTTTCTTGAATAAATCCAATACAGATCTAAACATATATCAGACAAAAATCATAGAATTACCTAGCAGTACTTGTTTTTCTTACTAATATTATACTTTCTACAAAGAAAATAAAAAATACAAATACAGATACCTTAAAAATTAGATCCAAATAATAAAAAATTAGAGCATTTTCCTAATAATTCCACTTTTCATATGTGAAAACAAACGAAAAGGGTGAAGATTTAGATGTTGAAATTGCATACCTCGGATGCCGGAGTTGTTAATTAAACAATCAATATGTCCAAAGGATGCCCAAGCTTGTTCTACAGCCGCCTCGATGGCCGGAGCATCGGCGGTGACATCGAGCGCCAAAGCAACGGCTCGAGGAGTAGTAGAGGACTGATTGATCTGATCACATAGAGACTTGAGGCGATCGGCGCGCCGAGCGGCAGCAATCACCTTGCAACCAGCCTTGGCAAGGGTGATGCAGAAATCCCAGCCGAGCCCCGATGATGCTCCGGTGATCAGAACCACTTTGTCCTCTAGATCGCACCATGGCTCTAGCTGGGTCGACACTTTGCTGGGGCTGGCCATCGATTGATTTACTTTTGGCTCTAGAACAGGGAAAATATTAGGAGGAAAGAGACTCTGAAAGACGCAATAGGATCACTTGCCACTTTCTCCCTCCTGTTCTCCTCCGTCCGCCACTCCATAATTGCAGCAAAGGAACTGATTTTTAATCAATCACTAAACGCCTCAACAATTTTAGGTTTCTAAAATCCCCTTTGTCGACTGGTTTGGTTGGGTTGGGTCGGAGACAAAAGTATATTAGGAGAAACAATGGGAAGAGGTTGGATCTGGAGTACCTAAATTATATTCAACTTTCTTAATTATATTTATTTTGTTCAAATTTTTTTGAAAATTAAATTAATTAATTTAAGAACAATTTTTATAAATAAATAAATTATTTTTTTAAAAAGAAAAGCTTTAATTTTTTTTAAAAAGATTTTATTTTTAAATTAATATTTTTTAAAAAATAAAAACTTCAACGACGGGAGTAAAGACTCTCACATCTAATTTGGGAAAAACTACTAAATGCCATTTAAAATGGCGTTGAATTTTTAGATTTTTTTTTTGGCTAAAAATCAGAAAGGCAACCAACGCCACTTTAAAAAATATTTTTTTAAAAAAAGAATTTTTAAAAAAACTATCTTAGCTTTTTAAAATGATTTTATTTTTTAAAAGAAATTTGAAAAAAATAAAAATGTGGTCCAATGCCAAACTAACCGGCATTGTAATTTTTTTTTAATTTTTATAAAATAAATTTGTAAAAAAGAAGAGTAAGATGTAACATCACTTTAACTGACATTGAAATCTCTCTTTTTTTTTATTTTTTTGATCTCTTATACTTGTTTATAAACATCAATATTTTTTAATGTTTATTCTCTGTCATCGGCGTTGGAAATGAAGGAGTATATAAGACTTCAGCTATAAAAAAATAAAAATAAAAATTCTAATGCCAATTAAAGTGATGTTGCATCTTACTCTTATTTTTTATAAATTCGTATTTTTTTTTTAAAAAATTAAATAGAATAGGGATAAAATTGATATTACATTAATATGAGTCAAACTATCTTATTAGGAATGACTTATAAGTCATTTTTAAATAACTTTATTCTGTTTTAGTTCATAAAACATAATAAATTTTTCTTCATCTTTTATGTTTTCTCTTAGAACTGATAGTATTATAATTTAATTTTATAATATATTTGGAAAAAAAGGTAAAAAGGAGAATTAGGAATAGCTAGGAGTATACCATTATTATTCTTCTTTTTTATGTTTTATTTTTGGACTTTAAATATGTTCATGATTTAAGTTACTCCCTCCGTCTAAGAATAAAAGTTCTTATTATTTTATGTAATCTCAAGTTAAATATTTACTTATATTAAATAATCTATTTTTTTATAATAATTTGTGGGTAATATCCTTAGTATTAAATGTCATATTTTTATTATTTATATAATATCACTAGTCATGTATAGAAAAATATGCAATTAGATGAGAATTTAAATATGAATAATTTTATCATTTGACATTATTTTTAAATTCGCATAAAATCGATCATCACTTTCATTCTCGGAGTGAGGAAGTACTTGTAAGTATATCATACTTCTATCTAGAAATAGAAAACATTGGGAAGCATAGATATAATAATTAGGTTTGATAAGGTTGAGTTTATTTGGGTCGAAGACCCGAAACTAACATGCTTGACAATCGATTGTCACGGGTACTATTTCAACAACCATAATCTATACTGTTGATCGCAATATTGGATGACACAGATTGAAATGGATTTTTCCCTGCCGCTACAAGCTGTAGCGACATGAGAAATTAATTACTCATTTGTTCATGTGCTATACTGTCTACCGCTAATAGTTATGGCGGTAGTTTAATTAACTAATAAATTAGAATGGCTTAGTGGTAGCTTAATGATCCAACCCATAGGTTTTAGGTTCAAAACCTAGTTGTGATATTTTCGCTTCTTATATTGTATTTTTTGTGTATTGGATAAATTCTATACCACACACACACACACACACACACACACACACACACACACACATATATATATATATATATATATATATTTATTTATAAATTTATCTCTAAATATTCATATAAATATTTATAAACAAATATTCATATAAATTTATCTCTAAAATTTATAAATTTATAAGTATTTCATATAAAATTTACATTAATGATGAGATTTATTTAGTTAACTAATAAATTAGAATGGCTCAGTGGTAGCTTAATGACCTAATAACCCATAGGTCTTAGGTTTAAATCCTAGTTGTGATATTTTTGCTTCTTATATTATAATTTTTGTGTATTAGAAAAATTCTATTAACTATGAATATTTATATAACGTATATATAATATTTTCATATATATATATATATATATATATATATATATATATTTTAAATATTCATATAAATATTTATAAACAAATATTCATATAAATTTATCTTTAAAATTTATAAACAAATATTTATTTATAAATTTATAAATATTTCATCTAAAATTTAGATATGAATATTTGTTTATATATATATATATATATATTTATATATTTAGTTTAATGTTGAGATTTGTTTAGTATTTTATTTAGTTTGATAAGAAATTTTGAAAAGAATATCATATGTGGACGGACTAACGTGGTGAATATTGAACTTTATCTCAAAAAATATGATGATGCACAGATTTGAACACAAGACCTCCAGTTTGGAATATTAATCCAATGACCACCCAAGCACTTAGGTGTAGTTGCTATTATTTCGCAAGGATTATTATTATTATTATTATTATTATTATTATTATTTATTATTATTATTATTATTATTTATTATTATTATTATTTATTATTATTATTATTATTATTATTATTATTATATTATTATTATTATTATTATTATTATTTATTATTATTATTATTATTATTATTATTATTATGATTATTATTACTATTACTATTATTATTATTATTATTATTATTATTATTATTATTACTATTATTATTATTATTATTATTATTATTATTATTATTATTATTATTATTATTATTATTATTATTATTATTATTATTATTATTATTATTATTATTATTATTATTATTATTATTATTATTATTATTATTATTATTATTATTATTATTATTATTATTATTATTATTATTATTATTATTATTATTATTATTATTATTATTATTATTATTATTATTATTATTATTATTATTATTATTATTATTATTATTATTATTATTATTATTATTATTATTATTATTATTATTATTATTATTATTATTATTATTAGTATTATTATTATTATTATTATTATTATTATTATTATTATTATTATTATTATTATTATTATTATTATTATTATTATTATTATTATTATTATTATTATTATTATTATCTTAATTTAAGGCAACATTTTAATAGTCGTTACAAAAAGTTGTATAAAATATGCAACTAAAATAAAAATTATTGCCAATGAATGTGGTTCATATTAGGCAATGAAATATAGTAACAAAAACCTTTCGTTGCCTTACGATTTAGGAGAAATCAAGTGGTTAGAAATTTTGCAAATCGGATTTCTAACTAATTTTGTTTCCAAATTTTGCAACGATTTATGAATTTCATTGCAAAAGTGAAAGCCCCATGATATACGCAACGAAGGACAAGTTTTGTTGCTAAACATACACTTTGAAGCAAACGACTTATAAAGTCGTTGCATGAAAAAATCGCTAAAGTTTCATTTTAAGCAACAAAAAAAACTTTCGTTGCCCACGATGACGGGAAATCAAGTGGTCGAAAATTTTGCAACGAATTTCTAACGAAATTTTTTCCCGCCAAGGAATTAGCAATGAAATTTTGCAACGACTTATGAATTTCGTTGCAAAAAGTGAAAGTCTAACACAATCTGCAACAAAGGATAAATTTCGTTGCTAAACATATACTTTTAGCAACGACTTATAAAGTCGTTGCCCGAAAAATCATTGCTAAAGGCCCATTTTTTTTTAGTGAACTCTGGATAAATTTAGTCTTTAAAATTTATCCTTAATTTCGTTTGATTAATGCTTATATCATTGTCATCATCTTGATGCTTATATTGTGATGAAAGTTATCTTTGACTTACGTGCATAGATGGACTATTGATTGGTATGATTATGACCATGGATCATTCGATATAATCGTGATCCGTAATGTTACAAATAATGTGGTAAAAGTACTCATTGGCCTGTAGTGCATTGATGGACAATTATTGGTATGATTATGACCAGGGATTATTCGGTATAATCATGACCATTGATGATTACAAGAATATCCTTGGCCCGTAGTGCAGAGATGATTTGATGATGTGGTTTATTTATTAAGCTGAGTCTCAGCGATAAAGTTGATGAAAAACTTTTTAAATCATAGAAGATAGTAGATATCATGCTCTACTTGACTTTTCTAATGGATTACTTGTTCCGCTGCAGTTAAACTTGTTATCTATTATATTCTATCAGTTTAACATTGTTGAAGGCTAACGATAACTTATTTTGTATTATCTTAGTCATAATATTTGTGACACCCCCAAATCTAGGTTACCTGACCCTCGAGTTTGGTGTTCACGATCCACAATATGATACCATCTAACTACCCATTTTAATATAAATAGGAATACATAACTCATTAACATAGATTGTTAATACATAAGTCCCAGGTCTACTAACCTTAACATTACAGACATACCCCTTTAGATATACAAAAAGGGTTTACAATATAATACAACATAATAATAATATTGTTCAATATAATTAATTTATAACTATTCCTTTTCCTTTGTTCTTGTTCGCAAATCTTCTTCCGCAACTTCGTCCCCTAAATTTAAAAGTTTTATTTATAGCAAGGGTGAGCAACAAGTTTGCTCCGCAAGTTAAGAGATACAATAAAGATATAGAAATCACTATCAAACCTTCTCACATTCTACGCAATAATAATTCGATAATGAAATAGTATAACGCTTTCAAGTTTTCTACGATATTCAAACGAATAATCAAGAATTAATTATACAAAATAATAAAAGTGGAATATTTTCCAGATTTATGCCGAAATGATCCATCGATCTTGAACTTCTCTTCTCGAGTAACTATCAAAGATATACTTTGATATACCTGTGTGTATCGATAACCATAAAGATTAAATCATACCCTCTCAGCAAGTATATAAAGTGATCACTTTTAGTATACACTATATTATATGATAATACTTAATCGCACAAGAAGGCCGTAATACTCGACCGATAAAATATTTCCTTTATATAAAATGGTTGTTCTTCTCGGTCTTAGAATCAAGATTTTGATTTTACAACGAAAATACTATGATTTCAAATTTATTTACTTCTCGATCTAGCCAAAATAATTGGCATCGATCATCAATAATAATTTAATTCTCTTCTCTACCTATCAAGTTCTAACAAATGTTTGTCTAACCGTAATAATTGGCAAGACATTTCTCAACATAATTCGACAATAAACATGAATTATCTGTACTGTTAATTCTAGCTTCTACGGATATGTATATCCAACAATAGTTATTCTACGAATGTATATATATTCTGAATCAATAATTCAATTTGAATTATTAAGCATGCACTAACCGCGAATAATCAACAATAAATCCCTCGACGTGGTCTAATTAGCAATAATTAACCACCAATAATAATTAAACAATATTAACTCAAGGTCGAAGTTAGGAAACTTTCCTCTTCCACGATTATAAAATACACAATAAATTTATCATGTTCAGAAGACCTATAACCAATAATATCTGGCCTCACAATTAGCACAATAATTTATAACACATAACACTATAATTCACAAATAAACTTCTCTTAGGCACATTACCACATAGCCACATCAAGATTTATAACCTAGATAAACACTTATCAAGTCTAACTATTTCGGTTTGGTTGGACTTCGTTTCATTCTTAGAGTTCTGGTCACCCTATCTAACAATTAACACAATTATTGTCAATTACACTTGGTCTCTAAGCTTCATTATTATTTTAGATAACTCAAATATCATTTATAATATTTTTTCTAAGCTTTTAATAATTTATAAGCAATTATTATAATTTATAATAATTTTTCAAACATCTAATCACTTTTAAATGATTTAATTATCAAATAATCTTATCATTATTAATATTTAATAATATAAAAATATTAATAACATACTTGTCAAAATATTATAGTTATTTTTAATAACTTACAATATTTTAAATCATCAATATTCTACTTAAATGATTTTTAAAGTAATTAAAATTATTTTTAAATCATCACCATTAATAATGAAATTATCATCAAAATATTAAAAGTCATTAATTATAACTTAAAATATTTTTAAATCATTTTTTTATTTTTAAATTAATAAAATCATTTTTAATTCATTTATTTAATATAATAATTAAATAAATCTAATATCATTAATATTAAATTATTAATAAAATTCTCTAAAAATATTAAAAGTTACATTTTATAATTCAAAATATTTTCTAACACATTATTCTTATTTAAAATGATTTTTAATAATATTAAATCATTTTTCTCTAATTTATTTAATACATTAATTAAATAAATTAAATAACTTTAATATTTAAATAATTATAAATATTAAAGAAAAATATTCCAATTGGTCAAAAATTATTTTTCATAATTTAAAATAAATTTTAAACCATTTTTAATAATTTTTATAATTTATTTTCTATTTTTAATCATTTTTGGGAAAAATCAGGAAATAAAACTAATTAAACCTTCGCTATAGCCTATAGCGACACTTATCTGTCGTCTTAGGTGTTCTTGAGCTTCAAGAACACTGCCATACAGTTAACTAGTGTGCACGTTTGACCAGCTTTCTTTCTCAGTTTAAAATCATTTCTAGGTTAACTTAAAGTTCAATATCGTAGTACACATGTAATACTACTCATATCAATCATCAATTTGGTCATATCACAAGATAACATAAAGATCTGAGCAACTAAACTTGTTGTCAGACGTCACCTGGGTTTTTAAGAAACCCAGTGCGAGCTCGACCAACTTTCTTGCGCCTCAATTTTTCTATGTTCGCAATATCTGTTCATGTTGTTTTATGGTTCAAAGTTATAGTCCATGCATCATAGAACATTTATAAATCAACAGATTGGTCTAGAAACAACAAGATCAAAAGTTACAGTTTGGTCAAACGATGTCAGAAACTCTGCTCATATAATTTCTCAGTTTTTTTCCAGAAACGTGTTTCGTGCTTAACTGGCCTACTTTGACCATTTTCTCAGTTCAATCTGTTGAGGTTATAAGAGATCTAAAGACCCAGATCTATAGTCCATATAACCAACTAAGAAGATGTACCAAACAACAACATCAAATCATTTAAGACCGACAGATCCGGACCTTAGAACTTCTTGTCGACTCTATTCATCACGCTCGGGTTACTTTAGAATGTTACTTCGGCCAACGCTACCAACCGACTTTCGACCGAGTATAACTTGCAAATCTAGCTATCCAATGGACACCGATTCCACTTTCCAATTAAAGACCACATACCAAACTATAGATCTAACACATAACATCTTATAAATCATTAATATACAGAGATCTAAGTCATTCCCGACATTCGCATGTCGAGCACAAAATCGCTTCTTGGGACAGCTTTTGAAAAAACACCATTTTAAAGTCATTTAATGTTATGGATCCACAATGGATCATCATAGATCAACTAAAAACACCATATAACACAAATATAAACACTTAAATACAAAAGTTTTCTTAGCATACAAGATCTAGGTTGAGTTTGGGTTTATACCTCTCTTGTCCAATCCTTGATCCTTGATCTCCTTAACTAATTTTGGTGATCTAAAGGCTTGAAGAGTGACTGAATCACTTAACAATTTCGGAGCTTTGGATGAGAGAGAGAGTTGGTTGGTGCTAGATAGCTAATAAGCTTAATATGTGAACTTTCTCTCTCCTAGATCTCTTATATCATAGATATAATGAATCCAAGTGTGCAAGGTGGCAAGATATGGATTAGATTTGGGCTGATTTCCATCACATGGGATAATCTTAAGTGATGACTCACTAGATCTTGCAAATCTTTTAACTTAATATCTAAGTAAAGGGGTATTTTGGACTTTGTACATGAAATTTTAATGGCATACATGGAATTAACCAAACCCTTAGGGTTTAACCCTAAGGCTCTAACCCTAAGGTTTTACAACTTTAGCTTCTAGGATTTTGTAAATTAGGATTTTTAAAATAGAAAATTAAGATTTCAAAAATATAATTAGTGTTCCCTAATTATATTAAAGGTTACTAATCACATTAAAGTATACTAATCACTTTAGAGCTTACTAATTAGAATTAGGGTTTCCTAATTATAGTTTAGGATTCCTGAATTAAAAATTAGGGTTTTTCTGCTTTCGATTAGGGTTCCTAACTACGTGTTAGGGTTTCAAATCTTGAGATTAGAGTTTCCAATCCCTTATTAGGGTTTACCAATATTGTACCCTACCCGACCAATCATTGATCAACATTCTATACAGTACAAACACGTACTCATCAGTATAATTATTTCAATTATATTTTCAATCAAATCCATATCCCACTTAGGTTAGGGGTTCCTATTCTCCGCTAAGCACAACTCTACTCTAATTTTTCACCAATACACAAATCGACTACTTTCGATACTCAGATCACAGATATACACAGATAATATTAATAAATAATGTCAATATATATAAAAAAAAAATTATTCGTGAAATTTGGATTATTCAAATCCTAGGTTATCACATCCACCCTCCTTAAAAGGATTCCATCCTCTAATCACCGCTTTCTTATTCTCTACAATCTTTTAAAGTTGTATCATCAATTCATTTTAAGAACACAATATTAATTTGTGTTTCAAATTCTAACCTCGTGACTTGAATCTATAAAAGAAAACAATTCACAAAGAATAACTAACCAAGATTACTCACAGAATTAAATTTCTAAACGAAATCGCTTCCCGCCACCTCCCGAGTAGTCACTACATCTTGCGTCATCATGTTGAAAGTACGGCCATTGGTCTTCCCCGGTTGTGCAGTCCTCGAATCGCCAAGGTTCCACCACCGGGTCCGTTGTTGACACTTTCCTTCTCCGCATTCCTTTTCGGATAGCCTGCATTATATATATGATCAACATCCACAAGCAAAACAACCTTGAATTTTCTTCTTCTGATCGGGACAATTGGGTGATATGTGCCCCTCTTGCCCGCAGTTGTAACATACTCCTTTCTTCTTTAAACAGACTTTAGAATGGTTCTTTTCACAGTCGCGTATGGTTCCCTTCCTTTCCTATTCTCTTCACCTTGCACCCGATCGGGTATTCTCACCCACTTCCTCTTATTCTCGATTACTACCACCACCGCTTCCACCATCATCGGTCTTCTTCTTCTTCTCCCGATGAAATTGAGATGCAAATTTCGCTTTCTCCTTCAACAATTAATACTTTCTCCAACAAAGCCGCTTAACGTGTTGATCTCGCAATACCGCTACCTTATCAATATCCCCGCCAAATCTGCTCTCAAATCTTCTCGCTTTTCTTGCTTCGTTTCCACCGATGAGGTGCAAATCTTGCTAATTCGTTGAATTTGGCAAAGATACTCCGATACCGACATGTTCTCCTCGCTTAAGTTCCAAGAACTTAACTTCCATCCGAGTCAGATACTTTGGTGAGAAGTAATTCTCAAAGAACAACTCCTTAAATCTTGTCCACGCTACCACCGATGTACAAACTCTCTCTTCCCGATTAGTCTCCCACCAGAGTTTAGATTCTCCCTTCATTAAGTATGTTGCAAAAGCCGCCTTTTGCTCTTCTCCGCCTCACATGAATGATGAACGCTTTCTCCATCTCCTTTACCCAAGTTTGGGCTTTAATCGATCCGTGGTTCCTTGAATTCAAACGGTCCCACCGCCTTAAAGTCCTCCTTGAAGTTAGCCAATCTATCACCGGTCGATTCTCGCTTCTTCCTCTTGCGTAAGAGCTCTATTCTCCATAGCTTCTGCCATCATATTTGCAAAGTTTTGCATTGGGTCACTGACCTCCTTCGTTATTCACCGAACGCTTCTTCTCGTTGTTTTCGATTCTGTCGCCTAAAGCGATATGATCCGATAAAAATCTTATATTAATTTTCTTTCTCCATACAAATTCTTAACACAATAAGAATTCAACACATAGTTCTCATGTAATCACATATTTATTCAAATAAAGACATAAGTATATATAGTACTTAACACATATTACTATCCCTTTAAAATAATTCTAGGATTAACATACTCAACTTTACATAGAAAGTTACAATTCTCCAACTTTACACAAAAAGTTGCCATTTACCAAATTCACATATCTAATCCCCTGCTCATCAAACTTACTACACACTTAGTAAGTTCAAGAATCTTGCCACAATTATATGAGTTTATGAACTTATCCTAGTCGAATTTTCAAGGCCCATTCACGAGAGGGGTTCAAAATATTTCATATAATCATGAGTCATGATCTTACCATAAGTATGAGTTTTAAGAACACACAACTTAATTTAATCTTATATTCATATAGAAAATAAAGATTTCATTCATTCAAACATATATATATATATATATATACTTAAACATCATTCTCGATATTATAACACTTACTATCATAAGCTTTCTACCAAAAGATACTATTACATATATCTAAGTTGTTCACCGACCACCCCCCTTCACCATCTTCTTCTTGTTGGGACACTTGTTAAATTCATGACCTGCTCTTCCACATGAGAAACACTTCCTCATATTCGGCTTATGACAATGCAAAGAAATATGTCCTTCCCGCCTTATAATTAAAGCAGACGTTCTTCCACATCATGCATTCTCCGCTGAGTCTTTCCACACTTGTCGCAAGCTTGTCTCTTCTTCTTGGGTTTGACTTTTTAGTTATTGTCGTTGTTGTCCCTCTTTCTTTCTTCTTCTTGTCTTTCTTGCTTGGTTCCTTCAGATGATCCACCACCTTCGCCTTTTCATCCTTCCACTGCGCCTTTCAAATTTCGCTCCGCTCTTCACCATTTCGCAGAACGCCTTCGCTTTGTCTTCCACAACTCCTCCAAGAGAAATACCTTACTCCAGAGTTCCTGGACTTCTACAGTTAGCTGATCTTGTTCTCCAACTTTGATCTTATTCTTCAACTCCACCTTAGCTTCTTCAGACTCCGCCTCCTCATCACCACTTAGATACATCTCGAGATAATCATCATGATCACTCCCGAGATTGATCATTGGTTCATCTTTCTCAACTTCTTCCACTGACTCGCTCACAACTGGTACCTCTACCATCGACATCATCAAAAGCGACAAATTACCGGCATCTCCGTACTCATCTTATCTTCACCTGACATCCTACAATCAGTTTAAACAACTTGATTAGTACTTCACCAAGACAAACCTCACACTATGTGTCCACTTATCTCACTATCGATACGCTCAAAGAATCCTCACTTAGTACTCTAAATGAGTATTCTCTATCTCGCTCAGTGGTTATAATCCTAGGTTTTCCCACCCCACTTAAGGTTTATAACCTACAACTTTTGATACTAACCTCGTGACACCCCAAATCCAAAGTTACCCTACCCCTAGTTTGGTGTTCATGATCTACAATATAATACCATCTAACTACCCATTTTAATATAAATAGGAATACATAACTAATTAACATAGATTGTTAATATATAAGTTCCAGGTCTACTAACCTTAACATTACAGACATACCCCTTTAGATATACAAAAAGGGTTTACAATACAATACAACATAATAATAATATTGTTCATCATAATTAATTTATAACTATTCCTTTTCCTTTGTTCTTCTTCGCAGCACCTTCTGCAACTTCGTCCCTAGCTGAAAAGTTTTATTTATAGCAAGGGTGAGCAACAAGTTTTCTCCGCAAGTTAAGAGATACAATAAAGATATAGAAATCAATATCAAACCTTCTCACATTCTACGCAATAATAATTCGATAATGAAAGAGTATAACGCTTTCAAGTTTTCTACGATATTCAAACGAATAATCAAGAATTAATTATACGAAATAGCAAAGTGGAATGTTTTCCAGATTTATGCTGAGCGATCCATTGGATCTTGAACTTCTCTTCTCGAGTGACTATCAAAGATATACTTTGATATACCTAGGTGTATCAGATAACCATAAAGATTAAATTATACCCCTCTGCAAGTATATAAAGTGATCAGCTTTAGTATACCCTATATTATGCATAATACTTAATCACGCGCAAAGGCCGAATATTCGACCGATAAAATATTCCCTTTATATAAAAGGTTGTTCTTCTCAGTCTTAGAATCAAGATTTTGATTTTACAACGAAATACTGTGATTTCAAATTCTATTTATTTCTTGATCTAGTCGAAATAATTGGCATCGATCTGTCAATAATAATTTAATTCTCTTCTCGAACCTATCAAGTTCTAACAAATGTTTGTCTAACCAGAATAATTGGCTAATATTTCTCAACATAATTCGACAATAAACATGAATTATCTGTACTGTCAATTTTAGTTTCAACGGATATGTATATCCAACAATAGTTATTCTACGAATGTATATATATTCTGAATCAGTAATTCAATTTGAATTATTAAGCATGCACTAACTGTGAATAATCAACAATAAATCCCTAGATGTGGTCTAATTAGCAATAATTAACCACCAATAATAATTAAACAATATTAACTCAAGGTCGAAAGTTAAGGAACTTGCCTCTTCCTACCGATTATAACTACACAATAAACTTATCTCGCGTTCAGTAAGACCTAGAACCAATAATATCTGGTCTCACAATTAAAGACAATAATTTATAACACATAACACCGTAATTCACAAATAAACTTCCTTTGGCACATTACCACATAGCCACATCAAGATTTATAACCTAGATAAACACTTATCAAGTCTAACTATTTCGGTCTGGTTGGACTTCGGTCCATTCTTAGAGTTTTGGTCACCCTATCTGACAATTAACACAATTATTGTCAATTACACTTGGTCTCTAAGCTTCATTATTATTTTAGATAAGTCAAATATCATTTATAATATTTTTTGGAAGCTTTTAATAATTTATACGCAATTATTATAATTTATAATAATTTTTCAAACATCTAATCACTTTTAAATGATTTAATTATCAAATAATCTTATCATTATTAATATTTAATAATATAAAATATTAATAACATACTTGTCAAAATATTACGATTATTTTTAATAACTTACAATATTTTTAAATCATCAATATTCTACTTAAATGATTTTTAAAGTAATTAAAATCATTTTTAAATCATCACCATTAATAATGAAATTATCATCAAAATATTAAAAGTCATTAATTATAACTTAAAATATTTTTAAATCATTTTTCTCATTTTTAAATTAATAAAATCATTTTTAATTCATTTATTTAATATAATAATTAAATAAATCTAATATCATTAATATTAAATTATTAATAAAAATTCTCTAAAAATATTAAAAGTTACATTTTATAATTTAAAATATTTTCTAACACATTATTCTTATTCAAAATAATTTTTCATAATATTAAATCATTTTTCTCTAATTTATTTAATACATTAATTAAATAAATTTAATATTTAAATAATTATAAATATTAAAAAAAAATATTCCAATTAGTCAAAAATTATTTTTATAATTTAAAATAAATTTTAAAACCATTTTTAATAATTTTTATAATTTAGTTTCTATTTTTAATCATTTTCCGGAAAAATCAGGAAATAAAACTAATTAAACCGTCGCTATAGCCTATAGCGACACTTATCTGTCGTCTTAGGTGTTCTTGAGCTTCAAGAACACTGTCAGACAGTTAACTAGTGTGCACGTTTGACCAGCTTTCTTTCTCAGTTTAAAATCGTTTCTTGGCTAAAGTTTAATATCGTAGTACACATGTAATATACTACTCATATCAATCATCAATTTGGTCATATCACAAGATAACATGAAGATCTGAGCAACTAAACTTGTTGTCAGACGTCACCAATAAACTTATCTACGTTTTTAATTAAACAATATTAACTCAAGGTTGAGTTAGAGAACTTGCCTCTTCCGCTGATTACAGCTACACAATAAACTTATCTGCGTTCGTAAGACCTATAACCAATAATATCGGTCTCACAATTAGCACAATAATTTATAATACATAACACTGTAATTCACAGTCAAACTTCTCTTAGGCACATTACCACATAGCTACATCAGTATTTATAACCTAGATAAACACTTATCAAGTCTAACTATTTCGGTCTGGTTGGACTTCGGTCCATTCTTAGAGTTGTATTAAAAAAGTTTGTATTTGATTTATGTAGTGTGATATCTGGCGACTTAAGATGAGTGATGTATACCTGTTTTGGGGGCGTCACAGTTGGTATCAAAGCCATAGAAAAGAGCCTCGAGCCTTTATCTGGTGACTTCCAAGTCTTAGGATGCACCAAAGCCAGACTTTTCGTAGGGGACGCCGTGAGTAACGGTGGCAAGTTGATAGGTATCATTGTGAGGTGCTATCCAAGTCTTGGATGCAGGTCACAGTTGGTATCAAAGCTTAGGGATATGATCCCTGGCTAAGATATGAGGCTAGAACTAGGAGGGGAGAGACGGGTAGTTCCTTCGCTAGTATGACCTACCTAAGTTTATTTGTTATTCAATTGGTCGGTCAAAATATAGAGATAATATGTGGCATGTCAATAAACTCTTATTTTGAATCTATATTCTAGAATGATATCTGAAATACAGGAAATGAGAAATGAAAAAATCATGATAGAGAGGAAATAACCGAGAAGGTACAAAATGAAAAGAAAGCAAGGTATTCTCATCTCTTCGAACTACCAGGTACGTAAATTTCGAGGGCGAAATTTCATAAGGAGGGGAGATTGTGAGATCCCGAATTTTATGAAATGAAAGTATTCAATTTTCTTATAATTATTATTTTATTAAGTAAATGGTTAAATTGAGAAAGGGTTAAAGTTAAGGGTGATATGTGAAATTTTTTCAAAGTAAGCAAGTTGTCATAAAATAATCGGTGATAAAAATATAGTAATACGCGTGGTTGCATAATAGCACACGATATTGTATAATATCTTTGATTATTGATACTTACGTGAGAAGTCACTCAGTTTGATTCAATTATTATCACAGTATCATCTGCATAATATGTATTATTATTAAATCAATAATTGAGGCGACAAAGTTATTCATATTATTATTTGCAATATTGACAATATCTAGAAGTTCTATCAAGGAGAGGTTTGGTCACCTAATTGCGCGCCAATAAGGAGAAATCCTTATCGAAAAGCCCCCTCTTTCCTGGAAATGACCTGATTGTTAAATATTATGATTTATAATATTAATGATGAATAAGTTCGTGTTAATTAAAGATGAAATTGATAGTTCCATTGTATTGGGATTATTAGTGTTAGTGAAAATCGACATTTGTTTTGATAATAATTGATGTCTGAAAGTTATATTGACTAATCGGGTAAATGAGAAATTAATTGCTATTAATTCACATGCTTATAACTATTTATTCACATGTATGTACTATTGATTCACATGAATGTACTATTAGGGGAGGTGGTGCAAGATTGATAATACTTGCATGACTAAATTAAAAATGGAGGTATAGATGAAGGTACTATACTGTAATTATTTTTTTCACATGTATAGTGCTATTGAGGCACATGATTGTACTATTGATTCGCATGATATACTATTAGGGGATATGGTGCAAGTTTGATAATACTTGCAGGACGAAATTAAAAATGAAGGAAAAGATGAAGGTATTATACTGTAATATTTTGAGCCCCAAAACGTGAAATTATCGAAACTATATTTTCCTATAAATAGAAGCTCATTCTTCTTTCATTCTCACCAATTTACTAAGACTCACAAGAGCAATTATAGAGAGAGAAGCTATAGAGAGAAAGAAGAAGAGATTTCTGCTACTTCACTATTCTAGTATCTAGTCTTCTTCCAAGGTAAGGGGTATTATTTATTTTATATTCTGAAGAGATATTATTTTTCGTATTCGTATGAATATTATTTTTCGTTCAATATTAGTAAGGAATATCATCTTCGTTCAATATTCTTAGGAATATTATTTTCGTTCAACAGTCGTAAGGGGTATTATTTATTTTATATTCTGAGGAGATGTTATTTTTCGTATTCCTATGAATATTATTTTCGTTTAATATTCGTAAGGAATATCATCTTTGTTCAATATTCGTAGGAATATTATTTTCGTTCAACAGTTCAAAGGGGTATTATTTCTTCATAAATGATATTATTTCTTTCAGTATCATTATGCCAAAATATTGGTACGAATTTTATTGTGGAATTTCTACCTTTTTGTGTCGGGGTTACTATTCACTCGGGTATTCGGGGCACTTTTCGGTCTGGAGTACTATTCACGAGTTACTATTCACAGGTTACTATTCATCTAGTTACTATTCACTCTAGTATTATTCACTCGAGTATTCGGGGCACTTTTCATGCTGGAGTACTATTCACGAGTTACTATTCATGGGTTACTATTCACCCAGTTACTATTCACTCAAGTATCATTCACTTGGGTATTTAGGACACTTTTCTTGCCGGGGTACTATTCACGAGGTACTATTCCTGAAGTACTATTCACGGGGTACTATTCACCTGAAAAATATATTTCTTTTCTTTCCAAATTATTTTTGATACATGAATATTATTCTTGAATTTTACTCCACAAAGCAGTATCATGTTGACAATTTGAATATTTTTAAACTCTGGATAAATTTAAAGTCTTTAAAATTTATCCTTGATTTTGTTTGATTAATGCTTATATCATTGTCATCATTCTGATGCTTATATTGTGATTAAAGTCATCTTTGACTTACGTGCATAGATGGACTGTTGATTGGTATGATTATGACCATGGATCATTCGGTATAATCGTGACCCGTAATGTTACAAAATGATGTGGTAAAAGTACTCATCGGCTCAGAGTGCATTGATGGACAGTTGTTGGTATGATTATGACCAGGGATTATTCGGTATAATCATGACCATTGATGATTACATGAATATCCTTGACCCGTAGTGCAGGGATGATTCAATGATGTGGTTTATTTATTAAGCCGAGTCTCAGCGATAAAGTTGATGAAAAACTTTTTAAATAATAAAAGATAGTAGATATCATGCTCTATTAGACTCTTCTAATGGATTACTTGTTCCGCTGCAGTTAAACTTGTTGTCTATTATATTCTATCAATTTAACATTATTAAAGGCTAATGATAACTTATTTTGCATTATCTTAGTCATAATATTTCTTAATAGGCTAGTTAAGCTCACCCTTTTTGCTTTCATTGTTCTCTTCAGAAAATGAGAACGTAGCTGGGACTAGTCAGGGAATGGAGTAACGGACCAAATGGTTGTTTTAGTAGTCCTCACTATTCTGTGAAATAGTGTGATAATAATTGTAATGAGGACTCCATTGGGTATGGATATTGTCTAGAAGACAATATTCTTGTTTAAACTCTCAGCTATGTTTTGTCGTATTTTACACGACAGTTGTATTAAGAAAGTTTGTATTTGATTTATGTAGTGTGATATCTGGCGACTCAATATGGGTGATGTATACCTATTTTGGGGGTGTCACACTACCTGTATGGGGAGAAAGTGGAGATCTATACAGATCATGAAAGCCTCAAATATTTCTTCACCCAAAAGGAACTCAACATGCGGCAACGACGTTGGCTCGAGCTATTGAAAGATTATGACCATAACATTCAATATCATCTTAGAAAAGCTAACGTGGTACCCAAAGCATTGAGTAGAAGATCGTATGCGGGTATGAGTGCAATAATGTCAACATAAAGACCCATTTTGTATGACTTACAAAGGATAGAGATAGAGTTAAAAGCTTTAAGTACCCACGTGATGATATCAAACATACGAGTAGAAACGACTTTAATCGATAAAGTTAAAGCTGCTCAAGCCACAGACCCAGAGCTGATGTGTATAAAGAAGAAAGTACAAGAAGGTGTTATTCAAGAAGAAAGAATCGATGAAAAAGGAATACTTTGAGTCAACTCTAGACTTTGCATTCCTAACGATTCTGACTTGAAGCATAGAATCATTATGGAGGAACACAACACACCGTTTGTAATCCATCCTAGGAGTACCAAAATGTATCATGATCTTCGACATACATTTTGGTGGAAAAATATGAAGAGAGAGATCGTAGAGTTTATCTCGAGGTGTTTAACTTGTCAACGTATAAACGCGGAGCATCAAGTGCCAAAGGGTCCATTGCAACCACTTGAGATTCCGAAATGGAATTGGGAACACATTACTATGGGTTTGTTATGGGTCTTCCCAAGGTTTCTCAAGGCATGGATGCGATTTGGGTTATTATTGATAGATTAACTAAGTCTGCTCATTTCTTACCGATACGGAAGACTTATTCCCTTGAACGTCTTGCTCGTATGTACGTAAATGAGATTGTGAGATTGTATGTCGTGCCAGTATCCATAGTTTCAAATCGTGACCCAAGATTCACTTCACGATTTTGGGTTAGCTTGCAGAAAGCTATGGGCACAAATTTACGATTCAGTTTGGCATACCATCCTCAAACGAACGGGCAATCAGAAAGGACTAACTCTTGAAGATCTATTAAAACTTTGTGTCCTATACTTCAAAGGAAGTTGGGATAAGTACTTCCCATTGGTGGAATTCTCTTACAATAACAGTTATCAAGCAAGTATAGGCATGGCTCCATTCGAGGCGTTGTATAGACGAAAGTATCGTTCTCTAGTATATTGGGATGGGGTGGGTGAAGCAACGTTGTTGGGACCAAAATTTGTACGCATGACTATAGAAAAGATCCAAACGATTCGATAACGTATACAAACGGCATAGGATCGACAAAAGAGTTATATGGATCTTCATCGAAAGGACGTGGAATTTAATGTTGGGGATCATGTATTGTTACGTATTGCTCCATGGAAGGGAGTTACAAGATTTGGTATGAGAGGAAAGCTCAATCCACGATTTGTTGGACCATTTGAGATTCTTGACCGAATAGGAAATTTGGCCTATAGACTTGCATTACCTCCAAGCATGTCTCGTGTTCATAATGTTTTTCACATATCTATGCTTCATAAATATATGAAAGACCCAAACCACATTATTAAATTAGAACCAGACGAGATAGCCGAAGATTTAACGTACGAGGAGGTACCTGTCAAGATCTTGGATAGGAAGGAGCATGTCCTACGCACAAAGGTTATACCACAAGTCAAAGTTTTGTGGAGGAACCATGCTATTGAGAAAATGATCTGAGAGTTGGAATCAGAAATGAAAGCGAGGTATCGTCACCTTTTCGAAACACCAGGTACGTACGTCAATTTCGAGAACGAAATTTCATAAGGAGGGGAGGTTGTAAGACCCTAATTTTTTATAAATAAAATTAAATTTCCTCTAATTATTATTTTGAATAATAAGGTGTTAATTTGATATAATGCTTTTATTATGGGTGAAATGTGTAAATTTTGCAAAATAAGTAAGTGGTAATAAAATATTCATTGTTGTTGGGGAATATTCATTTGGTCGTGGAATATTCTTGTTGTCGGAGAATATTCGAATGACGGCGCAGCCATTTGCGGGCCCCATAACAAAAAACTGTCGGATGAAGAAAACGACAAGTTTGAGTTTTTATAAATAACGACGTAGTTGTTACGATTAACACTGTTGGAATACCTGGTGGTTAAAGTACAAAGATGTCTGGCGTGGTTTTGCGCAAGAAGACACCAGTATTGCAAAGTATTTTTGAAATATTGATTCTTACGTAAGAAGGCACTACTCAATAATTGTTACATTAATTACTGTTCAATATTTTATTTTATTGATTCAATATTGCTACGTTAATATTTTATATTATTGTTAATTCAATAATTGTCACTGCACTGTATTTTCCATTATCAGATCAATAATTCATATTATTTGAATGATATTATTAGATAGCATTATTGTCAATGTCTAAGGAAGTTCTCGCTCAGAAAGGGGTTTGGTCACCTAATTGCGCTGCTTAGTATGGAAAAAATCCTTATCTGAAAGCCCCTCTTTCTGTAGAACGACACAGTTGTCATTATTAAGATTCTGTAATATTATTTGTGAATAATTAATTATTGATTTATATGATAAAGAAATATTTATTTTATGTGGATATAAATGAAGGAATTAATGCTGAGGTGTTTTATTAGTATTTTATCGGAATGGAGGTATTAAAAATCATCCGTATGTGGATTTCGATCATTTTCTGTTTGGAATTTGAAAAAACTTTCTTCTACAAAGTTGTAGAGAATTAAATTTCCTATGGAATGAACATATAATTCGTATTTTTCTGATAAAGGGCTATTTATTATGAATTATTGAAGTTTCGAAAAGAAATGTTTTTATTAAAAACATGGGTGGGCCCCACGTTTGGTTGTTGTGGAATTTTCTGAAATTTTTGGGCCCTACTAGTGGTGTGCGGATAATTTGGTAAAGGTGATTTGTGTAGAAATTTTTGAAAAATATTATTTTATTAAATTTAGTCTGCTTTGGCGTTCTGGCATTTTCCTATAAATAGGGTGCTTAGTTAGAATTGAAAATCACACCAGAATCAGAAGTTTTCTCTCTATAATATCGAGCGTATTTTTGTGAGTATTTAGATAATTTGAGAGTTGCTATTCAGTGCAAATTTTCTTCAGCATTATATCTGATATTTCAGCCAGAAGTACTATTCTTTTGAGGTAAAGGATGTTATTTTCTTCCTAAATAATGTTATTTCTTTCAATATCATTATATCAAAATATTTGTATGAATTTTACTGTAGAATATCTACCTTTTTATGTCGAGGTTACTATTCACGTATACGGCACTATTCACGTATACGACACTATTCACGAATATGATACTATTCACGAGTACTATTTACGAAGTATGATTTTTCTTGTGAAATTTCTACCTTTTTGTTTCGGAATTACTATTCACGTATACGACACTATTATGTATACGACACTATTCACGAATATAGCACTATTCACATAGAAATAAAATTTTCTTTTCTTTGTCCAAGTTGTCTATTATGGTTACTATCTTTGATTGTATCCATGTTTTGATCTTCATTCTTAAATTTTGCTCCACAATTGATTATTATGGAGTATTTTTGAACTTTGATAAACTAAAGTACGAATCCTTAATCTTTGTCTTGTTATCTCACTGGATTCATTTTTTTAAAGATATTTTTCATCATCCTCAGTCCTAAATGGTGATATAACTAAATATCTTTGGCCTGTAGTGCAAAGATGAATGATTACCTGGTGAATATCTTTGGCCCGTTGTGCAAAGATGAACATGTGTTGAGATGAACATGACCAACTCGGTGATATAAATGAATATCTTTGGCCCAGAAGCAAAGATGAATATTTGATTCAAGATGTATATTGATTGATGTTACAGGGATAAAATATTGATGATGGACTTTTAAATTTATAGATGATAGTAGATTTCATTCTCTACTTAACTCTATAATGAATTGTTATTTCCACTACAAATATTGATCTAAAACTAGTTGTCCATTATATTTTATCTGATTTATTGAAGGTTAACGATAATTTTTTCTACATTATTTTAGTCATAATATTCTTTACTGGGCCAGTTAAGCTCACCCTTTTCCTTTTTGTTCCATTTTTCTTCTCAGGAGGCGAGAATATAGCGGAAAATAGTTGGGGTGTGGAGTGATGTTTCAAGTCGGTTGTTTTAGTAGTCCTCACTATTTTATAAAATAGTGTATCAATAATTGTAATGAGGACTTATTTGATTTTGGATATTATCTAGAAGACAATATTTGTATTTAAACTCACAGTATATGTGTTGTCGTATTTTGCATGACAATTGTAATAATGAATTTGAAGTTATTTTCTGTACCATGTATTTGGCGACTCAGAATAGGTTGTGTGTACCTATTTTGGGGGCATCACAACTACCGAGGGGTAAACCCTTGTGGAGGGAGAAAGAAAGGTCAACAGATCAGAGCATATTCATTACAGAGATGGAAGCGATGCCGGTACAGTTCAAGAAAGGGTCTTTGCTGAGCTTTTTTGAGTAATTTTCGACTCCGGTGATTTCGGAGATGGAGATCTCACCTTGATGGACATGGGGATCGACTCGAAGAGTGACAAAGTTGTCGAGGCCGTCGATGGCACAACCGAGAAAGTTGAAGTTAGAACTGAGGTTGGCGATGGTGGCCGGAGTGAATGACTTGACGGAAGTTAAGTATGGTTTGGTTTCAATGGTTAGGGTTTAATTAACTCCATCTGGTACTGGAAGAGAGTAATGGAAGGTTTAGTATCATATTACCTTTTGAACCTTAAGCATTACTAAAAGAATAAAAAGAATATACTTTTTTCTTTAATTTATTTTTATCATATTACCTTTGAAATGTCGAGTAGATTTTTTTTTACACATAAGCATTTTATTTTCCATGTATCACGTCATAAATTTCTGATGTGGCATTTCAATTGGACCAAAAGGAAAAAATTGATAGTTTAATGACCTGATTAAAAAAATTGAAACGTCAATCACCGAAGTGGAAAAAGATCAATAGTTTAAGGTAGTAATTTATATTTAAGACTAAAATTTATTATTTCACACTTCATCCCAATTTTAAGGGTAAATTTCACTTTACCACATGAGATTTTGTCATTTTCTCACTTAACCACCTGTTGTCTAAAAAACTACACTTAAACACCTAAGGTTTTGAGGTGAAGTGAAAAAATTACATTTTCCTTCCAAACTAACTCTGCGTGTAGGTAACTCGCCTAAAGAGTGTGATGCATGGTTCTAACGGTCAAATAAGGCCGAAATTTATCCAATATGCCCCCACCATATATATTATTTATAAAACTCCCACTTCCTTATATTTGTTCACCCTTAGTAGCTCTTTTATGCCATTTAGAACATTTGTTGTTTCTTTCTAGCTTTGATAAAGAATATTAAATCATCATATTCATAAGTAAGGTATGAAGTAATATAGATCAATAAATATTTTCTCTAGCTTTACTTTATTTTCATAAATTTATTGTTGTTATTCAATTTAACATTTGTCCACAAGGTGTTTGTTAAAATACCTCATCACTTCTTTCTTCTAATTATGTGAATTAGGATCCATGTCTTCGTCAAACAATAATGTAGGATTGAATAATGGTGACTTTTGCTACATACCTAGGGTATCTAGATGTGGAATAAAGGCATCTATAAGAATTGTAGACTCAAACAAACCATCGAAGGGCAAGTTATATTTTGTATGGGATGATTGTGACTTTTGGGCATGGTGCTTGCCATCTACAACAACCTGAAGTGGGACAATGACTGGCAGTAATGAACATAATGAGGAAATAGGAACACAATGAGGAAAAATGGAAGGGACCCCAATTTTATTTCTCAATTTCTTTAACTAGAGCAATTTTATTGCTTGGGACATCCTGAAATTGAATTGCAATATTTCTTTGAAAATAGCTGGTTACTTCGGCGTAGGGTTTGTGGCTAGAGAAAGTTAAGGTTGAGTAGTGGGAGTTGTGGTTAATTTTATACAGGACATAATTGTTTATGCCAAAGCCATATGATGAAGTTTTTTCTGCACAAAAAAACTGAAATACTATTTTATTCGTAGTTGGTTGAGCTATTAAACTATTGTATCAAGATATTTTTTTTCATTACCTGGGGCATGCCCCTTGTAATTTTCTACAAAGAAAAATTAAAATACTATCTTATTTGTAATTGCTTGAGTTATTAAGTTATTGTATGAAGATATTTTTTTTCATTACCTAGAGTAAGCCCCTTGTAAACATGTAAATTCTGATTATAGTGTTTATGAAAAGAAATTCAATTATTTTTTTCATTAATTTAGTACAGCCTAAAAGCTTCTTAAGCCTGACATACTTTTTGAATGTTTGGTAATATTTAGTGCCTATTGTGGACATGGTTACTGATATGTTTATATTAAGTGCATGAGACCATGATCAAGTGTGCATTTGTTCCTATATAGACAATATCTCATATGTAGAATTTTCTACACGGTTCAAAGGGCAACATAGAGTGACTTAACTATAAGATACTAGATTTTAGTGTAGAAATGTAAAGTCAAGTTATTCTACGATCTGAGAATTCACTCTATGTTTCACTCTACATAGATTAATTTTTTTTTGGCAAATCTTGGCCTTTTTAAAATTTACCTCTATTTACCTAAATGGTTTTTGTTAAAAATATTTATTTAAATATTCAAAATAAAATGTTAGAGTATAAAAATTTATAAAAAAAAATAAAAATAAGTGCTATAATAGTAGAGTAGCTTTGCTTTAGTAGAGAAGATTTACGATAGTAGAGTAACTCTGCTATAGTAAATTCTGAAGTCACACTAAACTCAATGATCTAAGTAATGCCTCTACGATAGTTAAGTAATTAATTTACGATCTAAGTCATGACTCTACTATCTTTAAGTCATTACTCTACGATCGTTAATTCATTACTCTATGATCTAAGTCATGACTATACAATCGTTAAGTCACTACTCTACGATCGTTAAGTCATTACTCTACGATCTAAGTGCTGATACATAGTCATATGTATTGTGTTAGCTTGTTTTTGAAAAAGATTAACAATGGAATCCTATATTCTGTTATTCTATATCTTACAATTTTTAACCTGTGCACACATGAAAATGATAAAGAATCGACTAGGGTAAATAAACAACAACATCTAATTTTTCTAAAAATAAAAAGGATACCATTGACAACAAAAACATGGAACTTCTTCAATTAACCAAAAGTTTGGTCACAATACTTTCCATATCAAATGTTTAGCCAAAAATACCCAACTGTATTAAAAGACTGATTATATCCAAATATTGGCCATATCAAACTGTACCCAAAATACTTTGTCATATCAACTGTACCCAAAATACTAAACTAGCCATATGAAATTGTACAACTTCTCTGGCCATATCAAACTATACCAAAAAATAGCAAATGTACCAAAAATACCAAATGTAGCAGCAGTCAACATTTAGATAACATTAGAATTTCAAAAGCCATCAATGACCCAAGGAAAAATCAAAGCCTTAATCCGCCATTCTTGCCTTTTTTGGCGAAACTAATCTGTCCTTGGATATTAACTTCCTCGAGGTTGATTTGTTCTTGATGTTGGTTCTGCTAGGCTGTGAGTTTAACATAGGGTGAAAAATTGAAGAACCCATCCCTATTGTTGAATTAATTCACATTGTAGACAATTTTGGTCCATAATTAACCCAGTTGGGGTTAAGGTTAAGTTGAGAGCTTGATTTGGGCTGTTAGCATTAAAAAATTGGGATGATATTAATAACTAGTTTTACTTCCTAACACTTAAAACTTTTAAAAGCATTTTAAGGAAAATCTTAATATACCTGATTACTATTCGAGTTAGTTGTAGTCCTTTTAGTTTCCATCCCTTTTGGTTGTAACTTTGGTGGTCTTAAATTTAGCTGGAAATACAAACATGTGCAGTAATGTCAGTAAAAAATTTACGGTGCAGTAATAAAATTAAAGGAAAACTTAAAATGCACAAAATTAAAATAATTTATTATTAAAAAATTACACTTAGTTAATTTTCTATACCTTGTTCATTTTGGAATTGGGATGAATTGGATGCTTACAAGCCCTGCTGTTATGCCAGTGTCAAACACCTTGCACATGTCACTATGCCACATTTTCTTGATACCTTGAAAGGATTTTTATACTCATCTGTTGTCTTTCTTCTCATTTTCCTTGGCCTACCAGTTGGCTTATAATAGATTGGAGGTTGAATATTTGGAAACTTGGATTCCACCCATTAATGATGACTTGGCACATGCTTTATGTTAAACTTATATGTGCTCAAGTAGAATTCCTTGCTATAGCAAGGATAACAATAAGGCTTTAACTGCTCCCTATTACATACACTCACAACATTTTTGCATGGAATCCCACTAAAATGCCATAATATGCACCCACATAATTTGTCATTCAAGTTCACAATCCAAGTTCTTTCATCACATTCAACCTCATATTCTCTACTTCCAGTCGTGAACCCCCTAGAAGTTTTCTTATTGATCTCCAGCTTCTTTTGAATTCTTGGACAATTGAGCTTCCATACTTTTCCATGCCTTCCCTTTTAATCTGAAACCTAAATATTAATTTCTTCCTTATCCACTCTAGCATGTTAATTATCCCTTTATCCTTTGCCTATAGGACATAATTATTCCATTTTTTGTTCAAGTTGTTGCAAGTACATTAAACCTACAATGGGGAGAAAATGAGATCTGACCCAATATTTGGGTCCAACTGACATCAACCACTTAGCTACAAATAGATCAAATTTATGAATCTCCTTTATGGCTTCTTGAAATATAAACATATCACCACAACTGGCTATATTACAGAATAAATCCCTCAACATATTTCCCATAAACTTGATTTTGAAGTTGTTTTACAAATGCTTTAAACAAAATCGATGTTCATTATTAGGTAATATTGTATTAAAAACCTTTACAAGCCCCTTCTGCCTATAAGAAATAAATACATTCATTTTTATTTCATTTTCACCTATGTCATCTTAAAGCTCAGTTAGAAACCACTGCTAACTATCCTTGCATTAAATCTCAATTACAACTATTTCAAGGGGAAAGATGTTGTCATTAACATCTCTTCTTATAGCACTCAACAGTTTCCCTCCATATACCCCCTTTAGAAAACATCCATCTAATCCTATAATTGGTATGCACCCAACCAAAAAGGTATTTTTTGATACTACAAGTCGCATATACATTCTCTAAAAAAATAGGTAGTGAACCAGGTCTTTCATCAATACCCTCACTGCAAAATTTGAAGATTGTGCCATAGCTTAATTATTTCACTATTTCCACATAATCCATCATCCTATTATACCGCTCTCCTACATCACCAACTATCTCTTCTAATGCCTTTCTTTTAGCCCTATATAGTGACGATTTACTAAGACTTGAATGACATTCTTTTTGCATCTTCTTCTTCTAAGCTTCCAATTCCCACTTAGGATTAACTTTGAAGTCATTCATGATTCATATCATGTCTAACACATGTGTGATCCCCCACAATTGATTTTATTTTAAAAGTTAGTTGACCATGTTTTAGTGATGTATGAATCTTGTCGACGTCGGGATTTTTATTTGTCCCTTTCTGTACTTGCCTTTTGGTGTTCTCATTTTGGATGAGTTTTGTTTGAAAAAACAAGTTTGAAAAGGTCCTACATGTAAATTTTGATGATTTGACTTTTAGAGTCGCCAGCTAGTAGATTTTAAATGGTTGTACCAACTCAACTGAGAAAAGGTTTGCATAAAGACCCAATGTTTTGACACTGTTTAACTGGTCTTGGAAACCGAGATTCGTTAAGGTCCGGGGGTATGATTAAGCGGAGGAAAGGTGTTAGGCATCCCCCGACTTCTGTGAAAACATGGTTACCACCACTTTTCATTTAACTTTTATCTATGTGTGTGTGTGTGTGTGTGAGTTGGGCCTATGTGCAATTGTCTGAAAGTAGTGCTATGCCTCGTTTGCACCTATATACAAAGGATTTGACTTTTGTATAAAAGTTTAATTTTAACAAGATATAGCAGTAAAGTTTTGGAAAATAGGTTTTTTAAACCCTTATGCTCAATAGTAATTGAGGCCTTTGATACTTCTATTTTATTATGTGTTCGGCTTGGTTGCTTTTATTTTCGAGATGCGAGGCATCTTCAAGAAAATAAGATACATAGCAGTGTTGTACTCCTTGTGGGCATGAGAGCCATCTAAGGATATCCAGACACTGTAGATAAATTACAATCGGCAACAGCTAGAAAATGTCCATCACGGGAACCGAATCTAGATTCAGAAGCTGAATCTGTGATCACATGATTCCTAAGCTCACATGAAAAGGTGATATGTAAAAAAGCTAGAAAAAACTAGATTTGAGTAAATCTAAACCATTCTAGCTTAAACGGTTCCAGTTTAGTCACTTTTGAACCGATCAAAGTTAGAAATAGCCAGATTTAAGCAAATCTAGCCTACAGGCTGAAAGATTAAATATCTACATTATGAAAGCAGTTAAGGCAGCTATTTATATAAAAGCAGTAAATATATATATATATATATATATATATATATATGTGTGTGTGTGTGTGTGTGTGTGTGTGTGTGTGTGTGTGTGTGTATAAGTGGTAAATGGCCACGAACTAAACTCTAGGTCTGATAAAAATGTGTATATATATATAAGCTGTAAATGCACCGGATATTATATCCAGGCTCAATCAAAACCGAGTTTGATAATATATATATAAGTATATGAATATATAGATTAGTAGTAAACGCACCAAATATTCTATCCAGGCTCATTCGAGTTCGAGTTCGATTAAATAGCCATGGATTGACAATTCGGGCATACCCACTCGACACGACTCTTAATGCTAGTAGATATAAATATATAGAAGTAATAAAAAGCTTTAAAATCTAAAAAATCTTACAGTGGGCAGCCAAGAAGATTTCAGATAGCTTTTGACGCCTGGAAACTCGGTTTCCACAGGTTAAACTTCAATATATTACAAAACACGAGCTTACAAGTGTTTAAAAAAAATCACTCAGTTTGGAGCACTGTAGAAGAGGTTACAAGCTGAAATAGACAAAGTTTTCTCTCTTCTTCCTTTTTTCTTCCATTTTTTGGCTGATGGGGGGTCTATTTATAGACCAAAAGTTTTATGGGCAAGCGAAAGTACCGTAGATAGACAATCACCACGTGCCGCCATTTGCCCGCATCTTATGGTCCGATAAAGTAGGTTTTATACCTACTTATCCGGTATCTATTACTTGAATTAGTTGCTTAAACATATATTTCTTAATTACTTTTCATACATTTTATGTTATTTTGTAGGCTATGACATAACATTGGCATGAAGAAGCAAGGAAAAGCAATTCGGACATCTTTTGGACTAAAATATGCAAGCAAATATAAGAAGGGAAGATTGCAGGGCTTTTAACACCAAGTTGGATGCATGTTCTTGGATTGGAACTTATATTATACTGTAGAGCTTCTTCTTATCTTTTCGGAACATCTTGAATCATCCCAATCGGAGTTCGGATGCAAGAGTTATGGCCTTTTTATCAACGAAGATCAAAACTAAGAGTTCTCATGTTTTCAATTTACATAGCATCTACTTCCAGTCCAATTTTGACCTTCATCTGGCCAGAATATTTCAATTCTCAAAGAATGAAAGTTGTAGAGCTCGTCGAGATCTTCGATTTAATAGGTGGCAGACCCCGTAACTCTTCCTGAACCAAAAGTTATGGCCGTTTTACAAGAGGACACTGCAACAGAAAAATGATGCCCACCGGGGCGGGCTTTTACTATACAAAACCCTCTCCGGGGCGGGGTTACAAGCTGCAAAACAGAACCCTAGCCCACCGGGGCGGGCCCTTTAAGCCTTATACCCCCCGCTGGGGCGGGGGTACTCGCAGAAAAGTCATTTTTTGTCCGAGTTTGAGTTCGAGAAGGATTATTTCGATCCGATTGACTCAAGGACTTTCAAGAGGACTTAAAGACATATAAAGAAACATATAAAAGGGGGATAATCACAAGGATTAGGAGAGAGAGAGAGAGAGAGAGGATTCCATTAGATTAGATTAGAGTAGAATAGGAGAAAACACTAGTTTTTATGAGATTTGGAGATTGAAGCACTTGGAAGCCATTAGAGATCAAGATCAAAAGCGAGATGGAGGACGAATTTGTCGACAACAGATTCACTTCTTTTTCTTAATATTATTCTTATCTTTTAATGTGTATTCAAGTGTGGATTCATAGTTTTAATTCAATGAACTAATTCTTTGTTTGAGATTTCAATGGATCTTATTGTGTAGTTTATTTTAATATGATTCGCTATATCAATTATTATGTTATATTGTGAGGATTGTCTATTGTAATTTGGACTTAATTGTTTAATTGATTGGCCATCAATTACTGTGATGATCTATATGAACTCGAGAGATGAAGTTTAGATTTAGATCTGATCATGATAGCATGTGTTTGTGATTTCTGCATAGATGAAATTTATGATTAGTGTTTAGGATATAGATATGCCTTTACGCCATATGTAATCTTATAGAGAACTTGTGCTTTAAATCCTTTTTAATTGTAATTCATATAGAGATATAGTGGATTAGTTAATTAGGGTGTCTTGCTTAATTCTATCATCTGTGGATTTAAGTGAGTATGGGTATTATGCATCGAGAGGTGGTTTTATCTGCTTTAGTATTCTTGATTAACAATTAGGATAGAGAATAATTGATGAGAAGTATGTTAACTTAAATGAATCAATAAGTGAAGTTGTGATCTTAAATCTCTGTAATATTAATTTAACTAGTGGAATTTAATAGTAGTTTAATTATATAATTTTAAATTCATTCATTTAAATAAGATTGAGTTGGTTACGGGTTAGTACTTGATGATTTTTATTAAATAATTCCTCGTGGGAACGATACTCTACTTTCACTTTATTAATTGTTGACCATGTATACTTGCGTGTTGTGCGTAATTATATTTTACCCAATATGGTCCTGTCGCCTTGAAGTACGTGTACTCAGACGATGCGATATCCGCTCAAACCTTCATAACTTTCAATTTAGGAATCCGATGGAAGCGTGCCATACCATTCCGAAAATCTCTTTCCGAGAGCTACACAATAACATAGGGCTTTCCTTTTTTTGAATCTGGAAAGATGGGTCCATGAACAAAATAGCATTTACGGGTCTCTATCAGGTAGTCCGTTGAGCTGTTTTGCGTAGTTTGCCCTCGGAAGTTAAGATATGGTTTTTGTGGGACTTCTTTTATAGTAGTTTGAGTTGAAATGATTTGATTTGATTTGACTTGATATTGAGTTGGAAAAATGACCATTTTGCCCCTCTCGGGGTTATCTCCGGCTTTGGCACAGTTGTAGCAGTCTTTTCCTAGGGTTATCTCTGAGATTGGCCGGCTGTTGACTTTGACTATCCTCAGGGTTATCTCTGAGGTTGGATTGAACTTGATCTCTCGGGGATATCTCCGAGGTTGGAACTGACTTTCCCAGGGTTATCTCTGGGGTTGGAAACTAATTTCTTGGGGTTATCTTTGGGGTTGGAAACTGGATCTCTTGGGGTTATCTCTGGGGTTGGAACTGATGTTTTGGTCATACAGGGTTATCTCTGGAGTGTGAAAAAGATGTTTTTGTCCTCCTTCATAGTTAGTAACAGGAAAACAAAATTTTGAGTGTCTACAGATGCCCCTCTTTAACATGTTCATGCAATGCAATGGAATGAACATGATAAAGATTACTAGACACTTGAAATATGACAAGGTATTTTTAATGATGCAAATCACAATATAATGAATGTTAAAATGCTTTCGGAAATCACAGTTCGCAAATCGCACATCGCATTTTGCACTTCGTACTTCGCTTTTGGCCAATCAAACTTCACAACTTGCACATCGCATTTTGCATATCGCAAATTGCAAATCGCACTTCGCACATCTCAAATTGCTTTACCTTTACTAGTTATTGTTTATGCCTATGCTGGTGTTGACTCCAACGGTTTGACTTTTTATCGGTGTTACTGATGCTCGTTTGATAAAGATAAGTTGATATGTTTTCTACATCTCTGCTGGGAATGACGTTCTAAAATCACCGGACCTTCTCGATGTATACGCTGGTAGTTTACAAAGGTGCCTACCCTGCTGGTAGTTTGACAATGGTGCCTACCCTGTTGGTACTTTGACAACGGATCCTACCCTGCTGGTAGTTGACTACGCTGACATCGGCAAACTATTTTAATTCCCACTCGAATGTTGGTATCCTTGAACTGTCTTGATGTTACGCTGGATTAATGCTAATGGGTTAGAATACCAGATCTTCCGATACCTTCGCTGAAGTAATATTCAACAACTTACTTCACTAGACTCCGCCTGATGTTACGCTGGATTGATGACAATGGCTTATAATACCAAATGATGTTTATGATGAAATTTTTCTCTAATCTAGGCATTTAATGTGCATGCATATTTTAATTCTACTGGAGATGCATGCTAAATCTTGATGGAGATGTACGCTGATGTAGTGCATTTGCACATGTGCAGATCATGCATGATGTGATTATCTAGATTTATCATTAGGAGTCTATTGTCTTAGGTTGATGCACATTTTAAATTGTCTGGAGTAGAAACTTACCTCACCCTTTCTAAGGCGATTTGGAGTTTCTTTTTGCTGTTAGGTGCTTAAGATGTGACGAACGAGAATTTTGTAATTAATTTCTAAATATTTATTAAATTAAATAAATATTTTGTTTATTTATTTATTGAGTTAAATAATTATTTGATAAAAGTGTGGTAAATTAACTTAATTAAGTGTGCCACAGTGATAAAATTAATGTGGAATAATTTTATTGATCAAAGTAAGAATTTAATTGAGATAATTAAATTAAGTGAGTTATTAAATAATTTTATTGTTATTCTAATTAATTTAATAATTAATTAGAGATTTATTAATTTGACATAATTAATAAATGAGAATTTAATTATGTGATTATGTGATTTAGTGTGGAATTATTATATTTAATTGAATTAAATAAGATATATATTTGATTAATTGCTTAAATGAGTGTGACATTATTAAAATATTTAATACGAGATTAATTAAAATAAATGAAAAAGAGCCTTTTAAAGGCTAGCCAAACATGGCCCTAAGAGGAGTTAGCCAGTTAACCCGCTAAGGGATTAACTGACCACAACAATGTCAGTTTATTTATACGCATTCAGTTCATTTGTTAAAAATCTGGGAAAATAACAGAGAGAGTTTAGAGAGAAAATTGAGAGAAATTGTGAGATTGAAGAAAGGAGTTGCTATCACCTCCTACTAATCTACACAAATTAGCAGGGTAATCTCTTCAACCCAACCTTTAATTTACGTTCTTATATTTGTGAAAAACTATTTCAAAGTCCTTTGTGATTGATGGGATTGATAATTGATGAGTATATGATGTTATATATGTTAGTATATGTTTACAATATGTTTATATCATATATTGATGTGATTAGAGTAATTGATTTCATGTAAACATGCTAGAATAAGAGTTTTTCCATTAACAAGTGTTTTGAGTTCTCTGTAAAACAAATATTGTATGGTCAATGTATGAATTGATGATTTATGTGTATATACATGGTAATCTATAATCATAACATGTTTTCTACCATCTATGTATGTTTTCAAACCATTAATTTCATATAAATATGTCGTAATTGGATTTTTGAAGTTACAGAGTATAAAAGTTGTATATATATCCCTTACGAACAATTGTATGCCATGAATTGTTTGTTTAACTTAAATTTGACAGTAGAGTATGATAATACATGTTAAAACGAAGAAAAAAAAACTTTGAACGGACATATTTAGAGTTATAACGAACCCATGATGTCAAATTTCATGTTTTTCTTCAAAACTTTCAAAAACACTAAGAACAGTGGAATTATGTGATTTGATTCAAGTAATTGTATGATTTAAGGTGTTAAAAATATGCTAGAAGTATCATTAAATGTTTATATAAAGTTTAGAACACATGGGTGGGATTGAATTCGTTGTTTGAACGAAGTTTTGGCTTAATTTGGCCATGTTCTGCGTTTTTCGCGAACTTAAAATTTTGGAACTGGCGTGTCGCGCTGCAGCGCCAGATCCAAGCTTAAGATCCGAGCTACAGTGCCAGGCTTAAGCCTAAAGTTCGAGCTGCAGTGCCAGCCGAGCTGCAGCACCAGACTTAAGCCTAAAGTCCGAGTTGCAACGCCAAATTTAGTTCAAATGGTGGGGATGCAGCGCCACTTGGCAGTTTTTCCCAGAAATGAGATTTTTAATCGTTCAAGTCCAGGAAATGTAATTATAACCTAATCTAATGAACATGAAAATGTAGTAACCATATAATAGGAAGTTAAAACAGATTATTTACATGTCAATGATATTCTTACGTGTTTAATTGATAAGTCGAATGCGTATTTAGCTCGTCGTTCGTGCAATCTAATAATGTGTGTGAATTAATATTATGATCAGGATTTAGTGAGAAGAGAATGAACTTATGATGCTAGTTATGTTATAATTAACTAGTATTGTGAATGTAAATGGTATGTAGGATTATATTGAGGAACGTGAATAGTAATCGTGTAATCTACGCACGAGGCAAGTTTTCTAACTCTAAACCTTATTTGAGCAAGTTTCCTTACTCAAAACTTTACTTTTATGGAATAAGTCTCTTTAAATTCTAATTCTTCGATTGAGCAAGTTCTAGACTTATATTCTATGTCGAGCAAGTTCTTGTTGTTTATTGATTAAGTTTAAGATTTCATATTAAATGTTATCATTCTTTTAAAGCATAATTCCTGTTATACAATACTTATTCGATTGTATACCTCTTGAGTTTTATTATTCCAAATTGAATATCATTTATTATTGAACCATATGCCCTCAAGCCAATCATATTCGATGTGATAATCATTTACTTTGTAATCTTGTTCATTTATTAATAAGAGAATTTAAATAATACAAAAGACATTGATTTTTATCCATGTTAATTAGTTGAATTAAAAAATGTGATAAACACATATTTTTGGAGCAATTAGAATCATGATATTGATTCATGCTAATAAAATCTAAAATTCTTGATAGCTCAAAACTAAAATGTTCCTAATCGTATGGATCACTAATTTGGGGTTAATGATTCTGGATAGATTAGTACATACTATACTTGTGACGCCCCCAAAATAGGTATACATCACCCATCTTGAGTTGCCAAATACATGGTACAAAATTCAAATACAACTTAATTATACAACAGCATATAAAATACGTCAAAACATAATCTAAGAGTTTTAATAAGAATATTGTCATCTAGACAATATCCACACTCAATGGAGTCCTCATTACATTTATTGTCACACTATTTAATAGAATAGTGAGGACTACTAATGCTATCATCTGGACCGTCACTTCGTTCCCCGACTAGTCCCGACTACGTTCTCATTTCCTGAAGAGAACAGTGAAAGAAAGGGTGAGCTCAACTAGCCCAATAAGAAATATTATGACTAAGATAATGCAGAATAAATTATCATTAGTCTTCAACAATGTTAAACTGATAAAATACAATGAGACGCCAAGTTTAATCATAGCTGAATAAGTAAACCATTAGAAGAGTCAAGTAGAGCATGATATCTACTATCTTCTATGATTTAAAATGTTTTCATCAATTTTTATCGCTGAGACTCAGTTTAATAAATAAACCACATCATCGAGTCATCCCTGCACTACGGGCCAAAGATATTCATTAAATCATCAATGGTCATGACTATACCGAATAATCCCTGGTCATAATCATACCAAAAACTGTCCATTAATGCACTACAGGCTACTAAGGACTTTTACCACATCATTTATAACATTACAGGTCATGATTATACCGAATAATCCCTGGTCATAATCATACCAAGTCTATCTATGCAGATAAGCCAAAGATGACTTTCATCATAATATAAGCATGAGGATGATGACAATGACATAATAATTCAATAAAATAAGTTCAAGAATAAATTTTAAAGATTTATAAGTTAATTTATCTTGAAATCAATTACGTCCAAATTGTCAACATGATACTGCTTTGTGGAGTAAAATTCAAGAATGCTCAGAAGAATATTTCTATGAAAAGATACCGGATGAAGCGTAAATATCCAGGATATTCTACTAATTTCATGGAGTATAGAAGCTAAAACTTTAACCAACCGAGTAAAATAGAATATATGAAATCGCAAATGGATTTTCACCGCCATGCGGTAATCCACGTGAGATGCATCATTTCTACAATTTAATGTAATAATAAAGAATGTAACTGTGTCATGCGTAATCCGCATGCATGTGATATATTCTAATGTAATAATAAAGAATGGAATAATGAAGAATTCACCATGCATGCGATAGACCGCATGCATGAGTTATTCCAATATAATAATAAAGAATGGAACCAGTCTAAGCGTAATCCGCATGCATGTGATATTCCAAATGTAATAATAAAGAATAGAATAACAAAGAATTCACCATGCATGCGATAGATCGCATGATAGGTTATTCCAACATTCCAACATAATAATAAAGAATGGAACCAGGTCTAGCGTAATCTGCACAGACAGGATATTCTAACAGAATAATAAAGAATGAAATAATAGAAGAATTTCACCATGTATGCAAAAGATTTTAGCATAGACAAAGTTATTCCAACATAATAATAAAGAATAGAATAATAGAATAATTTCACCATGTATGCGGTACTTCGCATAGACAGGTTATTCAAACATAATAATAAAGAATGGAATAACAGAAGTTCTCTTCATGAATACGAAAGAAATAATACCCCTTACCTTAGAAAGAAACTAGATACTAGAGTAGAGAGGTAGCAAACTTCTCTTCTTCTTTCTCTCTATAATAATTGCTCTATAGCTTTAGTGAATTGGTGAGAAATGAAGGAAGAATGAGCTTCTATTTATAGGAAAATATAGTTTCGATAATTTACACGCTTTGGGGCCTCGAAATATTCCAAAGACAATACCTTCAACTTTTCTTTCATTTTTAATTTAGTCCTGCAAGTATTATCAAACTTGCACCACCTCCCTTAATAGTAAATAATATGAATCAATAGTTCAATCATGTGAATCAATAGTTATAATCATGTGAAAATACGAATTACAGTATAGTACCTCCATCTATAACTTAGTTATGCAAGTATTATCAATCTTGCACCAACTCCCCTAATAGTACAAGAATGTGAATCAATAGTACACACATGTGAACAAATAGTTATAATCATATGAATTAATAGCAATTAATTGCTCATTTATCCTAAGCATTATCTGATCGGTCAAGATAACTTCCAGACATCAATTAATATCGAAATAAATGTCGATTTCCACTAACACTAATAATTCTAACACAATGGAACTATCAATTTCATCTTTAATCAACACAAACTTATTCATCATTAATATTATAACTCACAATATTTAACAACCAGGTTGTTCACAGGAAAGAGGGGGCTTTCCGATAAGGATTTCTCCTTATTGGTGCACAATTAGATGACCAAACCTCTCATTGACAAAACTTCTAGACATTGTAAATATTGCAATTTAATAATATGAATAACTTTGTCGTCTCAATTATTGATTTAATAATATATCATATAATGCAGATGATACTGTGACAATAATCGAATCAATAATATGAGAGATATGATGCGTGAATTACTTTAGCAATAATTCAAGATAACCGAGTGACTTCTCACGTAAAAGCATCAATAATCAATACCGTAGTGCTACTACTACGCAACCACGCCAGACATCGTACTTTTTACTAATGGGTAGTTCAACCGCTTAACGGTAAAACTTTCGTCATTATTTTTATAAAAGATAATTATGTCGCTTTCTAACTACGACAATACTTCCGTTTATAGGTCCACTAATGATTGTGCCGTCGTCATTTAAATATTCCCCTGTTAAAACGAATATTCCCACCAATCGAATATTATATAACCACTTGCTTACTTTGCAAAATTTGTAAATATTATCCACAACTATAACATTATATCAAATCCACACCATAATATTCAAAAATATATTTCGAGAAAATTATTCTTTATTCATAAAATTTGGGGTCTCACAATCTCCCCTCCTTATGAAATTTTGACCTCAAATTTTACGTACGTACCTGATATGTCGAAGAGGTGAGGATACCTTGACTTCATTTCATATTCCAACTCTTGAGGTATAACCTTTGAGTGTTAAATACAATCCTTCTTATCTAAGATTTTAACACGTATCTCCTCATACGTTAAATCTTCTGCTATCTCGTCTAGTTCTAATTTAATAACGTGGTTTGGGTCATCCACATATTTACGTAACATCGATACATAAAAAACGTCATTCGCTCGACACAGACGAAAGAAAAAAAAGAGGGAGCAGATAGATAGAAGAGAGAGAAAGGGGAGAAGAGAAGAAGGAGAAGAATTAGCCACCCGCCGCCGGCCCGCCGCCACCACTGCTATTGCCACCGACGCCCACAGGTAACCCTAACTGCAATAATTTTTATAGTTTTCTAAATTTAAAGATTAATGTTGAATGTAGTATATAGATTTCTGAATTGGGTGTTATATAGATATCTTAATTGGGTATTATATAGTTTTCAGCATAATAACCCTAACATTGCAATAATTTTTATAGTTTTCTAGTTTTGATGTCTTTGTGTAATTTTTAGTTGGTCAAGCCTTTGTGTTGTGGAAAAGAAACTGGAGATGGTTTTTGGTTTCATTTGCACTCAATGTAAGTTTTATGTATTGAAATAAAACTGGAGATGGTTTTTGGTTTCATTTGCACCCTAACATTGCAATAATTTTTATACTCTCTGTGTAAGTTTTATGTATTGAAGATATAGGGCATGCAATTATTGTGAGTAGTTGTTATGTTCATTTGGTACTGTTAGCCACTGACAACATGAGCTAAACAACATGTTCTTTACTATGAAAAATTGTCTGTCATTCATAGAAACCAAATGATATCAGGGAAATTATCTGATAGAGAATTCACGTATGTAATTCAAAGTTGAGGAAAATGACTCTTATGTTTGGGACTGTTGTGCAAGATCGTCTATGGGTAATAGTTAGGCTTTTCTTCACATTACTTATGCATAGCGAAAAAAAGTCTCTTATTATAATGCATTCCATATATAGCAGAAAATAGAGTAAATATGAAATAACAAAACCCTTATATACTCCTTGTAATGCATTCCATATACTGCAGTCGGTCGCTGATAGGTATCTGCGACCTACTACGGTCGCTGATACGCGGTCGCTGATAGACCCTTTTCTTGTAGTGATATTTGCATGCACGCTAAACAAGATAAGACTAATTAATAACAAAACCCTCAAAAAGATAATATATTAAGTTATAACGTTCAAAGATATTTGGAATATCGAACGTCGCCTTCTAGCATGGTAAAGCGATAGAGTATTAGTATTTAATATGAGTTTGTTGTGAACACACAAGGCAAGTATTAAATATCTAAGATGTTGCTGTGACAACCCGGAAAATTAGATTATCCAGAATTTAAGATTTAAAGAATTAGTTATTAATAAAATAAATTTTTATTAATAATATTATATGCTATGTTTTTATTGATCATTCTAGAACCTAGGATGATTAGAATGCGGGAGGATTCTGGCTACGAGCTAGACTGAACGAATAAGAATTTTCAAGATGAAAATAAATTTTTTCTGGGGAAAAAGACGAAATAGGCACTATACACCTGACAAAACCCTAAGGGTTTGGGTTTGAATAACCTAAGCCTTTCTAAGAGTTCGATATGTCAAAATGATATTTCGTCGAAAGATTTGGCGATAATATATCGTGAAAAGTTAAGGAAGCCGATAAAAGTTTTTCGAAAAGCGTGCAAAAATCGGACGAAATAAAAATGACGAAAAGTATTATTAGGTACTTTTCATTTGTTTAACTACATTATGGGAAAACGTGAAGGAAAACGCTAAACGTCAAAAAGTGTTTTTCAGTTTTTCGGAGATCCGAAGAATACGTAAAAGTTAAACTGTAAACGAAAGAAGAAATATCCAAAAATATTTGGATTCTGAGAATCGCAGGTTTTAAAACTTTCGGATGTATCTCGAAAGACGAAACCACAAAAATTCCAAGGGAAGTTTCGTGAATAGTAAGGAGGTGGAATAGTAAGGAGGTATGAATAGTAATTTAGGGGCAGAATGACTATTTTGCCCCTAGCTTGGAAAATCTATAAAAGGAAGCTTAATTTCATTTGTTGGTGATTTTGAAAATCACCATCATTTGAGAGAGAGAGAGAGAGAGAGAGAGAGAGAGTTAGGATGGGAGGAAAAAGGGAGAGGAAAAGTTGGCTCATGAGCAAACTTTGTCCGACAGAAGGAGATTAAAGAAGAAAGGTAATCTGAAACCTAACTTCTATATAATTTTTTTTAAGTTTTCTATGTTTAAAACATAGCTTAATGAGAATAAGAAATAAAAATGTTAGGAATGATTTCATATGGTTGAAATCATGAGAAAATGAAGAAATAAGAATTAGAAATTAAAAATTTATTTTATAAATTTCTTAAGGAAGTATAAGTTTCGTAATGAATTTGAGCGATCCGAATGAATCATATGAACGATTCAGTGAAATAAGTAAGGAATGGTGTTTTATAACATCAAATTCCAATAAAAAGTGAAATCATAATCAAAATATCGATTAAAAAATGAAGAACGAATGAAGAACGCGAAGAACGCGAATAATGTTGTTGATGGACAAATTTAAAATCATCGTAGTATAATTGTTGTTGATGGACAAGTTTAAAACCAACGCGTATAAGTTAGATGCTTATTGCTTGGTTAGGAACGGTAGAAACGTTCATGAAGAACGGATTAAAACGTAGCTATAACGAAGTTATGTCAAAAATTTTGTAAAAGACGAACGAGAATTAGAAAGTGTATAAATGAACCTGAACGTGTAGGGTTTCATAAGAATATAAGAAAAAATAGAAAACGTGAGTCGTTGACTCAAGAACGAACGAGTTCTGAGTTCGGATAAACGAATTACGGATGAACGAACGAACGAAGAACGTTAATAACGTAAAATGAACGAAGGATAAAGATTAAGCCTATTGTGGGCAAGGAAATCGTGCCTTGATAGTTAGGGTTTCGTGTTAGCAGAGGAGGAGAGAAATTCATGAAGAGCATGGAATTGATTGGTTGATTGAAGAGGGGAGAATGACAGGTGGGCGATTACTCCAACGACGCGTGGCAGAACTCCTAAAATCCGGGAACCGTGTTAGGGTAGCAGGGATTCCAAGAGCCTTCTTGAGTCCTTCGAGTTGAGAGAAATTCCAAACCCCTTTAGTGCTTTTAGGTGGAATCTCCAAGCCTTTAAGTCACTAAAAGGGTCCTTTGATCTTCCAAGAGTCCAAGTGTTGAGTCTGAAGAGAAGTTCAAACCCTTTAGTGCTTTTTAGGTGGAAAATCCAAGCCTTAAGTCACCAAAAGAGTCCTCCTCCTCTTCCCTAGAATGGAAGGAGTATTTATAGAGTTTCCTAGAATTAAATAGTCACATGTTAGGCACATGTTTTCAGGAAAATTCCAGAAATACTCTTTAGTCATTAGAATAATGCCCATATTGCCCTGTCCTTCTAGCCACCAATCCAATCCCTCAATCAATTCCCAAAACGAGCCGCCTCCACGAGTCTTCTGCCTCGGGACACGTGGAGGCTTCTCTCGAGTCTAGCATATTTATTTTCGACTTTTTCATCTTCATTCAATTAGGTCATGTGAACCTCATTTTGCACTTGGGCCCACATTTTCCCCCTACGCGAGAGTCGCATTCCCAAATAGACGATCGTGCAAGAATATTTCAAGCCTTTGAGAGATTTTGCGGGACTTCACTTTACAGGTCTTGAAGACAATGGTCCTAATAGAGGGAACCCCTAGGGAGCCAAACCCTTAGGGTTAAACCCTAGGGAGGTAAAACCTAGCAGGGCTTTTCCTTGGACATATTGGGAAATTCTCCAAAAATATTTTCATAACTTGCCCAAGATTTGTTTCCTTATTTTTTTTTCTGGAAATTGAAAAATAAGAAAAAATAATCAAATATCACCAAATAAAATTCAATCTAATAAAATCCTTCTTTTGGTAAATCAAATCTTCCTCTTTTACGAAATCAAATCTTAATTTTTATTTTGAAAATAAAGTCAAATCTTAACTTTATTTTGGAAATAAAATCAAATCTCTCTTTATTTTGGAAATGAAATCAAATCTTTCTTTATTTTGGAAATGAAATCAAATCTTTCTTTATGTTGGAAATAAAATCAAATCTTTCTTTATTTTGGAAATAAAATCAAATATTTCTTTATTGTAGAAATAAAATCAAATCTTTCTTAATTTGATCTTGAAAAGAGAGATTTTTTATCAAATTAAATCAAATCTTATTATTTTTTATATATATATTTTTTAGAAATAATATAAAATCTTATTTTATTATTATTTTTTTTCGAAAAAAATAAATAAAATCTTTACTTATCTTATTTTGGAGAAGTAAGAAGTCGATATTCATAATCTACGGTTGAATGTCTTGCATCCGAATTGTAGTGGGCAGTTCTGTTGCCACATTACTTTGGGTGTTATTTACAGTAAGAAGGGACCCCCATTGAAGCTGTACATGCTACTCCCCTACTAAGCAACAAAGTTTAACTCCTTCATATATATACATGATTAGGCTAAGTCCTGCTTGCATGTAATTATCCAATAGTTGGGCTTGGAAACTTCTTATGATATATATGCAACTTATATAAATTGCCACATTATAAGCCTCCACTCCCGAACCTTTCTTGCGCACGCCTTGGATCAAGGGTCAAGAATATTTGCGTGAGGTTACAAAAATTATACTGCTCCTTAGATTGGAAGACCTTCGATTTTCTGAACTCTTCATAATTATTTCATATATATATATATATATATATTTCAGGTAATTATAGCTTTTCTTCGGTTTTTCGAGCCCCATTACCTTGATCATATCTTGGTTTTTTCCCTCGGAATTCATTAGAGCAAGGTTATAATTTTCACGGCGAAAGAGGATTCGTTCCAAGCAGTTGATTTATGGAGCAACAGGACCTAGGAGGCATGAAGGGGAACAGCCCCTAGGTAGCCGAAGCCAACATGGCCGAACCCTAGGGGGCCGAAGCCAACATGGTTGCACCCAAGGGGGACCAACCCTATAGAGGAATTTTTTTTAAGGGGGAAAAGAACAACCCTAGGTGGTAAAGTTCATATAGCCAACTTCACATGGTCAAGAAGGAACAACCAAGAAGGCCCCGTTTCTCAATGATTTGGGGAAGGGCTCCCCTCCTTTAGTCTTTTCGCCGTCTTTTGGAAGCAAGTCTAAACTTATGACCGTACAACTTTTCCTCCATCAGAGAAGGAAGGCTTGTTTCTATATCCAGCGGCTTGTGGAAGTTGGGATGACTTTCCTCATTCTGATCGCATTCTCTTTCAATTCTTGTCTTATTCATCTAACCACCTTTAGGAATGACAACATTGGACCAGCGAGATACTTGGGAATGCTGATTATGTGGATATACTAAAGAGAAGGCTAACATTCTTCGTTGCCTCCAGCTATGCAGGGACATTCGTATCCAATAAGACCATGGTGCTCCTCTACATGCATATTCATCACTTCTTGGGGGGAATGCACCTCTACTCTGGAGGATGCCTATGTCATCTATCAGAAAGCATTTGCCCCCTGTGCGTGAGTCACGCCTTTGGTGAGATGATCACGCAAAATATTTTGAAGTGTTGAAGTATTGATTCCAGTTTCTAAACACTTCGCGGGGCTTGATATTTTTTTGCAAGCCTCGAAAACGAAAGTCCTAGGAGAGGGAATCTCTAGGGGAGCAAACCCTAGAAGGGCGAGCCTTAGAGGAGCTCTCCTAGGATATTGTGAAAAATCTTTGATGTAATCCTTCTTACCCTCTTTTGAAATTTCTCTTTTCTTTAGAATCAAGAAGTCAAAGACCAATGCTGATGAAGAGGATGATGATGTTCCCATTGGGCTCTTTGTGAGTATCGCAAATGAGGCAGCGGGTATCGAGTCTTCTTCGCCACATAACGCCTTTCTACAACTTCTCCACATGACAGTTTTGAGGGTGCCGATGAGACTCCTGCTTCTTTGAGGCGGAATCCTTCTGAGACTATTACTGATGTTCATCCTCCCAAGGAGGATCCCGCCGAGTTGATGATTGCTCGGGAGGGTATTGTGGATAGCACTTTGAGTGGGTTGAATGACCTTCCGCCTCCCATGGCATCTCCGAACCCTTTTTGGATATATCTTCCTTCCATGTTAGGTTGGATCTCTCCCATCATCATATTGTTGCACTTCGTTCGAAAGTCACTTCTCGTCACCATGGGAACGACTTACTTCATCATGTAAAACTTTAGGAGCTTCAAGATACCATGGACAAATTGAAGACCAATCTTTTGGAAAATTGAGTCAGCTGCCCAAGACCTTGAAGGCCTGATAGTCCCGAAGACCTGATAGCCTCGAAGGCCTAAAAGCCACGAAGACCAAGCTTTAGGTATTCCTCTCTTCAATTTTAATAGGTCATGACCTTTAGATCATGAACTTTCGTTGTTTTTTCCATTTCCTGTATCAAAAAATTTATGTACATATATTTCATGCAAACTAACACTTGAATCTATACTTCTTTTTTTTATTTAATGAATCAGAAGAAATAATCAAGTATAAGTGAAAGTTTGACAAATTTATTGATAATCAAATTGCTTTTAATGAAAAGCATAACGTTTCATATAATAAATCTTACTTTTGTTGAAGAAAGCATAACGTTCACCATTTTTAGAGATAAAGTGCAACTTTCTTGCTTTTGTCGAATAAAGCATAACGTTCGCCACTTTTAAAGATAAAGTGTAACTTTTGGGGTTGAGGGCTTATATTCAGGTGCATCAATCACCATTCACTTTTGATGATAAAGTGTAACACTCGGGCGCCTCGTCACTTGGATCGTCCAATTTCTTGGTAAGTGCGGTCTACGAGGACTTAAAATTGGGTGCCTCGTCACTTGAATCATCTAATTTCTTGGCAAGTGCAGTATACGAGGACTTGAAATCAGGTGCCTCTTCACTTGGGTCGTCCAATTTCTTGGCAAGTGCAGTTTACGAGGACTTAAAATCGGATGCCTCGTCACTTGGGTCATCCAATTTCTTGGCAACTGTAGTCTACGAGGACTTGACCACCATTTAGAGTGGACAACCATCTTGAGTGGATTTTTTTTAATTCGTCAATTCTTGTGCCTCCTCCCTTGGTCATCCAATTACTTGGCAAGGGATATTCCTTAGGACTTAAACCACCATTTTTGGTGGACCACCATCTTGGGTGGATTTTTAATTCATCTGTAGTTCAGAGTTCTCTCGATGGTAGAGCCAGTATTTGGGTTCTTGACTTCCGGGACTGCACTATGGGTGATAGTGTTGCAAGTTTCTTCTCCTAGTTCAATCTCCCCGGCCGCCAGCTTCTCATGGTATATCCTCCGCAGACTATAACAGTCCATAGTGGAATGTCCTGCGTATTGGTGGTATACACAGAAGTCCGGTCTTCTTTTCATCTCTTCCGTTACAACCAGTCGGGGCCTTGGAGGTTTCACCACTTCGTACTTAACCCATTTTTCATACAGGCCCCTGAATGCCTTCTCGCTGCATGTGATACCCTCTGGAACTGGCATTCTGGTATACCTGTCACCATGCTTTTCTCTACTTCGCTCAAATTTCTCATTTTTCTCCCTCTTGCCCCCTTGTGGTTTTGATTGAGAATCCGCTAAAGCCACGGTTGCTGTCCTCTTGCTCTTCCATGTAATCATCGCATGGCTGGTGGGAAATGTCATGATTCCTCCCAAGTCTTGTGCAAAAGATGAAAGGGTCGCAAATGAATCACAAGCTTTGGTAATGAGGTAGGGCTTGAAGGCGTCTAAAGCACCATTGTTGTATATACTAACCAAGTTCTTTTCTTCAATTGGCTCTGCACACTTCTGTGCTTGGGCCCTGAACCTATCCACATAATCTGACAGCTCCTCGTTTGGCTTCTGCTTGAATCGCATGAGCTCTACGATGGTTACCTGTTTCTGCACATAGAAAAATTTCTTAAAAAATTATAATTTTAGATCATCCCAATCATGGACTGATCCATTCTCCAAGTTATAGTACCAACTGAAGGCACTATCTGTCAAAGTCTTATTGAATTCCCGCATCAACAAGTTGTGGTTGTTCACTTCATCATATCCGAGCCACGGAGACATTGACTCTACAAACCTAGCAATATGTTCCCTGGCATTTCCTATCTCCCCGTTATATTTTGGAAACTGCGGGGGATGCTCAATATACCCTGTCGGGTAAGGTTGTCTCCGAATATGTGTCGGGTAGGGTGGAGTAAAGTCTAACTCTGAAGGTCAGGATGTCTGCCTGTGAAGTTGATTGATCACATTGATCATATCATCCTTCATCACGTATTGGCTCGTGGCATGGACTCTTTGTGGTGTTGTGATGTATTGCTGTATTGGCGGTGTGTATGGTAAAGAAATTGGTTGATGCACACTTGCATCTTGCAAAGCTTGCATTTGTTGTGCTTGTTGGCTCGCTCGTTGGATGTGGCTTGGGATGGTTGATATCTGCACTTGTGAAAATGCGGGGATAGTGGTCGGAATGACGTTTGTCTTAGGCTGGCTGACTTCCAGTCTGGGTTGTGGCACGTCCCCACTATTCTGAGGTTCCAAGTGGATGATTGGAACAGACTGATTCTCCGTCAATGGAGGTGCAGTCTAATTCTCCTTATTGTTGCTATCGTTGTTGTTGTCCTCCACTCCTGCCTATTCTCCCTATGAATTATCTGGGAACATGGCCTTGAAAGCGGGAATCTGCATCAGCTGCTGGCGAAAATTTCCCATTTCCTCTTGCTTCCTCTGCATCTCCAGCATCATATCCATCATCATCCCTTGTTCTTCCCGTGCTTCCTTCAACGCCTTGAGCATCTCCAGTTGCACATCATTCGTTTTGTCTCCACTTGCATCCTCGCTTTGCCTTCCTGCATTGGTTTGTTGTTGACTGGCCATGTATGGTGATGTTGAACTCCCTTCTAAAGCGTCTTCAATAATTGGTTGGTCAAAATCTAGGTCTGCGCCTTGGAATGCTTGAGTTACTTGCCTTGGAACTGGATCCGGTGAGGTAATGCTATTTGTTGGTGAAATAGCTCTTCCTATAGTTCTCCCACTTCGAGTTGTGGGCATACCCTTCACGAATTCTACACCTCCCCAGCAGAGTCGCCAAATAAATGTGGGCAAGGAAATCGTGCCTTGCTAGTTAGGGTTTCGTGTTGGCTGAGGAGGAGAGAAATCCACGAAGAGCACGGAATTGATTGGTTGATTGAAGAGGGGAGAAAGACAAGTGGACGATTACTCTAACAACGCATGGCAGAACTCCTAGAATCTGGGAACCATGTTAGGGTAATAGGGATTCCAACAGCCTTCTTGAGTCCTTCGAGTTGAGAGAATGTCCAAACCCCTTTAGTGCTTTTAGGTGGAATCTCTAAGCCTTTAAGTCATTAAAAGGGTCCTTTGATCTTCCAAGAGTCCAAGTGTTGAGTCTGAAGAGAAGTCCAAACCCTTTAGTGTTTTTTAGGTTGAAAATCCAAGCTTTAAGTCACCAAAAGAGTCCTCCTCCTCCCTAGAATGAAAGGGGTATTTATAGAGTTTCCTGGAATTAAATAGTCACATGTTAGGCACATGTTTTCAGGGAAATTCCAGAAATACCCTTTAGTCATTAGAATAATGCCCATATTGCCCTGTCCTTCTAGCCACCAATCCAATCCCTCAATCAATTTCCAAAACGAGCCGCCTCCACGAGTCTTCTGCCTCGGGACACGTGGAGGCTTCTCTCGAGTCTAGCACATTTATTTTCGACTTTTTTGTCTTCATTCAATTAGGTCATGTGAACCTAAATTTGCACTTGGGCCCACACCTATCAAATGGCATGTTTACGAATTCAGAACGAAGTTATGTCCATGGGGGATTAAAGTACGTAAGATAAGGAAGAGAATGGCTTTGGAACGACCTCGTTCCGAGTTATAACGAATAAGTTATGAGATCGGGAAGTAAGCGTCTCAGAATAATTTAACACTTAGATTTTTTTTAAGAATTAGGGCTTAGCGTCACAGCGCCAGCCATGCTTTGTAAGGTGGTGCCGCAGTGCCAGACCGAGGAGATGAGTAATGGAAACTCGCATCGCAGCGTGAGGTATAACGCAGAGGGTGGCGCCATTACTTGCCAATGGGCGTTAGAAGCGAGAGATTGTAAAGGAACCAAATCGGTGCGGTGAAAAGCCCAAAGGATGAGGTTTTAACTGCTCAAATCCTGGGGCAAGTGTAACAAAAGCTAATAAACGTGTAGTTCATGAAATGTAACACTTAATCATGTGAATTAAATCTTTGATGAAGGTTAAACGAAAAGATTAAATGAGATTAAAAGACAAAGAACGTAAACGCAACGCATTTGCGATGAATAACCGGTCTTAGCATACAATGAACCGTATGACTTCAACATTAAGGAAGAATAACAAATGGTATCAAGAAAACCTTAACGAACAGTAATAAGATTAATGGAAGCTGATCGTGATTCGGATGGAGAATGTTAGAATGAAATGTAAGCGTTAAATACTTTAACCGATGTGAAGGTTGAGTGTACGCGAATATTAAACAGGCAGAACTTACACCCCGTGTATGGTTTGACCGTAGGGTAATGGAGACCAATGATCAAACATGTGAACAGTGAAGAACTGAATTAAGACAAGTATGTTTAACGCAAAGAAGCCGAGTTAATGATTAACTTGAATGATCGTTCTGAGTATACAAAAGACTGTATGACTTAGACGATAAGAATGAATCTTGAGGTATGGCATTTAGTTACCAGAAAGCCATAAGGAATAAGAAATTGACTTAACGAACATTATAGTTTAATAGTTCAGATAAGTTAAGATAATTTAGGTTGTGGTACAATCGTAACCTTTGATGGTTGACATATGGGAGCTGGGCTAAACAATTCCTTCAGAGAGCGAAGGTATATACGAAACTGGCAACCGATCTAACTCACTGTGATGGCAGTGTAGATTAGACGGGAACTTCTTTGTTGGTTTTTTGTGGGAAACCACTCAGAGTACCATATGGACTACTAGCAGAGAAGCGATGGGAACTGAGTCCTAGAAGAGTTATAATAAGAAGATAAGAATGCAAATCATCAAAGATGATGAACGTATTGAGTAAGACATCTCCGTATGTCATGAAGTCGTAAACCGGTAAAGGAAGTTGTCGCGTAAACTTAGGTTGAAAGAAAGCGAACCCTAAGAAGCAAACTTAAGTAAACCAATGCGTAAGTCAAGTATATGACTAATTGGTATACATATTATTTCCTTATGTGTTTTATAGGGATTAGAATGAGTAGTTTAACGTAAGCTGTAGCTGTGCGTAAGGAAAGTTTCCCAACTTCATTCATATTCTAAATGAATGGTAGTTTCTTAAACTTCTCAAATGTTGAACTTGAGAAGTTTTGTCTATGTGCAAATGTACGATATTTGTACAAGGTGGTAGAACGTATGAGGCCTTGTGCCACAATTTGATCACTTCGGTGTTTCTATGAGATGAAATGTTCTGTGATTGAACTGTTCAATAAAAGAATGTTCTGTTTATACATGAACCGTTATTATTAAGTCTGTGCTAAAGATTCTAGCCAGACAGGATCTGTATGGAAAAGGTAGAAGAATGAAAGTATTTCAAAGTGAATGTGACTAATGTTTTAAAATGATAGGAATTGAGGTTATTCCTATTATTCAAGCTGCTTCATGACCTTTGTTCGGTTATCGAAGTTCTAAAAGAATGTTTAAACTCTTAAAGTTGTTTATTCAACTGCTATGACTTTCTGAGCAATTGAATGCTCACACTTGCTTTAAATGAAAAACATTTTCAGCGTACGATGTTAGAAAACTTAAGGATCCCGTAAAGATCAAGCTGACCAGTATCCAAAAGAAGTGTCATTCAGTGTATGAATGTGTGTGAAGATCAAGCGAAGACTTGTAATGTAGAATGATAAAATTAAACTATAGACTAGTTTAATGAACTGTTATGTATCCTTGGTGGCGGATAAAAGTCACTCGTGTAAGATGTAAAGAATAATGTAATTATCATTATTTGTAATGAACGAGATTATAAGATATTAGAACCTGGGAATTGAGAATGTATGTTGTTATATTTAAGCATATAATGATGTATGTTTGGAAAGAAGTGGGACCGTGATGTACAGAATCTGGGTATAAAGATAGACCGGATTTCGGGGCGTTACAGTTGCTTTATTACATTAGATGTTTATAAGGAATTGAATATTATCTTTTTGTTGTGAACACAAAATGGTTGTAGTTTTCTCTTTCCTTATATGGAAATGCTTGGTTTGACTTAATTTAGATTATTTTAGTTCGGATGTGCACACACTTGACCATTATAATCTAAGAGGCAAAATTAAAAGGTGTTGCATAGATATGTAAATTGACAAGAGTTGTCTTCATTTTGAATAAATATATAGTTTGTTGTGCACACATAAGACTATATATTTATTGTATATTGGATCCTTTCTCGCTAAGCAGATTTTACAAAGTCAACAATACAAAATCTGTTGGACTATATATAAAAGAGGGTTATATAGTTTGAAGAAATAGTGGGAGACACCATTTTAATAAAGACCTAAATTAATCTGGTGATTAATAATAGAATGCATGAAAATGTTGATAAATTTAATTCATTTATAGAATTTTACAAATGTCTAATTCACTACCACTGCACAATATATTAAATGCTAAATGTTAACTGAACCTAATTAAAAGGATTGGTTAAGGAATTTGAGAATAGTTCTTATGGCTGAAAAGCTGTCTTCTAGTCTTAATACGTTAGTCTTTGCAGCAGTTGGAGACAATGCCTTTGAGGAAGAGATTGCTACTTTTAGAAAGTGGCATGGCGATGCAAACGTGGCTCAATGCATCATGGTCGCAACCATGAGTAACGAGCTTCGGCTTCAACACGATAAAATAGATGCTCCTAGTATACTCCTGCACCTCAAGGAGTTGAACGGTGAAGAAAGTGGGATTGCTAGATATCAGATATCTAAGGAGCTCTTCTGATCTAAAATGACCGATGACATTACAGTACAAACATATGTCCGTAAGATGATCAATTTAATTGAACAACTAAGATAACTGAGTTTTGTAATTGATGGAGAGTTAAATCAAGATTTGATCTTGCAATCATTCCCGGACTTCCTCTCATAATTTGTTGTGAAATTTCACAAGAGCAAGCTAGATGTCAGCCTGACTAATTTGCTTAACATGTTGAAAAATTCTGAGAGTTACTTTACAACTAAGAAAAACCAAGTCTTACTGGTAGATAACTCTTTCAGGAAGCATAAGAGGGCCAAAGGATCTTCTGAAAAGAAGAATAATTCAAAGAAGGTATAAGGAAAGATAAAAACAAAGGATAATAAGAACAAAAATTGAAACGAATAGCAAAGGACTTTACTTCCATTGCAATAAGCCTAGACATTGGAAAGGAAACTGGAAGAAGTGTCTTGCACAAGCTAACCAGAAGAAGCTTAGTGAAACTTCGATTATAGATATATGTTTGTTCATGATTATAATAAATCTTTCTGTAAGTCAATGTTTTACTTGGGTATTGGATACCGGTTGTGGTTCTCATAAAAACAATTTTATGTAGGGACCAAGAAGAAGTAGAAAGCTAAACAAAAAGCATAGGATGATACATTAACCATAGGAACTTATAGTTTAGCATTGACTGCGGGCAAGTCTATTAAGTTAATAAGTTGTTATTATGTTCTAAGTATAAGAACAATGATTGTTCTATTTATAAAAATAATGTTTTATTTAGAACTGGAGAATTAATTAATAGACTTTATATACTTGACATATATGAAAATTATTTGCAAACTGAAAAAAATAATAAAGGAAAAAGAAATGATCATTCAACAGTTGAATATGTGTATCAGTAAAATACAAGTCTGAATCATTTGAAAGGTTCAAAGAATTCAGAAGTAAAATAAATTGGTAAAGTATTAGGATTCTTTGATTGGATCGATGAAGTGAATACTTATACAATAAGCAATGTTTTCAGACTCGGACCGTTCATCGAACCGAAAAAGCTACCGGGTGGATGGGTCACTGGTCTAATTGTGGTCGGACCGTTATTGACCCAGCCACATCATTAATATGTAATAAATAATGTAATATATTAATTATTATTATATATTATATATAATATTTAGTAAATATGTAAAATTAATCAATTTATCTACCAAAAAAATTAAACCTATTTGCATAATGTTTACTTTATACAATTCAAATAAATACTATATTAAAAGAAAGATATTAAATCACGATCATAACTCAACACTCAAGACTCAAGACTCAAGAGTAATAAAATCAAACAAAAATAATAAACATCTATAGGATACATTCAATCAAATTCGATAAAAAAAACTAAATCTATTTGTACAATGATTACTTTATACAATTCAAATAAATACTAAATCTATATGAAAAGAAAGATATTAATTCATGATCATAACTCAAAAATCAATCAATAATACATTTATTCAATCAAATTCAAAGGCTTAACAAAAAAAGTGAGGTAGGGAACCGGTAAAACCGGTGACCCGGTTACCAGATCACTAGGTTAACCGGTCCAACCACTGGGGCACCGATTTTTACCGAGTTTTGACCAAAAATTATTTTTTTTTAACCGAATTAGAGAGCCGACCAGTTTCAATTTTTATCGGTTGAATCGGCGGTTTGGTCCGGGTTTAATTACCATGGAAATAAGTTTCTAGGTCATCTCAAATGGTTTTCTCTCATAATGGACATTTCCTGATATAAAATAACTGATTGTTGTATCCTAAAGAAAAAAAATTGAACCTTGTAGGACATGGTGCAGTCCATGATGATTCTTTTACCGACATTCCAGTATCCATCTAGGGTTAAGCCCTAAAAATAATTGCATATCTACTAAATAAGGTATCCTCAAAATTCAGCCCCCAAGAGTTTATATGAGTTATGGATAGGGTGGAAACCAAGTCTTAAGTATGTTAAGATTAGCGGTTGTCCAACTTATGTGAAAAATATTTCAAAAGGATAAGTTTAGGACAAGATCTGACAAGTGAAGATTTGTAAGACATCATAAAGTAATTTTATGGTATATATTTTATAATCCTACTGAGAAAAAGGTGTTTGTTGCGAAACACGTTGCCTTCTAAGATGGTGCTTATCATTGAAGGGGTTAGTGGAAGGATAATAGATCTTGAAGGAGTTATAGAACCACAAAGCACTATAAGTCAACTAGAGGAACCTATAAATAGACCTATTATACCACAATCAAATTGTAAATATGAAAAAGTACTGACGATAACTGGGAGGTAGGGATTCATCATAGAAGATGATGATGAGGTACACATCATAGAGGATGATGATCTAGTTACATACGATGAGGCTATGAGTAGTAGACACTCAGAGAAATGGCAGATGACCATGAAATCCGAAATGAACTCCATATATAAAAACCAAGTGTGGACTTTGGTTAACCCTCCGGTAGGCATAAAGCCTAAAGGGTGTATATGGGTCTTTAAGAGAAAGACTGGAGAAAGACCAGACTGGTTACAAAAGGCTTCAAACAAAATTCAAGGATTTGGCTATGATAAAACCTTCTTACCTGTAGTAATGATCAAGTCCATTCAGATTTTACTTACGATTGCAGCTTATTACGATATTTGGTAGATGGACATGCAGACACACTTTCTCAATGCTGATTAGAGGAGAATGTATGTATGATACATCTAGAGAGATTTGTTTCAAAAGTTGGAACAAATCAAGTCAATAAGCTACAACGATCCATTTATAGATTGAGGCAAGCTTCTTGCTGATGGAATATCCATTTTGATGAGACAATCAAAGAGTTTGATTTTATTTAAAAAATAAGGATGAACCTTGTGTGTTCAAGAAGGTTAGTGGGAGTACTGTGACATTCCTAGTATTATGTGTTGATATAATACGAATAGGAAATGACGTACCAATGCTAAAATCAGTAAAAGAAAAGTTGTCTTAACATCCTTCAATGAATGATTTAGGCTAAACATCCTAGTATGGGGATAAAGATCTATGTTGATAAATTTAAAAGGATGCTCGGCTTGACCCAAGGAACATACTGTCATTCGATAATAAAAGGAGTTTAGCATGACAAACTCCAAGATATGTCTCATGCTAATGAGCCATGTAGTGTATCTCTCTAAGAAATTGTCCCCAAAGACACTTGAAAAGAGAGATCACATTATTAACTATCTGTATGCAATAAAATGTATGAGAACTAATGTTAATCAGTCATATTCTGGATAAGATCACTGTAATATAGTGAATAACATCCTAAAATACTTAACAAGAACTACGGATGTGTTTATAATTTATGGTAGGTCTGAATTGAAACTAGAGTGCTATACAGACTCGTATTTTTTCAAACTGACCAAGACGGCAATAAATCCACTTTAAGGTATGTGGTAACCTTAATAATATTATTTATATTAATAATATTAATATTAATAATATTACTAACTAATATTAATATTAATAATATTACTAACTAATATTAATCCAACTATGTAGTTCCAATAATTTACTCACTCTATACCTAATAGAACCTAAAACATGAGAAAATTCGCTACGGAAGGAGTAAATTATTAGAACTACATAGTTGGATTAATATTAATTGGTAATATTATTAATATTAATTTTAGTATTATTAATATTTATATTAATAAGAATAATAGTAATACTAGTATTAATATTCATATTAGTTATTACTATTTTTAATATAAATATTATTAATATATACTAATATTACAAAATATTAATATTAGTATTAATAAAATTTCTAAATATTAATACTAATATTAGAAAGTATTAATATTAGTATTAATAATATCACACAATATTAATATTAATATGTTAAAGTTGTCCCAACCGCTACACGTTATAGTGTCCTGTTCCTTTTTAATTGTCCCAACCACTATAACTTGTAGTGGTATGTTCCTTTTTTTTGAGTTACTAGAATAGTTCCCTAGAAACCGATTGCCATATATATATATATAGAAAAATGTATATACACAATTGTGTAGTACACAGTTGTTTATGACGCGCGACGGTTTTTTGGGCTATAGCGACGGTTCACCTGTCGTTATAGCTATTTTGGTCTATTGCTTTAGCCCAAATAAACCGTCGCCATAATTGACTGTGTGCTATACAGCTGTGTATATACATTTAGCAATATCCCGAAAGACACTACAAGAAATCACACTAAAAAGGACGCTAAAATTTGTCACATAAAATTCATTTCTCATCACTAAAACAATTGGTGACGAGTGTTAATCGTCATAGAGACCATCACCGTATGTGCGTGGTAAAAATTTTATTTGACAATATTTGATGTCGTCACTAAATGTTTTAACTTATGGTGATGATCTACATCATTGTCACTATAATTAATTACTTTTAGTGACGTTAATAGCATCACTATTTGAATGAAACTTTCATCACTCTATATTATGTTTCGTCATAAAAAATTAGTGCATTAAATGACGACATTAAATGATATTGTTTTAGTGACGAAAATATTTTACTCTATTTAAATCATCTAATTTTAATGACGACAATACTGTCATATTTTTGATTATTCTTTCGTCATGTTATCGTGTTTATCGTCACCAAAAATAAGAACATAAATGACGACAGAACAATTCGTCACCTAATAATATATTTAACATGACAATTATGTCGTTGTCATTTCATATTTTAAATAATATTAGAAAATAATTTGTCACCAAAGAGTTACTTTTTGGGACACATTTTTCAATGTCACTAATTGAATACTTATGGTGACGATACATCTCGTCACAGAAAGAGTTATTAGTAGTGACAAAATTAGTTGTTGTGACTAAATGAATATAGAATAGTGACGATATAGTTTGTCACCAAAGAGTTACTTTCTATGACACATTTTTTTTTGTCACTAATTGAATACTTATGGTGACGATAGAACTCGTCACATAAAGAGCTATTAATAGTTACAAAATTAAAGGTCATCACTAAATGAATATATAATAGTGACGACATAACTTGTCACCAAATAGTTAATATTAGTGACAAGATCAATTGTTATAACTAAATGAATATATATATAATTACAATACTATTAATTCTAAAGAGCTAATATTATTCTTCATTAAATTTTATTTTTCATTGATCAAATATTATTTGTCAATAAATGATTATAAATCGTGATGATGTGGTGGTCAGATTAAGTTGTTTCACATTCAAAATGTATTGTTACATTAACAATTTTCAATAAAAAAATATAATACATTTAGTGGGCTTTTTAAATCAACTTTACACCTGTATATAATATAAGAGACAAAAAGCAATAAATATTTAAAATAAAAAGTAATTATCTTATAAAAAAAAATAGTAGATTCACTGATTTCTTTCGTTTGTTCATATAGAATTCTGAATAATTCAAGAAAAACTCTATAAATCGAAACTGTTTGTAGGATTTATTTTATAGAAAAATAGTTAATAAAATCGTTGATAAACAACTATTTTATATATGTACACACAAATGATGGAATGACTTATTTTAAAATGACTTATAAGTTAAAATATAAGTTCACTTATAAGTTGTAACAGTAAAAAGTTCGACATCAATTTAACTTATGAAAGTCCAATAATAATCTAGAAAGGAGGGTTGAAAAGATTATTACCGATTAAAAAATTGTCTTAGGTCTTTTTGAATTTTTAGATAATTAATTTGCAGTGTTAGAAATTAATATGCAAGACAGTAAAAATTCAATCACACAATGCACAGAGATTTGTCTGGTTCACAACATACATCCGGGGTATGCTGCTACATCCAGTCTCAAGCTCCTCTCCAGGACTTGAGATCATATTACTATTAGTAATAAATACTCCTTCAACAGGCAGAGAAGCCTTTACAAAGTTTTATAGACAAACTTCCAACTGTTCCTAACTAATCTATCTTGGACGGCAAGCTCCCAGCTCCCTCCTCAAGCTTAGTTGTACTTTTTTGAGTTCAGTTCTATTCTATGATCTGGTCTTAAAACAACAGCCTCTTCCTCACCTCACAACTACACTAGAGACCCAACTTCCTACTGACCTCTCTAAGACTCTGGTCTTGGTCGAAGAATTACTCGTCTTTCTCACAAGTACATAAAATAAACTAACTCTACTCTTTTTCCTTTTTTTTATTAATGATTTTATAATAATGTGCTTCTTAAATAAGCAGATAAGAATTTAGTACAGATTGATGCTTCTTAAATAAGCAAATATCAATTAAAAAGAAAATATATATAAAAGTTCAAAGACTTTTATTCTTGAGAAAATATGCTTCTTTGTAAGCAGATAGTAATTTATGTTTTGATCAAATAATGCTTCTGAGTAAGCAAATATGTAATTTATGCACAGTTATAAAAGTTTAAATAACTTTTATGTTTTTGAGTGAAAAAGATGCTTCTTGAATAAGCAAATAAGTCAATTTCAGCTTTAGCTCAAAAATGCTTCTGTTGAAGCAGATATATAATTTAATGCAAATTTATAAAGAATTATTCTTTAAGGAGTAAAGAAAAGTAGAGTGACAATGCTTCTGAGTAAGCAAATAAGTTGTTTTAAGTTTTGAATCAAATATGCTTCTATTTAAGCAGATATATTCACTTAAGTTTGTGAAATAAAAGTTTAAATAATTTTTATATTATGCAACAAGTATTTTATGAATAAATGAATTTATGGTCAAATACTTGTGATGACATATATCAAGTATAATAAATAAATCAGTTAAGCAATGCTTGATATAACAAATATATTTGTTTAACTCAGAAAATATATAACAATATTTTTTCTATTATGTGATTTTATAAATAAAGTCACTTAGTACTATAATGAATCGTACGGTTCGACTCCCTCACTTAAGAGGAATATCTCCGTAGCCTTGCGGTGTTTAAGTACGACAAAATTTATAATTTCACAATTGATATTTATATAAATATTTCAATAGATCATTACGATTCTCAAATCTAGTTCGGATGATTCCTCTTTTTGGAGGAATATCTCAGTGTCGTTTTGAGCTATCAAATGTCGTATCTATTTTACGATATTTATATAAATAATATCAATAAAAGGTTAATGAAGACTATAAGGAATCATATGGTTCGAATTCCTCTCCGTAGAGGTGTATCTCCGTAGCCTTGCGGCGCCCAAGTATCCTTTTATTTGGTAAATAGATGGAATATAGATATATAGAATTGTGTATAACAATGTATATTCGTATATCTATAAATATAAATAAGCAAGAGACAATTCAAATAAATAAATCAAACAACTTATCTCAATATGCTTATACCAATTTCCTCTTCTCAAATGATCAGAACTTTTGTAAGAAGAGAGAGAAAGCTTTTTAGAGAGAGAGTATGTGGGATAGAAATAAGCTTTTCTTTTCAAGTGAATTTGCAAATTGAAAATGAAAGAAAGGCATCCTATTTATAGATTTTTGAAGTCAGGGGTAAAATGGTAATTTTTGAAATCTAATTTTAAATGAATGGCTAGGATGATGTATTTTTGAATTTAACGGTCCAGATGAAAAAGGATTTTTACGCGGAAGAACTTGCAATTACGCCCGGACCAAAATCCACCAACTTAGCATTTAATGAACAATTTGACCAACACATGTTTGAAGCCAAAAACAATGCCAACACACACACGGTTTAGTCCCAAAATAAATGTCACATGGTTTAAAGTTTCCAGCATATTCAAATCACACAAACTTGCACATTATATATATATATATATATATATATATATATATATATATATATATATACAGTCCGGATAGGTAAACACACACGATTTTTATATAAAACTTATATATATCACTACAAGAAAACCGGCTACTTCTGACGGAACTAAGTTCGACGAACATATTCCCTCGAAGATAATAATTGTTCTGACGGATTATTCAATCGAACATAATTTAATCGAAACTATATTAATTTTGATGGATGTTCGTCGGAAATATATGTAGCCCATTGGCGCCAATGTTCGCGCCAGTGCCAATCTTATATTCGACAGAATAGTGTTTATGTTCGACGAAATATCTGTCGAAGATACCTTAATTACGACGGAATTAAGTTCGACAGATATTCCGTCGAAAATAATCTTTAAACCTAATTAATCAGCTTGTCTTCCCCAGCCGCCTCTCACTTTACTCTCTCTCTCATTTCTCTCTCACTTTACTCTCTCTCAAACTTCTCTCTCACTGCTCTCATCTCCACCACCACCATCGTCGCGCCGCCACCAAACGCCACCACCACCTCCAGTAGCCACCACCACCATCATTGCTCTCACTTTACTCTCTCTCACTGCTCTCATCTCCACCACCACCATCGCCGCCACCAGATGCCACCACCACCATCACTGCCACCACCACCAGCAGCCACCACCGTCGATTCTTCTCCTTTAGTTTGCACATTAATTCAATTTCAAGGTTAGTTTTCTACAAAGCAATAGATTTTTAGGGTTAATTTGTTGTAAATTGTTAAATAAAAGTTATTTTTGAATGTCTGAAATTTATAATATTTCTAAAATTTGTATGATATTTTGTATGATATTTCTGAAATTTGTGGCTTAATTTATTTTAGGTTTAGTTTGATTTTGAATATGAGATTAACCCAATTTGGATAATATGTTATTGCTGTGAATTTATGGGTTGAAAATTTGGGTCCTGTTGTTGAAATTGGGAGGCTGAAATCTGAAATTTGGGTCCTATTCTTCTTGTTTATATTGCAGAAATTAGAATTTGAATTTTGGAATGTGGACTGCATATTATTTAACTGCATATTATTTGGAATTTGGAAATTGCAGAATATTGATAGTATGAAGTGTGTAACATATCATAATTATGAATGTCTTGCTTTTCTTTATGCAATATATTGCAGTTTATATATATATATATATATATATATATATATATATACTAGTATATGCTCGTGCCTGAAGGCACAGCGTAAAAAAAAATTAAATTAAAATTCAAAAAATATTACATTACCTAAAGACACATACCACCACAATTCACCACAATTGGTACTAATTTCCAAAAAAATCGGTAGAATTTCCTTTAAGAATAGATATTTAAAAAAATTCTAAACCTATCTACAAAACTTACAATCAGCAATATATATCCAAACCACAAAAAAAACTTTCATTCCATACCCAAAAATCATCATAACCATGTATAATTAGTTAACTTTACAAAAGACGTAACACACAAAATTCACACAATCATCAACACATATCTAACCACCAAAATATCAAGCTAGTCGCTACTAATTTTAAAAAAATTCGACTGAGTTTCCTTTAAAAATAGACATCCAGATAAATATAAACCTGTGTATAAAACTTACAATCATCCATACATATCCAAACCACCAAAAAAAACAATCATTCCATACCCAAAATCATCATAACCATGTATAATTAGTTAACTTTATAAAATACGGAACAAAAAAATGCATACATGAAGAAATTAATACATACTCAATCATCAACACATCCAACCACCAAAACATCAAGCTAGTCGCTACTAATTTCAAGAAATTTCGGCAGAGTTTCCTTTAAAAATAGATATCCAGAAAAATCTAAACATGTTTACAAAACTTACAATCATCCATACATATCCAAACCACCAAAAAAACCATCATTCCATACCCAAAATCATCATAACCAAGTATAATTAGCTGACTTTACAAAAGGCAGAACACAAAAAATACATACATGCAGAAAATAGAGAAACTAAGACCCTTTACTTTACAACTTACACCAAGTATATTCTTTACAGCTTACATCATGTATCCTTCAATATATACCTGAAAATATTTAAAATTTAAAAATTATCGAAATATATGAGTTAAAATAAAACAATTATAAATCCGAAACATAAGACCCCTTACTTTACCCTGAATTATCTAAAAGACAAATGAGCACACATATTTGTATGTAGGGGGAATGATTTAGATTGATTGCAGTAAGAATTTAGAGAGATTGTAACAAATAATCAATTTTTTAAAGAAAAATATGGACTTAGAATCAAATAAAGTTTTCTTAGTACTATCTCAACGAATAGTTCATTTGCATAATGATTTAAATCATAAATTTGTATTGGTGGCAGTATAATGTTGTGTGAGTTTGATTTGCAAGTGTTTGATTGGTTACAGTTATGTGTGTGTGTTTGTGCATGTATTATGTGTGTTGTGTGTCTGCATGAGAAGTAGAGAAATATAGTCTTAGTAAAAGAGACTTTCACACCTAGACAATTGTTTGGTCAGTGGTAGGTTAGTAATCGTCAAAGGTGGACATGTCAGTATGGGTTTGCATATCATTTAACTCTCTTAAATGTCTTTTTCATCCCTTTAAATCTTCTCTTAATCAATATCCTTAATGTCCCCGTATCAATACGAACGCACTTTGCCCAATAAGAAGAATGCACAACCACCTATATTGTTTACATAAACAATAAAAGTAACACTATTTATATTATAGGAATAGTAAAGTTATTTTGATGTAGTGACATAAAAGTAGATGTACCTGATTACGTCGGCCCCATCCACAAAGGTCCATTGTATATATTTTATTGTTCTCGTTGATAAATTCACTCCATTCCTACAGAGAATGAACCCCATTGTAAAATTAAATGTTGAAAAGATTACATAATTTAGTAGAAATAAACTTGTTTAAACTATACCATTACTTGTCGTAAGAATATCATAATAAAACTTCTAGGTAAACAATATTTGTGGTGCAATTTGACCCATCTTCCGGAAAGAGGATAGTAATACGATCTGCAGATGTGCATCTAGATAGTGCCACATAAAGGTGTCCATGACTAAAAATAGGTGTTCGCAAATCAATTCCAACGAACTTGACAGATTGTCCTTGGGCTTTATTGATTGTCATAGCATAAGTTAATCGGATAGGAAACTGACGTCTTTTCATTCGAAAAGGCAAGTCCAAAGATTTTGGTGTCAATGATATTCTCAAAATGAAGACTAAATTGCCAATTTTATCTCCATTTAATATCCGAGCTTCGATTACCCTTGAGGCACATCTAACAACCATCAATCGCGTGCCATTACAAAGTCCATCTTTTGGTGCAATATTTCGTAACAACATTATTGGGCATCCAACTTTCAACTCCAATTCAAACGGTGGCAACCCTGAAGGATTCAAGGAGTTTAAGTACTCATTAGGATATCGATTCCTAATGGTATGATCAAGCTCATCACCTTCAGTCATTTTATCTGCAGCTAAAAAAGTAATTGTTTCTCCCGGAGTAATATTCAGTGCTGCAGCATTTATATCACTAACGTCGTCACTACGAAAGCGATAAATTGTTAGCTTCGATGAAAGGTTGGAGTCACTATACCAATCACATCCAATTGTGGATAGATTCTAAATATCAATTCATTTAGATTATGACATCGGTTTATTATAGACGGAAGTTGCACAATTTCTTGTGGATTGGTCCCAATCTAAAAAATGAAAGTATAATTATTCACAAAATGAGATTTAATTCAAAGTATCATGTTATAAAAATTCAATGTAAGGTTGAATGAAATATTACCTCCATCAAGAATTGAGCAAAATTAATATTTTTAACGTTTGTGCGAGTTAATCGCATGTTTGAACCCAGAGTCAAAACACATATATCTTTCCATAGCGAAGACCGTCTCAATGATGCACCCACAATTTGCTTGCGAACACCTTAAGGAATAACAAGCAATATTTGTCGAAAGTCTCCACCTAGGACAACAGTGATACCTCCAAAAGGTCTGTTATCGTCTCTGATATCTTGAAGGGTGCGATCGACTGCCTCAACACAATATCGATGTTGCATAGGAACTTCATCCCATATTATTAGCTTTGTTTTTCTAAACAACTCGGCATGCATTGATTGTTTAGTGAACCCACATATTGAATTATCTAGGGTTTCCAAAGGAATACAAAATGTAGAATGTGCAGTGCGCCCCCTACCAATAACAACGATGCAATACCAGATGAAGCCACAGTAACAACAACATGTCCATAGCTACGCAATTTGGTTGCAATGGTATTGTACAAAAACGTTTTTCCCGTCCCAGCACCTCAACTCAAAAAGAAAGTAGTTGCTATGTTTTCACATACTGACGTTGTGACAACAGTATAAGCAGCAAGTTGTGCATCATTAAGTCTGTCAACATTAATTTGTACATCAGACTGTTGTGATTCATTCTCAAGTTGTTGGTGCTCAAACAATAATCTATTTCCAACTATTACATTCCAATTTCCAGTTGGTTGTGGCATGGGTGGAAAGTCAACTAAACTCTTCCCTGACTCATGGAGCAATTGATTTATCAAATATAAGCCATAATCTTCAATATGATCATCAGTTGGATTCAAAATACCAAACATAAATACGAATCACGTAAAGCAAATCATCACATATATGTGCTGAGAATTGCTTCCACAATTCAAATGGATGCAATGGAAAGCATTCCGTTAGAATTATAACAAATAGTCTCCTTAATTGGTATCCCGTTCTCATAATTACAGCCTCTTGAAGAAATTGTATCCATTCTTCATCATCTTCAAGAAGTCCTCTTGCAACACATGCTGACTTGAACGTATCATGCATAATATTATTTACCGTGCGTAGCCAGTCAAATGAAGTAGGTCCTCTAACAACAGTTAGAAGCAAACACAAATAAAACCGCTCACCTGAATTAGGGCTAGCAAAGTACATTCTACCAATTGCATAACCCCTTTGTCTTGGAGTCCATTTATTGATAGACTTGTTCCAAACAATTTTTTCTGGAAATTCCTGATAAGTTAATACACGGGCAGATTCATTTGTAGCTCAACAATCAAAAAAGCCAGTTAGAGTTTTTTTTTGATGTGCACCTTTAGAAAGGATCATATCAAAAGATTCAGCAGGGTTAAAGACCACACGATGCATCCCAGGCAAATGAAGTGCCAATCTTACAACTGACGGAATCTCTTCATGTAAAGGATTACCAAACAATCGCCACGCGGCTTCTGGAGGTCCAATATACCTAGCATCAAGATGTTGTAAGATCTCATTAATTCCTTCAAGTACCATTGTTGTGCAATCATGTCCTTTATAAATATACTTGTGAATGTATTTTACACATCTAACTCCTGCACAGACTTCAACATTGATATGACAATTGAACATTCTTGATAAATACAGATTATGTGGCACAACGTCTCTATTATCAATTTCTTTCCCCCTTACGATGTACTTCTGACCAGTATTACAATGACAATAGACATGATATCCATCAGAGTCCATACTTGTTGATTCAACAAATGATCGAGGGTATTGCTTGGTACACACCCCATTTTCCATACATGGTGCTTGTGGATTTCGAGCACCACATGGTCCGTGTACCATGCAACCTATAATTGTTTCAAAAAGCAATGGGTCAGTTTGGCAATCCAGAAATTCAGCACACACTACTCTGTCCACTCGAGCACATGTTTGAATTTTATCTGAACCATGAAGGAACAAAAGTGCATGTATGTGCGGTAACCCCCTTTTTTGGAATTCAATTGTAAAAACATGCACCACTTTTCTACCAAAGACGTTGTTTATTTCTATCTCCTTCATCAAAAAATTCTGCTTCAACTCAAAAACACGGGCCACTAAATCAGGACGGTCATAGGGATCTGATTTGGCAATAGTGATTTAGTAATTTTAGGCCATTTAGGATTTGCAGTCATAGTTAGAAAAATATCTGGGTATTGATTATACCGCGTGATAGCCATTGAATCTTGAAAAATTTCAAACATATGTCTTGCACTACCAGTGAATGAAGATGGCAAAATCATTCATTGACCAACTTGTTCAGAACCAAGCTCATCTGCACAAACATCTGTAAGACCTTGGTAAAGTTCTGTACGAAGCTTCGATTGATTCAACTTGTAGTATGTCAACCGATTTTGTTCAGTAGCGGCCCAAGCATCTACTATAAAATCTTGAAATAGTTTACCGGCTCTTAAAATTATTGAATACTCAGTGTCACGTTGGAACATACGATAACTGTAATATTACAATTGTGTCAGTCGAGCAGATGAAGGTCCACCTTGGGAAGCGTTCCACTATTTCAAATCTGGATTCCATCCTGGCTCACCATAAAGGAACAATACCACATAATGCAATGACAAATATGCCGGATGACACTCATTAATTTGCATCAAACCATTATCCCTTCTCAAACGTAACATAATATCTCTCATTCCACTTGATTCAGTTCCATCTCCCGACAATATTACCGCAATCTCATCGGTTGTTGGAAGATTATATCGACGTCGGTCTGTTACTGAACTGTAGTGGAGTTAGGCCGGTAAATTCACCCCCGTCAATTCCAATTCACTTAAAATTGTGTGAGCCTGACGAAATTTTATAGGAAATGGATTTACTATCAATAAACAATCTTGTATGGTTTTCAAAACATCTCTTCTCAAGTTAGGATTTTTGTTGCTGCGAACATCTAAAGCTGAATTAGGATCATAAATGTACAGTTGAGAGTAAATTGGTTCACACCCTGGCTGTGGCATAAGCGATCTTGTTCGATGGCGTAATTCCCCATGGATGGTGAATGTTCTAGGCCCCCTCCCGGCAATTAATCTGTCATCTAATGTAGCACCAAGACTTGTAAACGCATTAGCTGCATTATACTCTCGTGTGTGCTGACGAAACGATTTTGATTGTTCATCATTGCCGTCATACAATGCTTTAAGCATTAAAGGAGGTGCAATAAGTGGCGGTAGTCTAATTTTTCCTTGTAAACAACAATTACCAAAGAGAGGATTTGATACAGATGATTTTGTTAATTTTTCAACAAGCCAATGTAAGGCAGAACAATGAGGACATGTTCGATTCATCAAGCCGAGGGAATGACGATCTAGAATTTCATGGTTTTGAGGATTAAATGCAACATCTATAGTAACACCTTTTACTGTGTAGGCACTACAGATAAAATTATAGATGTCATACAATTTTTAAAAGGAGAACATGAATAAGACAACAAGTGTGAGAATAGAAAATTAGAACTTATATCGAACACCTGGTGCCTTCATTCGGATTACGCATTTGTTGGAACATGTTTGTCATATACGATGCCCCTGGGGAACGTGGGGAGAATGGCTCCAAAACTGTTGTTGTGCTTTTGTATAGGTTTTGAGGAGGCAAGTCTTGGAGCACAGGCGACAAACTTGAGATATTTGTTGGTGTGCCTTCTTCAAGATTTTGAGGAGGATTTTCTTGATTCATGATGGCCACAGACAACCACCGTGAAACAATTGTTGTAGTATGTTCATTAAGATTTTAAAGCAAGGTGGTTGACGATAACTCTATAACATTTGTTGGCAATTTAGTATCTATTACAGGATGTGAAATTTTGGTAGACAAAGTCATTGGTTGAAGGCGGGATCTTTTATTTGATTCTCGTTCTAGGCATGCTCGGCGACGACGGCTCGGTGGTAAAGAAGGAAAAAATCTAGGCTGAACGGGGCCATAATGTTTTGATCGCTCTCTTTCGTGACATGCAAGTTGTCCCAGTTGACGTTTGGAGCACTCATTTTCTTTCCCAGCATAACGTATTTTTGGAGCAAGCTTTGCACATTGCGTCAATGTTGATTTTGATATAACATTATAGTTTTGTGCCTAAACCACAAACTCATTAAAAATTAATTATTATTTTGTTGATTTAACATTATAGTTTTCCACTTTGTATATATAGCAACGTGATGTAAAATGACAATAAAGTGTTACATTAACAGAACTATCTACCCAACCATTTATCAACTTTATAATTATAATAAAGTTTTTGTTTGATGCAAAAATAAAACACTATAGCCACAGTTGCATCTAGTATTATTGTTCTATAGTAACATTAAAATTGGTAACAAAGCAACATTAAGATAAAGAAACTAAAACGCTTAACTACAAAATTGGTAAAAAAAAAAAAACAAAAAATCATAGGAATATTCAATTGTATACACAAAATAAAAAAAATAAGTAATATTAAATGAGACAAACCAAAAACATGTTAACAAATCAAATGTTCTACATAAAATGAAACTTAAAATTTTTTAAATTCAATAACATCCAAAACCATTGTAAAAACAGAAAGAAAAGAATAGGAATAAAAGTGATACCAATTGGCAATCTTTATTTGTTGTTCCTTGGCTAGAAAAGGTTGATTTCTGTTTCCCCTAAAATTTCGCATTCGCCAAAGCATCAAACCTTTTTTTCTCCATATGTGCAAGAACACGGTAAAAAACATGTACTATTAAATGAGACAAACCAAAAACATGTTGACAAATCAAACGTTCTACATAAAACAAAACTTAAAATTTTTTAAATTCAATAACATCTAAATCCATTGTAAAACAGAGCGAAAATAATATGATTAAAAGTGATACCAGTTGACAATCTTTATTTTTTGTTCCTTGGGTAGAAGAAGTTGATTTTTGTTTTCCCGTAAATTTGACATTCGCCAAAACATCAGACCTTTGTTTCTCCTTCTGTGTAAGAACACGATAAAAAAATAAGTAATATTAATTGAGATAAACCAAAAACATGTTGACAAATCAAATGTTTTACATAAAATGATACTTAAAATTTTTTAAATTCAATAACATCCAAAACCATTGTCAAAACAGAGAGAAAAGAATAGGATTAAAAGTGATACCAGTTGACACTCTTTATATTTTGTTCCTTGGCTAGAAAAGGTTGATTTTTCTTCCTCCTTAAATTTGGCATTCTCCAAAGTATCAGACCTTTTTTCCTCCTTCTGGGTAAGAAAACGCTACTTAAAAGCAAAAAAAAAAAAGAACAGAAAAAATGAATGAGAAATAGGTGTAAGGATACACTACCTCACGTATACGGAGACAATTTAGTTCATACTCATTGCGAATTACCACTCCTACATTATTCTGACGAAGTATTCGAACCTGTAGGCAAAAAAACGTTGAATAGGAAATAAGTTGGTAAAAAGATAAGATAAAAAGTAAGAAAATGATGAATAAGAAAAAATTATCATACGGTACTTTCGAGGTCGTCATCCATCTGTCACGACATTAATGAAAATAAATTAAAATAAATAAGTTATTAAAAAAATCAATAAGATTTATTTAGAGAGAGTTAATCAGATAATAAACTTACACCACCAAATATAACAACATCATCCATTGGTCGATGATTATGCAGTTGAAACGGTTGTAGCTACACAGTAAATTTCATAAGTTATGGATAATGAACATGAATTACATAATATACATACACAAAAGTACATACACATCCAATTTCCAGAACCAAAATTAAGGAAAAAGACAACCTAAATTTCACAACTCAGTTGATTCGTACAATTAAAAAAAAGGAAAATTAGACCCAATACATGGTAAGAGGTTGTTTGAAAATGAAACTATAGAAATAGTCATCAAGCATTCCTTTTTTACGAAAGTGTCAACGCACCCTTAAAGAAGGTCAAGCTAAGTTTAATGGTTTTTAGTTTGGTATTTTTCATAAAATCGGACAATGTCAGAAGTCAGTAATCTATCTCACCAATCTCACCAAGCTTATCCCAGGTGAAATGGGGCTTTTCTTCTTCTTTTATCTTCTTTCTTCTTTATCTGATTTAAGTATCTATCTATAATAATAAGATACAATAACGGTTCAGATTTAATCTAATTTTGCGAGTAAATCATGGGAAGACATATCAACTCTTCTTAAAATAATAATACCTACTGGACCAAGGTCGACATATCAACTCTTCTTAAAACAATAATACCTACTGGACCAAGGTCGTCACCCAATCAAAATATAAACTCTTAAAAAACTGAAGTAATTTAGGTGCTTCTTCCTACTTAAAATATAAACTCTTGAAAAATGTAACTTTTATATAAAACATTCATCAAAAATAGGGGGGGAATAAAATATGGTTTCTAACCACTACTTGCTCCAACACATATTACCAGACCCATCTTCCGTTTTAGGGATCAGAACTTCCCCTACATATGGGTATTGAAGGTACTTTAAAATTTCAAATTATCCTTTATAAGACCTCAACCCGAAGTTCTTTAATATTGTTCTTTTTTAGCTTTTAGTATTTCATTTTCTTTTAATAGGCCAGACTTTTCTATATTAACTTCTTCCAGATGTTATTGCCTGATGTTTGAAATACGCATATACTGTCAGCACCAAAATCAAGTCAATATAATGCAAATAGTCCAGTAGTGAGACACAACAGTAGTATATGAGTTCAATTCAATTAAGAGGTAAGGAAAATATGAGTATTGACCATCATTCAACAGTAATAATGATACTTTTACGTGTAAATCATTCAATAGTAATTATTTATTTTGCGCAAAAGCAATAATAATCTTGATACTTAAAGCAATCATTATTACTGGAATCAAAACAATGAGCAAGGCTTACAGAAGTAGAGCAGTAAATACCTTCAAGAATGCCACTAACTTCTAAACACCATGTATTCCTTCAAGAATGCCACTAACTTCTAAACCTTCATTTTTCTGTACCAAATAAATACAAATAACAATCAATTTTGAGCTTAAATAAATGAAAAAATAACAAAGATATTATCATAGCCTAAACAATATACTGAAATTAAAAAACATCAAGATTAAAAAAATATGAGTACCAATTTGCCCTAACTCATAATGATAGATTTAAAAAATACATCCGAAAAGTTTCCATGAATATTGCTACTAATTTCAAGTAACATATTTGCGATTTCTTCAAAAAGAACAACCGAGAAGAAAAATTAAATCCATAATCACGCATTAAACCCCACAAAAGTTGAACAAAAAACCAAACCCATCCAAATTGAAACCTCGATCAACCGAAATATACAAAACCCGGAGTCACTCAACCTTTAAAAAACCACCATTTTAATCAATAGTTCAACATCTAACAAAAATATGAAAATGTTAAACCATTAAACCCATTCGATAAAAGGCAGTGAAGGAATTCCTTGAAGAATCTCACAATAATGCGAGATTCTTGGTGAGCCTACACTCTGTACACCCTGTAGCAAGGTCCTTCCTAATTCCCTTACCACAGAAAAGAAACCTTACATTTGACCATATTTACTGTAGTCAAAAATCTATTTGATTTTCAGTTTTAAATTTGAATGGCTAGACTTATGCTAGGCCCTGTACCATTCAATTCAGTTTGGCCCTCAATAAAATGTCAAATCACAACAGCAAACAAAGCTTAAATTACAACAGAAAGGATTACTAATTTCTTCAAAATGCTTATTATTATTCAATTTATATTATCATGCAGGCTCTTTTTGGATATTAAAATACAAATATCATTACAATCTGTTAGATTTTCTACTTCAAGAGAGTCAATGTATACTCTTAAGAAACATAACCCATTCAATGGTGTAAAAGAAATAGTTTAACCTTCTTAGCCGTTAGATAAACAGCTCTTTTCCGACAAAGGACACACCTGCAAGACAAATACTAATAGGCAGAGGAGATGAAGAGGGGCATAAGCCATTGCTAAGATGATTAAGATTGAAAAAAAAAACATTGCACAAACATATGAAATTCTTTTGGGGTATAAAAAGAGGGAGTTTAGAATGAAGTTTTAAGTCAAGGAAACACATGATTTTCCAGGAACCATGTATTTTGTCTTACCACAGCTAGTAAATAAAAATACTTGTCTGGCATGACCACTTCCTAACAGTTTTGAACTACACTAAAACAAATCAATGAGTCGCAGAAAGTAAACCCAAAGAAAGGGAAATTTCACTACTCATATCAAGGTTGCAATTTAGCGAGGGCTAAAACCAGGTAAAAACTTTTACCCGCTTTCTAACCCAAACCGAGAGACCAATTTGACTTTTTATTTTCTTTAACACATTCTACCTCCATTGAAATGAGTCATACTTTTATTCTTAAAGTTTGCACTTGGTATACTTTAGAGTTTTTTACTCATCAAACTTTTGAAAATTATAATTTTACTCTTCTAAGTTCAATAATAATGAAAATCAAGAAAAGAAAATTATTCTAAACCTTAATAATTATCAAATGTGTTGGACTAATAAGCCAACTATAAGCTAAAAACTACAGTATCATATTAAGTGAAAAATGATACTAACAACAACAAAAACAAAAAGAACCCACCCAAAAAGGCATTATAATTTGAGCTTAAGAATTTATCGAACATGATATGTGCATTTTTTTGTGTGGACAAAGTTCATAAGAATTTGTACATTCATTCTAAAATCCCAACATTACCACAATAACAGTCTCAATTTTGCATAAATCATTCCATTATTGCTTTTAAAGTCAAGAATTAGAACTTACCTTGCTATGGCTGATCAACTATAAAGTCCCAATTCCGATTTCCTCCTCGTTGAAATAGATATAATCATCTGTGGAAGAAGTGACTGAAAAGTTGAAATAGTTCTCACTGTTGACTATGAAACCTGAATGTCATTTGAGACAGAGACCTAAAATTTTTGATGTTTGATTTCAGGGGGAGAAGTTTTTGGGAAGTCTTGGGGGTATTTTTTCCAAAACTTAGAAGCCTCAATTTCCTCCTCGTTGCTATCCGAAACCAAAGGAAAGTTGGACAGAGGGAACTTTAATTTTATATCCGAAACCATAGGAAATTTCCTCAAGAAGAATTTTAAAGAAACAAAATCGTGGTTTTGAGGATAGCAAGAATGGTGGTGCAAAGGAGCTCAAAGGCTTAGACACTCACACACCCAGAGAAAGAAAGAAAGAAAGAAGAGCACAAAGGAAGGAGAAGACGAAATGGGAAAGAGCAGAGGTATAAGGTAGGATTTGGGTAACAGAATCGTGGTTTTGAGGATAGCAAGAATGGTGGTGCAAAGGAGCTCAAAGGCTTAGACACTGACATACCCAGAGAAAGAAAGAAAGAAAGAAAGAAGAGCACAAAGGAAGGAGAAGACGAAATGGGAAGGAGCAGAGGTATAAGGCGGGATTTGGGTAGCGTGTAAGGAGGGTTTGATTTGGGCGGTTCTTTTTTTGGTGAAATGAAAGGTCAGCCTTTGGATTAAGTTGTAAAAACTGAGATTCAATCTAAACCGCTATTGTGCTTTAGATTCAAATTTGGTCCTAATTTTTTATTATTATTATTATTATTATTATTATTATTATATATATGTCAGTGTATTGAATCTGGTTCTTTATCATAATTTAACAGATTTTAGGATTGTTTTTAATTTTTATATATTTGTTATTTCTGACGAAATTTTTAACAGAAATTCTGTTAGAATTATTCATTTGCAAGATTTGTGGGCCCTTCATGTATTGTATTAGTAATTAGTTTCCCAATATTTTATATATAAACTAAGTAGCATTTACTTAGTTTCTTACTACTAAAATAAAATAAAATAAATTTAATTTAATTTAGTTTATTAAATAAAATAAATTTTAAAAATTAGATAATATATAATATAATAAAAAATAAATTAAAATAATAAATTAAATTAAATTGAATAAAATAAATTAAACTTGATTTGATTTAATAAATTAATTAAATTTAATAAAAAATATTTAAAAATATACAATATAATAAAAAAAATATAATTCAATAAAAAATAAAATAAATAAAATAAAATAATAAAATAAAATAGAATTATTTTATTAAAATAATTTAAATTAAATTAAATTTAAAATAAATTAAATTTAATGAATTTAATTTAATAAAAAATTTAGATATTATATAATATAATAAAATATAAAATAAAATAATAAATTAAATTAAATTAAAATAATTAATAAATTAAATTAAATTAGAAGTTATATAATATAATACAAGATAAAATAAATAATAATAATAATAAATTTATGATTTAATAAAATAAATAAAATAAAATAATTTAATTTAATTTTATAAATTAAATTTAATAAATAAATAAACAAACCAATTATATACTATAATATAATATAATACAAATAAAATAAAATAAAATATAATAATAAACTAAGTAGCATTTGCTTAGTTGGGATGCAATTAAAAGAAACTGAATAAGAATATTTTTGATTAAGTAAAATAATATACTTTGGAACTTAATTAGAAACCCGTTTGACAAGTATGAGTGAATGTCGAACAGTAGTCTGTATAGATTCCAAATAACAATTCTCATAAACTAAGTACTACTTCCTTAGTTTATCATTGGCAAAATAAACTAAGTAGCATTTTCTTAGTTTGCCACAATTTTCAATAAATACAATAATATTCTCCTTACATATATGTACTCTTCCTTGTATGCAGGGTTCGATATAGCAGTTGCAGCTAATAGTACTCCAACCGGTTCCTCAGCAGCAATTAAAAAAATGGGTCGTAGTTCCTGTTTGTGTCCTATACTCGAATAATAAAGTTAATTGAATTACTCACTGTTCCATCATAACATATGACAACATCTCGAAGCAGTTCCATTAAGCTATTAAACAAAGTTCCAGGTTAAGCAACCCTCTAGATGAATGAACAATCACTTCTCTGCTAGGAATGAATCATCTCCCCATATGGGTCCAATCCATGACATAGACAACTTCTCACCACTTCGAATTCCTCAGATGGGTAGTTCTCACAGAACGGCTCACCTCTTTTTCTATGAGAACTACCCATATGAGGAATTCGGAGTGGTGAGAAGCTGTCTATGTCATGGATTGGACCCATATGGGAAGATGATTTATTACTAGCAGAGAAGTGATCGTTCGTTCATCTAGATGCGACAGAGGGCAGCCTGGGCAGTTGAAGACCAGCCCGGGACCACAATCAGAGATCATCAGCCCCACATAGTCTCTGATTTAGCCTGGGAGGCTGATGAATTCAAGAAAAAGTCTGAGTAGGCGAAGAAGAACCATGGTTAGCTCTGGATAGTACACACCACTAGTTCTCAATCGTTCGAGGAGGCGAAGACGGTAAGTGCATTATATTTTGTTATTTAGTTATCAAGTTCTCACACAAATACTTAATACCTATTTTATGAATGTTTTTATTAGGCCTTGAGGAGGACCTTGGGCCGAGATCCTACCATTTTAGAGTTTTAGAATCGAACCCACACGCTTAATGCCGAGCATGCTTTGTCTCAGGCAGCTTTAGCTATACGGGTAAAACTCATCTTACTATTTAGCTTTTAGTAATATTCAATCGTAAATAAAATGATATAATTAACATATGTATACAAAATAAATTACAGGACCGATTTCAGAGGCTTTGGGACGAGCGTATAGCTAAGTTGGAGGCTATTAGGAGGGGTTCTGAGCCGTTAGATTCTGCCACCCCTCTTCCCGATATTGTATTAGATTAGGATGAGGAACTGAGATTATGGGCCGCGTCTCAGGATCCCCCTACTAGCAGTACCGGCAGATATCGAGTGTTGGGTCTGCCGAGGATACCCGCATATACACATCCTGGAGGTGATATTTTTTATGTTTCACGAAATTATTCAAATTTATCACATTATATAAATTATTATTAGTAATCGAATTTGTATCTTTTTATAGGCTCCGACCAGCCAAATTATTAAGAAAACACATGTCTGGACCATCTCATATGGGCGCTGCTTGATGATGATATCTTTCGGCGGTGATAAGGGCCGTATCGATAAGTTCCGCATCGATCTGGTCTTTTGAGTCGTGAGCTTGCCTTCTAGTTCACGCCTTCAGCAGATTGCTCGTGATATTATAAAGCAGGGCCTCCGCAGAGAGTGCAGAATTACCACGGAGCAATTTCGGCGCTTGGAACAATGAGATGCTCCAAATGGTGATTACCCTCTTGGAGGAGGCTTTTCGTCCGCCCCCGCCTACTCTGGTATTCTTATTGTTTATGTTTTTTAAATTAAGTTTAGCTTGTTAATTATCACACACACACACATATATATATATATATATATATATGGACTAATGATTTATATTTTTGATTATATCAACAGGGTGGCGATGGCGAGCAGACTGGTGATGACGAGCAGGCGGACGACACTAATTTCCATACACCAGAGCAACGTCGTTCACATCCGCCAGATGATGATACTTTTAATAATTTATAGTTCATTTGTATTTATGTTATTGTAGAACATTTGTATATATTGTAGTGTCTAATTGTGTCTGTATAAGTATTGTAGAACATTTGTATATATTGTAGTGTCTAATTGCGTCTGTATAAGTATTGTAAATTATATTATTTATCATTTATGGAACATTAGCTTATATTTGTAATTGTTAGCTCAGTAGTGTTGATTATAATCAATTAATAGATTACTTTTTGCTGGATTTGTTGCTATCGTTTTTAGCGCTACGTTGAATATTTAAATGTGAGATACAGGTTCATATTACTGTGTATTAGGTTGTGACAGGTTACAGGTACATAAATGGGTTTAAACACCTAGAAACTGAACTTTTCAAATCTGCATTTTAAAAAAATAGTTAATTCCGACGGAATAAGGTATTTCCGACGGACATTCCGTCAGATTTAATATATAGTCATTTTTTAATAAATAACAATATATTTTAATTTTCAGTCAGAAATAGGTTTATTTCGAGGGAATATGTCCGTCAGAAATAAGGTATATTATACTCGATGGAAAGTTTCGTCCTATTTATTAAGTCATAGATAGATTATTTTCGACGCAATTTCGTCGGTGTTAAATTCGTCGAAGATAAGATAGGTACGACGAAATTTGTGACGGATGTTATCTTCGACACATATATACGAACGAATTTCTGACGAAATATTCCATCGGAAATAACCTATTTTCGACTGAATAGGCTTATTTCCGAGGGACAATTCCGTATGAAATAAGGCCTTTTCTTGTAGTGTATTATGCACATGCACACATGATATATATATATATATATATATATATATATATATATATATATATAGCAAGGATCAATAACATTCTCCTTAAATAGCATTCCTCCTTAAATAATACTCCTTTATTAAAACTACATCGTTTTGGAGTCTTTTAAAAGAGAGTGGTCCCACTTGCTTTTCTTTTATTTACAAAAATGTCACCCACGACCCCACTTGTTTTTTTAAAAAGACTCCAAAATGACATAGTTTTAATAAAGGAGTGTTATTTAAGGAGGAATGTTATTTAAGGAGAATGCTCTTGATCCTTGCTATATATATATATATATATATATATATATGGGAAATGATCCGTGGAATACGTTAGCTATTAACCCTGTTTCAACTAACGCTCATCTAGCCAGTCCAAAATTGGAGTTAATGGTTTGAGATGGCGCAGTAGCATAGAGGAGTAGCTGCGAAGAAATTTCTTTTATGTTGGTCACTTCTCCTAATCTACGGTCAAAACGATCAGTAGCTTTGATTTTGTATTAGCTAGGGAGTAATGCAACCAACATAAAAGAATTTGGCTTAATTACAGATTATCCTAATTATTCTCATACATATATACTACTTATTAATCATTAAAATAAAATAATAAATAATTATAAGGATAATCAGTAATTATCTTTATACTTATCCTTATAAGAATAATTACTAATTATCAATATGTATAAGAATAATTATCGATTATTGTTTTATGATTTTTAATTATAAATAGAAAATAGTGACCGAGTTTATATATTTGGTAGGAATATAATATATATTCAATCACTATTTTTTATTTATAATTAAAAATCATAAGATGATAATCGATAATTCTCCTTATACATACTTATTTTATTAATAAGTATAGGAAATATATAAAGATAATTATCGATTATCCTTATAATTATCCATATAATTATTTATTATTTTATTTTAATGAATAATAAGTAGTATATATATGCTTGAGAATAATTAGGATAATCAATAATTAAGCAAAATTCTTTTATGTTGGTCACATTCTCCTCTAATGGCCAAATAAAACACTATCGTTGTTGATCAAGTCATAGAGAGAGTAGCTTGACAAGATAAAAAAATTTGTCGGTCACATTACTCCTCTAGCTGGTCACGCCTTTCTCACCATTAACTCCAATTTTGACTACTGGATGAACGTTAGTTGAAATAGGGTTAATAGCTAACGTATTCCACTTGATCATTTCGATATATATATATATATATATATATATATATATATATATATATATATTATGCGATTAAAACAATTTTTGGCTGATTTTGAAATACTTTATGAAATCTTTAAATAATAAAATTAATTTGAGAATAAATAAAAAATGCCTACATAACAAAAATTATTTAATCAAAATCTTCATCTTCTTTCCAAACTCGGTCAAACAAGCATTAGATGATCAACACATTATTTTTGTCCCAAAATGCATGACCCAATTCATTTCTAGCATATTAGCAAGCATTGTTCCAATATAAGTGACCCATTTGATTTAATACTTTAAAACATCAAGATCAAGAAAATCAATTAAATAAGATTTAGAAAATATTTTTGGTCAAAGTAAATAAGATAAATAAAAGAATTATAATAAAAAAATCCTATGGAGAGGATTATACCCTTTTAATTAATTTATTTACTAATTATTGTTATCATCAAAATAAAATTAAAAGTTAGAAACCCAACAATCTCCCCCTTTTTGATGATGATGATCAACTAAAAATATTTTCCATAAAAGCTCCCCCTCAATTTATACAATCATCAAAAAATTTAAATTTTTGAAAAACTAACATGTAACAATATATAACTGTTATTTTTCTTCTCCCAATAATATTTTTCTTCTCCCCCTTTGTCATCATAAAAAAATTGGGGGGTGGGGGGAAGAGTAGTATAAATTACTTTTCAGAACTTGCAGAAGACAAGATTAGAATTAAAAAAATTCTTTAAAAGATTTAGTTGCCTCTTTGTCTTCTGATCGAACGGTCGGAAGCTTGCATGATTTGAATTTGTGTGGTTGCTTCTGATTGACCCAAATTAATATACATGAATGTAGATTATTTACTGTTAGATATATAGAATTTTAAAAGAATGTTCCACATTAAATCTATTATATATATATATATATAATTTTTTTTAAATAAATTTAAATATTAAATATATTCTAAAAAATATTCCTATATATATATTTTTTAAAAAAATATTTATATGGGCATATATATATAGATGCCTATATAATTATGAGAAAACTGACATGTGCCACTTGTACTTGAAAAAATATGATGACCTGCATAGTCAGAATCTTTTTCACCTGATTTCATTTACACTCCTAGGAAGATATTTAATTCTCCCTTCATGCTCATTTCAAAATCCTTACTCATGCTTTCAGAGAAATCATTTCACAAAGTATTATCAATAGACCCAACAGTGACGTCGTCAGTTATTTTTACTAGAGTCAGCTTCAAGACATACCTGCAACATTTATCAATTTCAAGAACTGGTACCCTTTAATAAGAAGGATCCTTTGGGTGAGTTTCTCATTTTTTATAAGGAACATTTGTGTTTTCCTTTACAAAAATGGGTACATGATAATCAATCTTAGTAGACAAGAGCATTTTATGAGTAGCAGGTCTATAAGATGCATGATTTACTTTATTATTATATCTTGAAAAATTTTGATGAAAATTTCTATGAGATTTTTGACTTTTATTATAAAACTCTTTCCTTGTATTAATAATTGGTGCAATATACGTTCCTTTAGGCACCCAAATTATTTTTCCTTTATAATTTCCATTTCGAGCATTACACATGTGAAAAGAATGACCATTTGTGTTATAGTAAGAACATTTAGTAAACGAAGATGTGTGATTTTATTTTTCTTTACTTTTAACATGATAGATGTGACGCCCCCAAAATAGGTCCAATCCACCCAACATATTCTGAGTCGCCAAATAAATTGTACAGAAACAACTACAACTTCATTAATACAATTGTCGTGCAAAATACAACAACACATAAATTGTTAGTTTAAATACAAATATTGTCTTTTAGACAATATCCACACTCAAATAAAGTCCTCATTACAATTATTGATACACTATTTTACAAAATATTGAGGACTACTATAACAACTCCCTTGGAACATCACTCCACACCCCGACTACTCCCCGCTATATTCTCGCTTCTTGAGAAGAAAAATGGAACAAAAAGGAAAAGGGTGAGCTCAACTAGCCTAGTAAAGAATATTATGACTAAGATAATGTACAACAAATTATCCTTAGTCTTCAACAGGGAAAAATCTGATAGAATACAATAGACAACAAGTTTTAGATCAACAACTGCAGCGAAAACAACAATTCATTAGAAGAGTTAAGTAGAGAATGAAATCTACTATCATCTATGAATTTAAAAGTCCATCATCGATATTTTATCCTCAGAACATCAATCAATATACATCTTGAACTAAATTGTCATCTTTGCACTACAAAAGCCAAAGATATTAATCACCACTCATGTTCATCTCAACACATGTTCATCTTTGCACTACGGGCCAAATATATTCATCATGAAATCATTCATCTTTGCACTACAGGCCAAAGATATTCAATAATATCATCATTTAGGACTGAGGATGATGAAAAATAATTTTAAGAAAACAAATCCAGTGAGATAAAAGGACAAGAATTAAGGATTCGTACTTCGGTTTATCCATGTTCAAAAATACTTCATAATAAACTATTGTGGAGCAGAATTCAAAAATGAAGATCAAAGCATACATCCAATCAAAGATAGAAACCATAACAGACAATCTTGGACACAGAAAAGAAAATTTAATTTTTCTGTGAATAGTATCGTATTCGTGAATAGTGTCGTATACGTGAATAGTACCGTATACGTGAATAGTAACTCTGACACTAAAAGGTAGAAATTCTACAAGAAAAATCATCATGCTTTGTGAATAGTACTCGTGAATAGTAACTCATGAATAGTAACTTGTGAATAGTAACTCATGAATAGTAACCCCAACATGAAAAGATAAGAATTTCACAAGAAAATCTTACCAATATTCTGGTATAATGATATTGAAAGAAATAATATCATTTATAAAAAAAATAGCATCCCTTAACTCAAAAAGATAGTACTTCTGACTGGAATATCAGATATAACACTGAAGGAAACTTGCACCGTATAGCAACACTCAAGATATCTAAATACTCACAAAAATACGCTCGATAATATAGAGAGAAAACTTCAGTTTCTGGTGTGATTTTTAATTTTAACCTAAGCACCCTATTTATAGGAAAATGCTTAGAACACCAAAGTAGAAAATTTAATAAAATAATAATATTTATTAAAAAATCATACGCACCATTAGAAATCTGATTTCAACACATTTACCACACAAGTGGGGCCCACCAAAAATGAAAAACATGTTTTAAACAATTTTTGTAACAAAATCAATTCAGACTCAATAATCCAGAACTTCAATAATTCATAATAAATAGCCCTTTTATCAGAAAAATTCAAATCTTATGTCCATTCTATAGGAAATTTAATTCTCTACAACTTTGTAAGTTTAAATTTTTCCAATTTCCAAACAGAAATTGACCGAAATCCACATACGGATGATTTTGCAGGCTATAATCAAGTTTCAGTCAAAAATGGGGTCCATCAACACACAAAATATGTGTTTATCATTTAATGCAACAAAAATACTCTTCCTCCTCATTATTCATATATCACACATTCATTGTAAAAATATCACCATTATTATATTATTATAATATAATAATATATTTAAATGAATTATTTTATCAAAAAAGATAAAATATCAATTTTCAACAATTGTCACATTAAAATTTTCTCCATCTATATCCACATAAAATGAATATTTTCCTTATCATATAAATCAATAATTAATTATTCACAAATAATATTACGTAATCACAATATCGACAACCGTGCCGCCTCAGAAAGAGGGGGCTTTCCAATAAGGATTTCTCCTTACCGGCGCTCAATTAGGTGACCAAACCTCTCCTTAGACAGAACTTTCTAGACATTGCCAATAATGCTATCTAATAATATTATTCAAATAATATGAATTATTGATCCGATAATGAAAATACCGTAAATCCAGTACTTGAAACCCTAACTCCTGCTTCTCCACGATACCATTTCTTTAAGTCGTAATAATACTAAATAATAATACATTCAACTTAATTTACATACATCAAAGTTTACTTCCCTGTGCACGCGACCTTCAAATACATTCCTTACAATACTTGAATAGATACCAATACAACTATAACCATTAACTCATAATACACACTTATTCGATCACCTTTCCTTTTCCTTTTCGTTCGTGTCCTCGAGCCTTCAAAGTTGCTCATACATAACCGAAAAACATTTAATTTAAGCAAGGATGAGCATTTAAGTGCCCAAAGAAGTAATAGCAATTATATATGTTTCAAAGAATATAAGTATTCTCTTTACATAACACTTCTACAACGAATCGAAAGTCAGAAGTAATCAGACCGATAAAAAATTCACATAACAACTCTCTTTCAAATTCTTTAAATTTGGCTCGCTCTACCTCGAATAGGGTTTAAGAAACATACTATGAACATTCTTTTCATTTTCAAAAGGTTTAGCGGAATTCTATCCTCAAACCGTTATAACTTACTTAGCACCTGAGGGTGATCACTTTCATTGCATCAGATTGATCAATACTACATAACTTGAACGAAATTCATCGCCACTCTATCCGCCTTTAAGCAAAAAAATCTTCCCATATAGGATGTTCATACATGCCCGGTTCCAAACCCAAGGTTTTTAATCTTGCTCAACAATAATATGTAATTCAACATATATATACTGTAATCGACAAAGGTGTATCAACAACATGAATAAATGCTATGATTATCCAAGTGGGGACACTTGTATAACCATTTATAGAAATCAATGAATGTAATATATATCCGAGCTAACATGTCGATAATCAAAGAGTACATAATCTGCATGTGATAGAATAATTCTCAAACTTCTTACTCATGTCCATCAGATAAAGGAAGTGCAAAGGTAGGATACTTTCACCGATTCACGATTACAAATCTCAACTTAGGTTTTATCTCTTTATCACAACCTATCAATAATCGATCATTCGCTCGATTAGAACAATATATCTTAACACATAGTATCGCTTATATTACAACAAGACATAGTCCAATCACATAATCACAAAGGATCATACTTTTTTAGTTCCTATTATATACTTGAAATATTTTTATACATTTTTCAAATATCTCATCCATGCTCTTACAAGAGTCTTTTTCTTTTTTTATAAGGTCTCGACATTTGTTTGCCATGCATCGGCAAATTTTTATTTGCAAATACCGAGTCTAAGACTCTTAATCTATACCTCAACATCTCAGAATATCGACATTTTACTTTTTAATCATTTTCAATTTTCCGTAAATTGAAAAATTTAAAATAAATCAAATCATTACCAAGGGCTTATAGTGATATAACTCACTACTATGGGTGCTCTTCATCAAATCTCGACTTCATAACCTGCCTTCTAGTCACCAGTTCGGCTTACTATAACTTTCAAACATCTAATCATAATTAAACGACTTAAACATTAAATAATTCCATTATCATTAATAATTAATTTATATTAAACTATTAATGAAACCATTGCTAAAATATAAAAGTTATTTATAATAACTCAAACTATTTTTAAAACATTTATATTACCCTTTAAATGATTTTTAAAACAATTAAAATCATTTTTAAATAATCACCATTAATATATAAATATTAATGTACTATTCATCCAAATATTAAAAGTCATTAATTATAACTTAAAATATTTTTAAATCCTTAATATCCTCTTTAAATGATTTTTAAATAAATAAAACCATTTTTAAACTATTTATTTAATAATAATTATTAAATAAACTAAATATCATTAATATTATCTTAATATCATTAATATTAAATTATTAATGAAATTATCCTTTAAATATTAAAAGTTATATTTTATAACTTAAAATATTTTTAAATACCTTAATTTCATTTAAAATGATTTTTATAATATTAAAATCATTTTTAAACTAAATTATTTAATATAATCATTAAATAACTTTAATATCATTAATATATAATTAATTAATGAAATTCATCACAAAATATTAAAAGTCATGGAAAATAACTCAAAATATTTTCTTATACCATAAAATAATTTTTCATGATTTTTCATGAATTAAAACTATTTTTAAATCATTTATTTAATATTATAATTAAATAAATAATACCTTTTATATTTCAAAAATATTAAATATTTATGAAATATACTCAAAATAATTAAAAACTATTTTCCGTATTTTAAAATAATTTTTCATAATTTATTTGGTATTTTTAATAATTAAAACTAATTTTTCTAATTTTTAAATTAATTTCCTAAAATCGTAAATTTAAAAATAATTAAAATCGTCATAAAGGCCCCTATAGTGACAGTAACTGTCGCTATAGGTGTTCTTGAGCCTACCTGCATCTTCATAAGGCGTAACCGAGTGGGCTACTTTCGACCGTGAATAACTCTCTCATCTTAACGAATTTGGACAATCTATAAATTGGTCTCTTGTAGAGGAAATACAAGACTACAAGATCCAACAAACATAACCTCTAAAAACATCGATCTGGAGAAAACGAACCTCAAAGTAGTCGCCAAAGTCGTTTTTCACGAAAAAATGCCGAGGTGCCTACTTGACCTCTATAACTCGGTGATCGTGGTAACATTTTTGTGCTCTATCACTTCTAGTGTGTAGACAACATGTAGGACTACAACTACAAACCTTAACATCATCATAATAACATCGATCGAACTAGAAATTACCGTCAAAGTCGACTACCGACAAAGACTCAAGAAATTTCTCGATTCACCGGTTTTGCGCTTTGGTCAACCCCTGCTTTGATCGATTATAACTTTTGATCTATAATAGATATGGCCTTGATTCTTTTTTGAATCTTAAAGACCTCATAACAAGCTACACATAACATCTTACAAACACCAAAAACAAAGAATAACCACAGAGATATAAGGCTTGACATTTGCCCAAAAAATAATGTAATCTTGCTTTTACAAAAGTTGGAAAACTTTGATTTTGAGCACTTTGATGTTATGGGTCCCGAATTTAACAACCTGTAACATTAATAGACTCCCTATTACACAACTTTAAACAATCAATTGCACCAATTAACATCGAATCAAGGATTTCTAGAATTTAGGTTTTTACCTTTTCTAGCTTTTTCGATTTCTTGATTTTGATCCTTCGATGCTTCCGATTTATTGTTGTGAATGGGGCTTGATTATAGACCGATATGGTAAGGAAATTTCGTAGGTTTAAGCTTGAGAGAATGAAGCTAAGTGCTTGTGAATAAATAGGCCAAAATGGTACATTTCTCTCTTAGATCCATAAAATAATGTATGAAATGATCAGAATGGTTTATCGATGGTAATACTACAAATTTCATAGGTGATTTCTAGATGGAATGGCCGGATTTTGTGGACATGTGGTAGCAATAAAGCATAATTAATGAAAATAATGCATTTCCTCTTTTAATCTATATAAAAAATATAATAGATACATCGATGCTACACTTGGATAATTCCATTGTTTGCTAGTCGATAACATGGTAGGTAAGCATGTTGGGCATTTTGTTACAAGATTCCATCAACAATGTAAGTATTAATACACTAAATAACCAAAAAGGGCATTTTGGTCATTTCACATATAATTTCAAGGGCATTTTTGTACAAGGCAATTAAATGTAATATTTAACCATTAGATTATAATTTTACCATTTACCAATTAATTTCTATCCTTTGTAAATTAAAACATTTATACAATAATATCGTAATTAAACCCGATAATTTTAAATTAGGTTTTCTATAAAATTAGGGTTTCTTAACGCCATCAATTAGGGTTTCTAATCGACCATTAGGGTTCTCTAATTATCTCGTGTATGTTACTAACACGCCATTATTACAATCTCTAACTTCAACCGACATTAAGGTTATAATAATTAGGTTTTGTCCTAATTATCAAATAAAAAATAGTAATTAGGGTTTTCTTCTAATTACCGATATTCGTGTACACAAGAATTTCATATACACAAAGAAACATATATATAAATGCTACTCACCATTTCTCATAATCGAAGTTTAGGGTTTCACAAAGACAAGATCGTATAGCACACCCTAATCGATCGCCATTCCTCAATAATATCTCGTCTCAAGATATACACAAAAAGATATAATTATTGTATCAGAAAATCATTATAATAATAATATAATATTATTATTCTCATCTCTTGATCACAATCCCAATTCGTGGTTCGATCTCATATCCGACTTCTTTCGTGATATCAATAATACTTGATTTAAATATTCTAACAATTCATATAATAAAATATATATTATATAAGTTCTAATTATCACTTCATATATTATTTCCAATCATGTTATCATGGAAAATAATTAATAAAAACATTTCTACTTACGTAAATTTATTACCATATAATTTGTGGTAATTAATAATTCCAAAATTATTTCTAATTTTTCAAGTAATAAATGTATTCGCATTTATTGTTCACTTTACTTGACACTTAGTCTCGCTATTAAATAAAAAAAAATTATACGCAAAATTTCTTATTTATTTTATATAGAAATTCTCAAGTTATTACATTCACCTCCTTTATAAGGATTCCGCCCCTAATCACCGCTTTAAAAACTCATATGCGCAGTATGGTACATAGCATATAATCATCAGACGTAGATCTCGATCATACTTGATCGAATCGATCTTTAATTATTCATCATAACACTTGTCTCATCCGATTAAGGTAAATATAAGATATATAAGTTATTCAAATAAAGACTGAGTTCTGCTTCCAAATGCCACCGTATCCTCGGACCGTCATGTTGTAAACCCTGAGTTGCTTTCATTGGGTTACCGTCGAGTTTGGTCCTCAAATTGCTAACGCCCCACCGCTTCTCCCCGTGGTTACGCTCCCCGCCCATTCCCTCTCTCAGGATGCTTCACACCTTATGCTCACCGATCCACATACGAAGCATCCACCGATCATCCTCGAGTTGGGGCAATGGGAGAGATATGACCTCTCTGCCCGCACTTCAGAGCATACAAACTTGCCTCTCGACACTCGCCAGAGTGATTCTTCCCAGCTTCTTGCACCGCACTACCCGCTTTTTTATACCTTCCTCGCTTTACTTGCATTTTCTCGTAAAAATTCTCATTCTTTTCTCACCCCTATTCCCACTACTACTTTCTATCTTTACTGCTCCCCCCGACTTGCTTTTTTCTTCTTCTCTCTTATGGTAGAGGCTCATGGCCTCACTTCCCTGCTCAAAGAATGATAGCCTTTCTCCATGAGTGTCGCAAAAGTATTGATTTGGCAAGATCGACACCTTATCAGAGAGCTGTGGTTTTAAGCCCAAATTCAAATCTCCTCGCCTTCCTAGCCTCTCAGATCCACTTGATGTGGAGCAAACCTAGCTAACTCATTAAATTTTACAGATACTCCGCAATACCATGTTATCCTCGCTTAACTCCGTGAATCTCACCTCCATTCTAGATCGTGATACTAACAGAGAGATAGTTTTCAAAAATAAATCCTTAAACCTATCCCAAGTAATTTCTTCTTCTCCCGCCTCGAGTCTTATTTGCCTCCCACCAAAAGTTAGCTTCCCTTTCATCATATAAGTGGCAAAAGCGTATTCTTTGCCCTCATCTACTTTTTTTAGATTACACTAACGCCTTCTCTATCTCTGCTCACCCAAGTCCGGGCTTCTATAGGTCACCGATCCTCCTCAATTCGTGGTCCTACTATTTGAAGTCTTTGAATTTTGCCAAACGATTGTCCGGCCGGTTTCCCAAGAATCGGTGTTCCTCGCCGATAGCCCGAGCTACCATGTTTGCAAAGTTTTGCATCGCCTCCGCCGCTGCTCCTCAAAGATTAGTAGATTCTTCTATCCTTTGGTTTCGAAGTTCGACGCTCATGCATTATCTCGTTAAATAAAACCATAAATTATACCTTTACATTTTAAACCTTATCAGATAAGATTAATGTATTAAACTCGCTTTCATTTCTCAAACTTAGATTCATATTCATTTATCGAATATTTACACAAAGACATCCTCGCTTTAATCAACAAATATCCTTTCAGGACTACGAAAAGCTCTGGATTTAAAATCTTAACCAACATAAAAGTTAAAAATAGTTCATTACTTATCACACATATTACATACATAACCCATACTACTTATTTACCAAGCCTTTTCTTGACATTCATTCGCCGATGTCCTTCCATCCCACAATTAAAACATCCACCTTCTTATAGCTCTGGGCAACGAGGAGAGGTGTGTCCTTCACTTGATGTGTCGCTTGAGGCTCCATCCGTTAATTTGGATTTTGAGCTTATCCTCGCTTCTTCCATTGTTTCCATTAACGCCGACGATCAACTTTTCTATCTCCCACAACCTTTCCAATGAAGAAACCTTGTTCTCCAAATCTCGCACCTCCGCTGATGCTTGAGCAGCCTTCAACTTTAGTGTCCGAATCACTATCCACAAATCCAACATTTCGGATCTCGATGCTACATTTTTCCACGATAGCCACCTCGTCCGATTTGGGGTTCCTAGTGAGCTTCTATTTCATCTGCTCATTCGATATTAGCTCTCTGGGTGTGAATATGATCCTTCTTATTCCACATATCTTTCTCACCGCATATCTACATACATAAGTTACCCCGATTAATACATAGTATATATACACAAAGAATCAAGAGTTCTATATATCGCTGTCTCTTATTTTGATTGACGATAAATTTATTCAATTCTCATCAACGCCTATCTCTCGCCGAAAGGCGCCCATCCACTCGCATTGAATCGCATGAAGGTGATGACTAAAGCCCGTCCAAGGTATATATCCGTGTCTTCGGCTTCTATTTCAACCTTCAACTATCTTATCCTAAATATCCTCCTCTCGCCCAACCTCCCCTCATAACTCCTAGCTTAACTCTATCTCAGGCTTACAACATTCACACATATCATCACATGCTACCCAATACACCTCTCACAAGAGTAAAAGTTTTCAAATTGTGCCGAGGGGTCATATAGACTATGAACACATAGTTTTAATCTAGATTCATACCGCAAAACAAAACATTACCCGTATGTTTACAATCACAAAGAAGGTAAACTACCATTAATAGTACTTTTTTAGTGATTAGCCTATTGTACCCTACGCCATGCATAACGATTAATCATACCTAGCTAATATTTACGCCATTAGATTGATCATTTATCCAAACAACATTGTTCACCCTCACCTTTATCATAGATTCCGCACTCAAACAATTTGGTTCGGGAAATTTCTTTCAAATGAACACTTAGAGTTTTCATAAACATTAGTCTAGCCGATTCAAATAAAGATAGACTCATATCAATAATTCAATTCAATCAATTATTTAGATGTAGCCAAACCCCGCTGGCAAATTAAACTTTTTGAAAACATTTTCTAGAATGACGCCATGATGCCGCATCAGATTAATAACCCGCTGAGGATGCCATTATTGTATGATTTTTGTCATAACACATCATACAATAGTGGAACAAATGACTTCAGTCAAATTCACACTAAGTATTCCCGTATTTACAACTCCATCACATTTTTATCATCTCTCGCACTCAAAGTTATACGGTACATGAGTGATAATTAAAACAAATTTTGATATTTCAAATCATTTATGCCTAGCCAAAATAAGTAGTATAGACCGTATTTTTAAACCGCTTCAAAAATGATTACGAGTCTACATTTTTGTTTTCAAAAGCACATAGTGCGATTTAGCTTGATGTCAAAAATTTTGAAGTTTAGCATATAGCTAGGAGTTTAGGAAAACCTAACACCTTCACTAAAAATCATTTACTTAACAATCTATCTGCTCCTCTATCCATAACACTCCATTCACACAAAACTATACCCAGCCATCAAACCACACTTATGAGTTCATAAATTGCCACAATCATATGAGTTTAAGAACTTATCCTAGTCGCACCTTTGCATGCCCATTCACGAGGGGTTCATAAACATTTCATATAATTATGAGTCAAGAATGTCTCATAGGTATAAGTTTTAAGAACTCAACTTAATCTTATATTCTCTATCTACGACCCATCTACCGCTATACACCGAGAATGGAGTCATCCTCTTAATGTGCATATAACAAATAAATACGACACGTATATTTCAATGATTATCGCGCCGTAAACTAAGTGGTTTTTACACCAAGTACAATTCAAATTCCCATACGAAGAATCATACAACTCACCGCCGACATGAGTCCTCAATTGAATCCCCATCTAACACTAACCCCATTCTCCATACGAATTTAATTCAGATTTATAATTCTCTTCCGATCTGCACTAATTGATAGTATAATTCATACACAAAGAATCTTGTCAGAAACTTTCCAATCATCGATTGATTCCTTCCGGTCATTATAGCCTTATCGATCACGGGTGATCTCATCGTATATATTACGATTTAGTTCAATATCTTGATCGCTTTATTTTACGATCTCTCATAATCGCACTTTCACCTTTTTTAGACTCAATCTATTCCCCACTACTCGCTTAACTTTTTATAATCGTAGTTAGGGAACTCGTGTTCTTTACACTCACCGAGATTCATCTTTGAATCTTATCGACCAACTAACTCTATATGAGTTAATACTTATCCTAATCATCATGGTTATTAGTCTCGTATTCCTACCTAAGCTTCATAACCAACAACAATTTTTGATACCAACCTCGTGATTTACCCCAAATCCAGTACTTGAAACCCGAACTCCTGCTTCTCCACGATATACCATTTCTTTAAGTCAATAATACTAAATAATAATACATTCAACTTAATTTACATACATCAAAGTTTACTTCCCTGCACGTGACCTTCAAATACATTCCTTACAATACTTGAATAGATACCAATACAACTATAACCATTAACTCATAATACACACTTATTCGATCAAATTTCCTTTTCCTTTGTTCGCTCTCGAGCCTTCAAAGTTGCTCATACATAACTCGAAAAACATTTAATTTAAGCAAGGATGAGCATTTAAGTGCCCAAAGAAGTAATAGCAATTATATATAAGTCGAAAGAATATAAGTATTCTCTTTACATAACACTTCTACAACGAATCGAAAGTCAGAAGTAATCAGATCGATAAAAAATTCACATAACAACTCTCTTTCAAATTCTTTAAATTTGGCTCGCTCTACCCTTGAATAGGGTTTAAGAAACATACTATGAACATTCTTTTCATTTTCAAAAGGTTTAGCGGAATTCTATCCTCAAACCATATAACTTACGGCACGGAGGGTGATCACCTGCATTGACCAGATTGATCAATACTACATAACTTGAACGAAATTCATCGCTTTCACTCTATCCGCCTTTAGCAAAAATCTTCCCATATAGGGATGTTCATACATGCCCGGTTCCAAACCCAAGGTTTTTAATCTTGCTCAACAATAATATGTAATTCAACATATATATACTGGTAATCGACAAAGGTGTATCAACATGTGAATAAATGCCATGATTATCCAAGTGGGGACACTTTGTATAACCATTTATAGAAATCAATGAATGTGTAATATATATCCGAGCTAATATGTCGATAATCAAAGAGTACATAATCTGATGTGGATAGAATAATTCTCAAACTTCTTACTCATGTCCATCGATAAAGGAAGTGCAAAGGTAGGATACTTGCACCGATTCACCGATTACAAATCTCAACTTAGGTTTTATCTCTTTATCACAACCTATCAATAATCGATCATTCGCTCGATTAGAACAATATATCTTAACACATAGTATCGCTTTATTACAACAAAGACATAGTCCAATCACATAATCACAAAGGATCATACTTTTAGTTCCTATTATATACTTGAAATATTTTTTTATACATTTTTCAAATATCTCATCCATGCTCTTACAAGTAGTCTTTTTCTTTCTTTTATAAGGTTCCACATTTGTTTGCTGCATCGCATCGACAACTTTTTTTTTTGCAAATACCGAGTCTAAGACTCTTAATCTATACCTCAACATCTCAGTAAATATCGATATTTTACTTTTAATCATTTTCTAATTTTCCGTAAATTGAAAAATTTAAAATAAATCAAATCATTACCAAGGGCTTATAGTGAGGATATAACTCATACTACGGGTGCTCTTCATCAAATCCTCGACTTCATAACCTGCCTTCTAGTACCTAGTTTGGCCATATAACTTTCAAACATCTAATCATAATTAAATGACTTAAACATTAAATAATTCCATTATCATTAATAATTAATTTATATTAAACTATTAATGAAACCATTGCTAAAATATAAAAGTTATTTATAATAACTCAAACTATTTTTAAAACATTTATATTACCCTTAAATGATTTTTAAAACAATTAAAATCATTTTTAAATAATCACCATTAATATATAAATATTAATGTACTATTCATCCAAATATTAAAAGTCATTAATTATAACTTAAAATATTTTTAAATCCTTAATATCCTCTTTAAATGATTTTTAAATAAATAAAACCATTTTTAAACTATTTATTTAATAATAATTATTAAATAAACTAAATATCATTAATATTATCTTAATATCATTAATATTAAATTATTAATGAAATTATCCTTTAAATATTAAAAGTTATATTTTATAACTTAAAATATTTTTAAATACCTTAATTTCATTTAAAATGATTTTATATAATATTAAAATCATTTTTAAACTAAATTATTTAATATAATCATTAAATAACTTTAATATCATTAATATATAATTAATTAATGAAATTCATCACAAAATATTAAAAGTCATGGAAAATAACTCAAAATATTTTCTTATACCATAAAATAATTTTTCATGATTTTTCATGAATTAAAACTATTTTTAAATCATTTATTTAATATTATAATTAAATAAATAATACCTTTTATATTTCAAAATATTAAATATTTATGAAATATACTCAAAATAATTAAAAACTATTTTCCGCACTTTAAAATAATTTTTTCATAATTTATTTGGTATTTTTAATAATTAAAACTAATTTTTCTAATTTTTAAATTAATTTCCTAAAAATCGTAAATTAAAAATAATTAAAATCGTCATAAAGGCCCCTATAGTGACAGTAACTGTCGCTATAGGTGTTCTTTGAGCCTACCCAGCATCTTCATAAGGCGTAACCGAGTGGGCTACTTTCGACCGTGAATAACTCTCTCATCTTAACGAATTTGGACAATCTATAAATCGGGGTCTTGTAGAGGAAATACAAGACTACAAGATCCAACAAACATAACCTCTAAAAAAACATCGATCTGGAGAAAACGAACCTCAAAGTAGTCGCCAAAGTCGTTTTCATTCACGAAAAAAAATTTCGAGGTGCCTACTTGACCTCTATAACTCAAAGATCGTGGTAACATTTTTGTGCTCTATCACTTCTAGTGTGTAGACAACATGTAGGACTACAACTAAAACCTTAACATCATCATAATAACATCGATCGAATCTAGAAATTACTCGTCAAAGTCGACTACTTGACAAAGACTCAAGAAATTTCGATTCACTGGTTTTGCGCTTTTGTCAACCCCGTTTGATCGATTATAACTTTTGATCTATAATAGATATGGCCTTGATTCTTTTTGAATCTTAAAGACCTCATAACAAGCTACACATAACATCTTACAAACACCAAAAACAAAGAAATAACCACAGTAGATATAAGGCTTGACATTTGCCCAAAAATAATGTAATCTTGCTTTTACAAAAGTTGGAAAACTTTGATTTTGAGCACTTTGATGTTATGGGTCCCGAATTTAACAACCCGTAACATTAATAGACTCCTATTACACAACTTTAAACAATCAATTGCACCAATTAACATCGAATCAAGGATTTCTAGAATTTAGGTTTTTACCTTTTCTAGCTTTGATTTCTTGATTTTGATCCTTCGATGCTTCCGATTTATTGTTGGTGAATGGGGCTTGATTATAGACCGATATGGTAAGGAAATTTCGAGGTTTAAGCTTGAGAGAATGAAGCTAAGTGCTTGTGAATAAATAGGCCAAAATGGTACATTTCTCTCTTAGATCCATAAAATAATGTATGAAATGATCAGAATGGCCGATCGATGGTAATACTACAAATTCCCATAGGTGATTTCTAGATGGAATGGCCGGATTTTGTGGACATGTGGTAGCAATAAAGCATAATTAATGAAAATAATGCATTTCCTCTTTTTAATCTATATAAAAAATATAATAGATACATCGATGCTACACTTGGATAATTCCATTGTTTGCTAGTCGATAACATGGTAGGTAAGCATGTTGGGCATTTTGTTACAAGATTCCATCAACAATGTAAGTATTAATACACTAAATAACCAAAAGGGCATTTTGGTCATTTCACATATAATTTCAAGGGCATTTTTGTACAAGGCAATTAAATGTAATATTTAACCATTAGATTATAATTTTACCATTTACCAATTAATTTCTATCCTTTGGTAAATTAAAACATTTATACAATAATATCGTAATTAAACCCGATAATTTTAAATTAGGTTTTCTATAGAAAATTAGGGTTTCTTAACGCCATCAATTAGGGTTTCTAATTGACCATTAGGTTCTCTAATTATCTCGTGTATGTTACTAACACACCATTACAATCTCTAACTTCAACCGATTAAGGTTATAATAATTAGGTTTTGTCCTAATTATCGCCGTAGAAAAAAAGTAATTAGGTTTTCTTCTAATTACCGATATTCGTACACACAAGAATTTCATATACACAAAGAAACTTCATATACATATATACACTCACCATTTCTCATAATCGAAGTTTAGGGTTTCACAAAGACAAGATCGCATATGCTACACCTAATCGACCGCCATTCCTCAATAATATCTCGTCTCAGCATATACACAAAGATATAATTATTGTATCAGAAAATCATTATAATAATAATATAATATTATTATTCTCATCTCTCGATCACAATCCCAATTCAGTGGTTCGATCTCATATCCGACTTCTCTTCGCATATCAATAATACTTGATTTAAATATTCCAACAATTCATATAATAAAATATATATTATATAAGTTCTAATTATCACTTCATATATTATTTCCAATCATGTTATCATGGAAAATAATTAATAAAAACATTTCTACTTATGTAAATTTATTACCATATAATTTGTGGTAATTAATAATTCCAAAATTATTTCTAATTTTTCAAGTAATAAATGTATTCGTGATTGTTCATTTATTGTTCACTTTACTTATTACATTAGACACTTAGTCTCGCCATTAAATAAAAAAAAAATTTATATGCAAAATTTCTTATTTATTTTATATAGAAATTCTCGTTATTAAAGTCTAATTTTCTCCGAAGTCAAGTTTAAACGTTGAGCACAAGCAGGAGAGATAAAAGAATGGGTAGAACCGGTATCTAATAAGGTATAGATTTCGCAAGAATTTATAATTAACTAACTCGTGCTAACTTCATTCGGTTTACTTGCTTTTTGGCCAGTCACGACAAACGCTCTTCCAGGAACCGCCGACTTTGTTTTGTCTGTATCCGCCTTTGGTGTCACCGTCCCAGCTGGACTTAATTTCTCTACAAGACAAAATCGAGTTATATGACCATCTTTTCCACAACTAAAACATACCTTGGAAGGCTGTGAACAGTTTGGACTTATATGTCCCTCCTCTCCGTATTTGTAGCATCTAACTGGCGGTCGTTCTCCTCCCCTAGAATTTGTTGCTGGTGCTGGTGCTGCTGCCAACGTCTTCCTGTCATCGTTAAATCTTCTCTTCTTGAAATTTCCACTTGAATTATTTCTTCTATTGTCTTGGCCATGATTACCCCTGAAGTGGTTACCATTTCTGGCATGATAATTTCCTCCACGATGGTTATCATTGTTCCGATGACCGTTGCCACCGGTACGATTATCATTGAGTTGTTGGTCGTTATTCTTCGGTTGAGCTGACTCATTATCACACTCGAATAACTGAGCCCTATTCACAACATCTGAATATAGAGAAAATTTATGAGAAATGAGATATTGACGTATGTCGGGTTTCAAACCTCTTAGAAACATCCGCGTCATACGTTCCTCATTCTCCACCAAATGAGGTGCAAACCTGGATAAGTCCGCGAACTTTGCCTCGTACTTGGACACCGTCATGTTGTTCTATTCTAGTCTAATAAACTCTACCTCCTTCATATGACGAATACTTTCAGGAAAGTACGTGTCATTGAACAGTTTATGAAACGTTTCCCAAGACATGCTAAATGCGGCTGGATGGGTACGCTTCACAGATTCCCACCAGTAATCTGCCTCATTACAGAACATAAAGGTGGCGAATGGAACCTTCTGTTCCTCCATGCATCCCAAGACATCGAATATCTTGGTAATTTTCTTGACCCACATTTCTGCCTTAATTGGATACGGCTTTCCCCAGAAATCTGGTGGTCCCAACTCCTTGAACTGCTTGGCTGTGACAAACCGAGCGTTACTATCATTTCCACCTGTATTTTGTACAAGAGTCTCCCTCGTCTGATTTTTCATGAACTGCAAAAAGCTTCTAAACATCTCGTCGTTCATCGTCTGATCAGTGGTGTTGTTTACAGGAGGAACATTGTCTTCCTGTTGCACGTTTTCTTGATTGGTGAGTAAAGGTGTCTCCACGGTCTCATTTACTCCACTGTTAACATTCTCAGTTGCCATTCTTAAATAATGCCATAAAACAAGGGTTAATTAAACAAATTAACATACAACATAATATCCATATACTCTAACCAACCAACAAATAAGCTTAGGTAGGACATACTAGCAAAGGATTTACTCGTCTCTCCCTTCCTAGTTCCACTCCCCGATCTCCGCCAAAGACCATATCCCTAAGCTCTGATACCAACTGTGATGCCCCCAAAATAGGTCCAATCCACCCAACCTATTCTTAGTCGCCAAATACATTGTACAGAAACAACTACAACTTCATTAATACAATTGTCGTGCAAAATACGGCAACACATAAACTGTAAGTTTAAATACAAATATTATCTTCTAGACAATATCCACACTCAAATAAAGTCCTCATTACAATTATTGATACACTATTTTACAAAATATTGAGGACTACTATAACAACTGCCTTGGAACATCACTCCACACCCCGACTACTCCCTGCTATATTCTCGTTTCCTTTGAAGAAAAATAGAACAAAAAGGAAAAGGGTGAGCTCAACTAGCCCAGTAAAGAATATTATGACTAATATAATGTACAACAAATTATCCTTAGTCTTCAACAGGGAAAAATCTGATAGAATACAATAGACAACAAGTTTTAGATCAACAACTGCAACAGAAACAAACAATTCATTAGAAGAGTTAAGTAGAGAATGAAATCTACTATCATCTATGAATTTAAAAGTCCATCATCGGTATTTTATCCCTGTAACATCAATCAATATACATCTTGAATCAAATAGTCATCTTAGCACTACAGGCCAAAGATATTAATCAGTCGGTAATGTTCATCTCAACACCTGTTCATCTTTGCACTACGGGCCAAAGATATTCATCATGAAATCATTCATCTTTGCACTATAGGCCAAAGATATTCAGTAATATCATCATTTAGGACTGAGGATGATGAAAAATAATTTTAAGAAAACAAATCCAGTGAGATAAAAGGACAAAAATTAAGGATACGTACTTCGGTTTATCCATGTTCAAAAATACTCCATAATAAACTATTCTGGAGCAGAATTCAAAAATGAAGATCAAAACATACATCCAATCAAAGATAGAAATCATAACAGACAATCTTGGACACAGAAAAGAAAATTTAATTTTTCTGTGAATAGTGTCGTATTCGTGAATAGTGTCGTATACGTGAATAGTACCGTATACATGAATAGTAACTCTAACACTAAAAGGTAGAAATTCCACAAGAAAAATCATCATACTTCGTGAATAGTACTTGTGAATAGTAACTCGTGAATAGTAACTCATGAATAGTAACTCATAAATAGTAACTCCAACATGAAAAGATAAGAATTTCACAAGAAAAATCTTACCAATATTCTTGTATAATGATATTGAAAGAAATAATATCATTTATAAAAAAAATAACATCCCTTACCTCAAAAAAATATTACTTCTGACTGGAATATCAGATATAACGCTGAAGGAAACTTGCACCGTATAGCAACACACAAGATATCTAAATACTCACAAAAATAAGCTCAATAATATAGAGACAAAACTTCAGTTTCTGGTGTGATTTTCAATTCTAACCTAAGCACCCTATTTATAGGAAAATGCTTAGAATACCAAAGTAGAAAATTTAATAAAATAATAATATTTATTATAAAATCATATGCACCATTAGAAATCTGATTTCAACACATGTACCACACAAGTGGGGCCCACCAAAAATGAAAAACATGTTTTAAACAATTTTTGTAACAAAATCAATTCAGACTCAATAATCTGGAACTTCAATAATTCATAATAAATAGCCCTTTTATCAGAAAAATTCAAATCTTATGTCCATTCCATAGGAAAGTTAATTCTCTACAACTTTTTAAGTTTAAGTTTTTCCAAATTCCAAACAGAAATTGACCGAAATCCACAAACGAACGATTTTGCAGGCTATAATCAAGTTTCAATAAAAAATGGGTCCATCAACACACAAAACATGTGTTTATCATTTAATGCAACAAAAATAGTCTTCCTCCTCATTATTCATATATCACACATTCATTGTAAAAATATCACCATTATTATATTATTATAATATAATAATATATTTAAATGAATTATTTTATCAGAAAAGATAAAATATCAATTTTCAACAATTGTCACATTAAAAATTTTCTCCATCTATATCTACATAAAATGAATCTTTTTCTTATCATATAAATCAATAATTAATTATTCACAAATAATATTACAAAATCACAATACTGACAACTAGGCCAATAATGCTAATAATGCTATCTAATAATATTATTCAAATAATATGAATGATTGATCTGATAATGAAAAATACTGTGTAGTGACAATTATTGAAACAACAATAATATAAAATATTAACGTAGCAATTATTGAATCAATAAAATAAAATATTGAACAGTAATTACTGTAACAATTATTTAGTAGTGCCTTTTACGTAAGAATCAATAATTGGTGCAATACCGTGTGCTACTTTGCAACAACGCGTATTACTGTGTTTTAACCACCGGGTATTCCAACAGTATTACGGTAACAATTACGCCGCTATAAAAAACTTATACTTGTCGTTTTCTTCATCCAATCGCTTTCCGTTATGGGGCCCACACAAGGCTGCGCCGTCGTACGAATATTCCCCGACAGTAAGAATATTCCACGACCAAATGAATATTCCCCGACAACAATGAATATTTTATAACCACTTGTTTATTTGAAATATTTGTGCATTTTACCCATAACTAACCACGTTAATCAAATCAACACTTACTATTTCAAAATAATAAATAGAGGAAATTCAATTTCATTTATAATAAATTGGGGTCTTACAATAGAGTCCTTGATTTTTTCTTTTACTTAATTCTCCAATATATCCTAGTCCTTCTTTGTTAAATCCACATCTTTGTTGATTAAGCATGACATCAAGGTTTTCTTTCCCTTTTGTGAACTTAAGAACTATAAATTTTAAATCGTCATGTTCTTTAGTTAAAATATTAATTTGATTTATTAAAGAAGAATCTTCATTTTGTTTTTCTAATTCTATCTTTCGAGATGCATTTTCAAAATTTAGTTTTTTAATATCTTCACTTAACACTTGATTTTTTATTTGAGTATTTTCATTAATTACATCATGTGTTAAATATTCTATTTCAAGATTTTTATTTATTCTTTTAAATTGTTCTAATTCTTCTTTTAAGGAATCATTTTCCAAGTTTACTTCATTTAAACTTTCATTAGTTATAATCAAGTTTGCATTTTCCATTTCCAGATTTTTGTTAATTTTAATTAATTTTTCTAATGAAAATTTTAATTTAATAAAATCTTCTTTAATAATTTTATTATCTTCATATAAACAATTATATGCTTTTTGTATTTTATGGTGTTTTTCATTTATATTATCTAAGGTATGCATGACAAATGAAGTACTAGAGAATTGATATTCAAAATTTACCTCAGATCTTGGTGATGACTCATTGTTTGCCATTAAACACAGATTTGCAATTTCCTCAGTTTGTTCAGCAACTTCTTCATCATATCTTTCTTGATTTATAAGTAAATCTGTGACGCCCCCAAAATAGGTATACATCACCCATCTTGAGTCGCCAAATACATGGTACATAAATCAAATACAAACTTAATTATACAACTGTCGGGTAATATACGACAAAACATAGCTGAGAGTTTAAACAAGAATATTTCCTTCTAAACAATATCCACTCTCAATGGAGTTCTCATTATAATTATTATCACACTATTTCACAGAATAGTGAGGACTACTAAAGCCACTTATCCTGGACCATCACTCCATTTCCTGACTCGTTCCAGCTATATTTATGACGCCCCCAAAATAGGTCCACACGACCCATTCTGAGTCGCCAGATATCATAATATAAAAATCAAATACAAACTTCATTTATACAACTGTTGAACTGTCGTGCAGAATATGACCACAGTTAAACTGTGAGTTTTAAAACAAATGTATGTAACTCTCATGGTGCCTCGACCACAACCTTACAATGGTACTTTACATAAAAGTACAGTCAAAAACTGTTTTAGAAATTAAAATCTTTGGGAAGTGCTCAAGGAAACCTTCATACATAGGAGGCCATGAATCTAAGTTATGATAGATATCATATGTCCAGAGAATTATCCTTGGTTGACCCAATAGACCCCAAAGAAAAATGAGAAGATTACTATCATGTTCCTTCCAATGGTGAGTCTTCTCTTAACATATAACTATCTCCACCGTCTGCAATTGAACATTATGTTTCAACCAAACTCTAAGATCATATAGGTAGTGCTCGTAGATATACTCAGCAAGTGGATGTGCACAACCCTGTCTTATGATAACACGAGGTTGTATGTCATTAAACATCTTGTATGATAGTGACAAAACACCCTTCCAAAGTTGGGTTCGCCTCACCCTATTCGGTTCACCAAAATTAAATATCAAATGACGTATGCAATACGACACACTTATCTAAAGTTCTCAATAAAATTATTTTCATACTATTTAGGAGAACCTCAATGACTATAGACCACCATTCTATTCTCCTGTTACCCCCTTCAACCCAAATTTACACTCTTATTACCCGAAGGAATTATGAAGCAAAAAGGGTGAGCACAACTAGCCCAGTAAAGAATATCATGACTAAAGATAATTTACATCATCAATAGCCTTCATCATTAATAAATCAAAGATTTAGAACATATGGTAGATGATAAAACTTTTCAACCATAGTTGCAGCGGAACGAGCAATCCATTGAAGAGTCAAATAGACCATTAGGTCTATTATCTTCTCCATGTTAAAAGTCCACCAATAATGTTTTATCCTTGTAACATCAATCAACAATTCATGTCCACAATCATATAAATAACTCATAATCATAATTGTGATTCTCTTCGCACCTAGGATGAAGTTAATTTTCATCACCTATCTCCACCTGAAACATCAAAAATCATGGTTATACCAAATCACAATTCCTGCTTATAATCATACTATTAAATTTATCTTTGCACTACGGCCAAAGATATTCATTAACAATTCATCGTTGCACTACAGGCCAAAGACATACAACTGTATTTTTGAAGAGTCAAGTAGAGCATGATATCTACTATCTTTTACGAATTAAAAGTGTATAATCAATATGTTATCGCTGAGACTCGGCTTAATAAATAATCCACATCATCGAATCATCCCTGCACTACGGCCAAGGATATTCATGTAATCATCAATGGTCATGATTATACCGAATAATCCCTGGTTATAATCATACCAATAACTGTCCATCAATGCACTACAGGACAATGAGGACTTTTACCATATCATCTATAACATTACGGGTCATGATTATACCGAATGATCCCTGGTCATAATCATACCAATAAACAGTTCATCTATGCACATAAGCCAAAGATACTCATTAATTAATAGTTCATCTTTGCACGTAAGCCAAAGATATACAACTGTAAAACCAATAATCAACAGTCCATCTTTGCACGTAAGCCAAAGATATACAACTGTAAAATCAATAATCAACAGTCCATCTTTGCACGTGAGCCAAAGATATACAACTATGAAACCAATAATCAACGGTCCATCTTTGCACGTGTGCCAAAGATAACTTTCATCATAATATAAGCATGAGGATGATGAAAATGATATAAGAATTAATCAAACGAAATCAAGGATAAATATTAAAGACTTTAAATTTATCCAGAGTTTAAAAATATCCAAATTATCAACATGATACTGCTTTGTGGAGTAAAATTCAAGAATAATATTCATGTACCAAAAATAATTTGGACAGAAAAGAAATCTATTTTTCGGGTAAATAGTACCCCGCAATAGTATCCTATGAATAGTACTTCGAGAATAGTACCTCATGAATAATACCCCCGGCATGAAAAGTACTCCAAATACCCGAGAGGATAATATTCGGGTGAATAGTAATTTGGGTGAATAGTAACCCATGAATAGTAACTCGTGAATAGTACTCTGATACAAAAAGTGCCCCAAATACTAGAGTGAATAGTAACTGGGTGAATAGTAACTCGTGAATAGTAACTCATAAAAAAAATACCAAAGAAAATGATATTCCATGACGAGTACAAAATAAATGATATCTCATACGAGTATAATAGAATATACGAAACTGCAAATAGATTTTCATCCGCCATGCGGTAATCCACGTAGACAGATCATTTCCACAATTTAATAAAGAATGAATACGAATGATCATTCATCATGCCTGTGGTAATCCATATAGACAGGTTATTCCAACAGAATATTAAAGAATGGAATAACAACAGAATTCACCAGGCATGCGATAGACCGCACAGACAGGTTATTCCCAACCGAATAATAAAGAATGGAACCAGTCATGCGTAATCCGCATGCATGTGATATTCCAACAGAAATAATAAAGAATGGAATCGGGTCATGCGTAATCCGCATGATGTGATATTCCAATAGAATAACAAAGAATGGAATAACAATGATCTGCATTCACCGTGCATGCGATAGATCGCACGATGTGTTATTCCAATGAGAATAATAAAGAATGGAACCGGTCATGCGTAATCCACACAGACAGGATATTCCAATAGAATAATAAAAAATGGAACCAGGTCATGCGTAATCTTCACAGACAGGATATTCCAACAGAATAATAAAGAATGGAATAAAAACCGTTACAAGTATTGAAAGAAAATAAGTCTCTTCATGAATACGAAAGAATAATACCCCTTACCTTAGAAGAAACTGGATACTGGAATAGTGAGGTAGCAAACTTCTCTTCTTCTTTCTCTCTATAATTTCTCTCTATAATAATTGTTCTTGAGAGACTTAGTGAATTGGTGAAAAATAATGAACGAGTGATCTTCTATTTATAGGAAAATATAGTTTCCATAATTGCACATTTTGGGGCTCAAAATATTACAGTATAATACCTTCATCTTTTCCTTCATTTTTAATTTAGTCATGCAAGTATTATCAAACTTGCACCAACTCCCCTAATAGTAAATCATGTGAATCAATAGTAAATCATGTGACTCAATAGTTCTAAACATGTGAAAAAATTAATTATAGTATAATACCTTCATCTATACCTCCGTTTTTAACTTAGTCATGCAAGTATTATCAAACTTGCACCAACTCCCCTAATAGTAAATGAATGTGATTCAATAGTACACATATGTGTATTAATTATTAAAATCATGTGAATTAATAGCAATTAATTGCTCATTTATACGATTAATTACCAGATTGGTCAATATAACTTCCAGACATCAATTATTATCGAAATAAATATCGGTTTCCACTAACACTAATAATCTCAACACAATGAAACTATCAATTTCATCTTTAATCAACACGAACTTATTCATCATTAATATTTTAACTCACAATATTTAACAACCAAAATCATTCCTGGAAAGAGGGGGCTTTCGATAAGGATTTCTCCTTATTGGCGCCAAGAATTAGGTGACCAAACCTCTCCTCGATGAACTTCTACACATTATCAATATTACAAATAATAATATGAATAACTTTGCCATCTCAATTATTGATTTAATAATATAACATATTATACAGATGATACTGTGACAATAATTGAATCAATAATATGAGAAATATGATGCAGTAATTACTGTAGCAATAATTGAGTATAACTGAGTGACTTCTTATGTAAGCATCAATATTCATTACCGTGTGCTACTATGCAACCACACGTATTACTGTACTTTTACTTCCGAGTAGTTCAACAATTTTAACGATAATACTTTCGCTGCTATTTTTATAAAAAGATATTTCTGTTGTTTTCTTACTACGACAATACTTCCGTTGTGGGGTCCACCAATGATTGTGCCGTCCTACGGATATTTCCCGACAAAAAGAATATTCCCCGACCAAACGAATATTTTATAACAACATGCATACTTTGAAAAAATTTCACATATCACCCTTAACTTTAACCTTTTATCAATTTAACCATTTACTAATTAGAATAATTATAAGAAAATTGAATACTTTCATTTCATAAAATTCAGGGTCTTACAATCTCCCCTCCTTATAAAATTTCGCCCTCGAAATTTACGTACATACCTGGTATGTCGAAGAGATGAGAATACCTTGCTTTCTTTTCGGATTGTACCTTCCTGACTATTTCCTCTCTATCATGATTTTCCCATTTCTCATCTCCTGTATTTCAGATATCATTCTAGAATATAGTTTCAAAATAAGGGTTAATTGACATGCCACCTATTATCCCTATACTCCGACCGACCAATTAAATACCAAATAAACATAGGTAGGTCATACTAGCGAAGGATTAACTCATCTCTCCCCTCCTAGTTCTAGTCTCACATCTCAGCCAGGGATCATATCCCTAAGCTTTGATACCAACTGTGACGCCCCCAAAACAGGTATACATCACCCATCTTGAGTCGCCAAATACACACTACATAAATTAAATACAAACTTAATTGGACTGCTAAAACAACCATCTCGGACCGTCAGTCCATTTCCCGACTCGTTCAAATTTATATTCTCATTTTCAAGAGAACAATGAAAGAAAAGGGTGAGCTCAACTAGCCCAGTAAGAAATATTATGACTAAGATAATGCAGAATAAATTATCCTTAGCCTTCAACAGTATAACAACTGATAGAATATAATAGACAACAAGTTTTAGATCAACAACTGCAGCGGAATAAGCAATCCATTAGAAGAGTCAAGTAGAGCATGATATCTACTATCTTCTATGATTTAAAATTTTTTTCATCAACTTTATCACGAGACTCGACAAATAAATAAACCACATCATCGAATCATCCCTGCACTACGGGCCAAGGATATTCATGTAATCATCATTGGTCATGATTATACCGAATAATCCCTGTTTACAATCATACCAACAACTGTCCATCAATGCACTACGGACCAATGAGGACTTTTACCACATCATTTGTAACATTATGGGTCATGATTATACCGAATGATCCCTGGTCATAATCATACCAATAAACAGTTCATCTATGCACATAAGCCAAAGATACTCATCAATCAATAGTTCATCTTTGCACGTAAGCCAAAGATATACAACTGTAAAACCAATAATCAACAGTCCATCTGTGCACGTAAGCCAAAGATGACTTTCATCACAATATAAGCATGAGGATGATGACAATGATATAAGCAATAATCAAACGAAATCAAGGATAAATATTAAAGACTTTAAATTTATCCAGAGTTTAAAATATCCAAATTGTCAACATGATCTTCGCTTTGTGGAGTAAAATTCAAGAATAATATTCATGTACCAAAAATAATTTGGACAGAAAAGAAATGTATTTTTTGGGTAAATAGTACCCCGTAAATAGTACCATGTGAATAGTACTTCAGGAATAGTACCTCGTGAATAGTACCCCGGCATGAAAAGTACCCCAAATACCCGAGTGAATAATATTTGGGTGAATAGTAACTCGTGAATAGTAACTCATTAATAGTACTATGGCATGAAAAGGGTCCCGAATACCCGAGTGAATAATATTTGAGTGAATAGTGACCGGGTGAATAGTAACCCATGAATAGTAACTCGTGAATAGTACTCCGCCATGAAAAGATCAATAATTATCAAGAAAGCTTAGAATAATATTTTCATGAAAAGATACTAGATGAAGCGTAAATATCAATGATATTATACTAATTTTATGGAGTATAGAAGCCAAAACTTCAACAAAATGAGTACAGAATTCAAAATCTAAAACAAAATAATATTACTTACATACTACAGAGTATGGAAGAAAATATTATTTCAAGCGAATATTGAACAAAAATAACATCCGTTGAACGAAAATAATATTCCAACGAATATTTAACGAAGATAATATTCCTACGAGTATTGAATGAAGATAATATTCTTTATGAATATTGAACGAAAATAATATTCATACGCATACGAAAAATAATATCTCTTCAAAATATGATATAAATAATACTCCTTACGACTGTTGAACGAAAATAATATTCCTACGAATATTGAACGAAGATGATAATCCTTACGAATATTGAATGAAAATAATATTCATACGAATAAGAAAAATAATATCTCTTCAGAATATGAAATAAATAATATCCCTTACCTCATAAGAAGACTGGATACTGGAATGGTGAAGTAGCAGACTTCTCTTCTTCTTTCTCTCTATAGCTTCTCTCTCTATAGCTTCTCTCTCTATAATTGCTCTTGTGAGTCTTAGTGAATTTGTGAGAATGAAGGAAGAATGAGCTTCTATTTATAGGAAAATATAGTTTCGATAATTGCACGTTTTGGGGCTCAAAATATTACAGTACAATACCTTCATCTTTTCCTTTATTTTTAATTTAGTCCTGCAAGTATTATCAAACTTGCACCACCTCTCCTAATAGTATATCATGTGAATCAATAGTACAATCATGTGACTCAATAGTTCTATACATGTGAATAAAATAATTACAGTATAGTACCTTCATCTATACCTCTATTTTTAAATTAGTAATGAAAGTATTATCAATCTTGCACCACCTCCCCTAATAGTACATACATGTGAATCAATAGTACACACATGTGAACACATAGTTATAAGCATGTGAATTAATAGCAATTAATTGCTCATTTATCCAATTAATTACCTATTTGGTCAATATAACCTCCAGACATCAATTATTATCAGAATAGATGTCGATTTCCACTAACAATAATAATCTCAACACAATAGAACTATCAATTTCATCTTTAATCAACACGAACTTATTCATCATTAATATTATAACTCATAATATTTAACAACCAGTTCGTTCCCAGGAAAGAGGGGGTTTCCGATAAGGATTTCTCCTTATTGGCGCGCAATTAGATGACCTAACCTCTCCTTGACAGAACTTCTAGACATTGTCAACATTGAAAATAATAACATGAATAAATTTGTCGTCTCAATTATTGATTTAATAATATATAAAATATTATGCAGATGATACTGTGACAATAATTGAATAAATAATATAAGAGATATGATGCAACAATTACTGTAGCAATAATTAAGTATAATTGAGTGACTTATCACGTAAGCATCAATAATCAATACCGTGTGCTACTATGCAACCACGCGTATTACTGTACTTTTACTACCGGGTAGTTCAACAGTTTAACGGTAAAACTTTCGCCATTATAATTATAAAAAGATATTTCTGTAGTTTTCTAACTACGACAATACTTCCGTTGTGAGGTCCACCAATGATTATGCCATCGTACGAATATTTCCTGTTAAAACGAATATTCCCCGATCAATCGAATATTCCCCGACACAACGAATATTTTATATCAACTTGCTTACTTTGCAAAATTTTCACATATCACCCTTAAATTTAAAATTTTATTAATTTAAAATAATAATTATAAGAAAATTGAATACTTTCATTTCATAAAATTCAGGGTCTTACAATCTCCCCTCCTTATAAAATTTCGCCCTCGAAATTTACGTACGTACCTGGTATGTCGAAGACATGAGAATACCTTGCTTTCTTTTCGGATTGTACCTTCCCGATTATTTCCTCTCTATCATGATTTTCCCATTTCTCATCTCCTGTATTTTAGATATCATTCTAGAATATAGTTTCAAAATAAGGGTTAATTGGCATGCCACCTATTATCTCTATACTCTGACCGACCAATTAAATACCAAATAAATATAGGTAGGTCATACTAGCGAAGGATTAACCCGTCTCTCCCCTCCTAGTTCTAGTCTCACATCTCAGCCAGTGATCATATCCCTAAGCTTTGATACCAACTGTGACGCCCCCAAAATAGGTATACATCACCCATCTTGAGTTGCCAAATACACACTATATAAATCAAATACAAACTTAATTGGACTGCTAAAACAACCATCTCGGACCGTCAGTCCATTTCCCGACTCGTTCCAGCTATATTCTCATTTTCTAAAGAGAACAATGAAAGAAAAGGGTGAGCTCAACTAGCCCAGTAAGAAATATTATGACTAAGTTAATGCAGAATAAATTATCCTTAGCCTTCAACAGTATAACAACTATAGAATATAATAGACAACAAGTTTTAGATCAACAACTGCAGCGGAATAAGCAATCCATTAGAAAAGTCAAGTAGAGAATGATATCTACTATCTTCTATGATTTAAAAAGTTTTTCATCAACTTTATCGCTGAGACTCAGCTTAATAAATAAACCACATAATTGACTCATCCCTGCACTACGGGCCAAGGATATTCATGTAATCATCAATGGTCATGATTATACCAAATAATCCCTGGTCATAATCATACCAACAACTGTCCATCAATGCACTACGGGCCAATGAGGGCTTTTACCACATCATTTGTAACATTACGGGTCATGATTATACCGAATGATCCCTGGTCATAATCATACCAATCAACAGTCCATCTATGCACGTAAGTCAAAGATAACTTTCATCACAATATAAGCATGAGGATGATGACAATGATATAAGCAATAATCAAACGAAATCAAGGATAAATATTAAAGACTTTAAATTTATCCAGAGTTTAAAAATATCCAAATTGTCAACATGATACTGCTTTGTGGAGTAAAATTCAAGAATAATATTCATGTACCAAAAATAATTTGGACAGAAAAGAAATATATTTTTTGGGTAAATAGTACCCTTTGAATAGTACCCTATGAATAGTACTTCAGGAGTAGTACCTCGTGAATAGTACCCCAGCATAAAAAGTACCCCAAATACCTGAGTGAATAATATTTGGGTGAATAGTAATTGGGTAAATAGTAACTCGTAAATAGTACTCCGGCATGAAAAGTGCCCCGAATACCCGAGTGAATAATATTTAAGTGAATAGTGACTGGATGAATAGTAACCCATGAATAGTAACTTGTGAATAGTACTGTAACGCCCAGAAATCCGATCTATCTTCACACCCGGATTCCGTACGTCACGATCCCATCTTCTTCCAAACATACATCATTATATACTGAAATATAACAGTATACACTCTCAAATCCCAGGTTCTAAAATCCATATAACCTCTTTTCATTATAAATAATGATAAATACATTATTCATTCCATCTTACAAGAGTGACTTTCATCCGCCATAAAGGATACATACCAGTTCATTAAACTAATCTAAAGTTCATTTAACTTATTTTATATTACAAGTCTTCACTTGATATTCTCGCTCATCCACATTCTGAATGGCACTTCATCTGGATACCGTCAGCTTGATCTTTACGAGATCCTTAAGTTCTTCTAACATCGTTCGCTGAAAATATTTTTCATTTAAAGCAAGTGTGAGCATTCAATTGCCCAGCAAGTCATAACAGTTGAACAAACATCTTCAAGAATTCAAACATTCTTTTAAGACTTCAATAACTGAACAAAGGTTATGAAGCAGCTTGAATAATAGGAATAGTCTCGATTCCTATCATTTTAAAATAATATTCACTTTAATTTTTAAATACTTTCATTCTTCTACCTTTTCATACACATTATGTCTGGCTAGAATCATTAGCACAGACTTAACAATAACGGATCATGTATGAACAAAGAATTCTCTTATTGAACAGTTAAATCACAGAACAGTTCATCTCATAGAAACACCGAAGTGTTCACATTGTGGCACAAGGCCTCATATGTTCTACCACTTTACACAAATATCACACATTAGCACATATGTAGTAACTTCTCAAGTTCAACATCCGAGAAGTTTAAGAAACTAGCATTCATTTGAAATATGAATGAAGTTAGGAAACTTGCACTTTACGCCTACCACAACTTACACCTTGAATCGATCATTCCAGTTCCTATTAGCACATAAAAAAAACAACACATACACTAATTAGTCATGAATATTTGACTTATGCATTAGTTTGCTTAACTTTACTGCTTAGGGTTCGCGTTCTTGTAACCTAAGTTTACGCGACCACTTTCATTACTGCTTCTACTGGCTTCATGACATACTGGAGATGTCTTACTTTTACGTTCATCATCTTTGATGTTTTACATCTTATCTTCTTCTTATTACTTCTCTAAGACTCAGCACACATCGCTTCTCTATTAGTAGTCCATATGGTACTCGAGTGGTTTCCCACAAACAACCAACAAACAAGTTCCCGTCTCGTCTACACCGCCCATAACAAGTGAGTTAGATCGGTTGCCAGTTTTGTATATACCTTCGCTCTCTGAAGGAATTATTTAGCCCAGCTCCCATATGTCAACCATCAAAGGTTACGATTGTACTACAACTTAACTTATCTTAACTTACCCGAACTATTTAAACTATAATCTTCGTAAGTTAATTTCTCATTCCTTATGGCTTCCTGGAAACTAAATGCCACCCCTCAAGATTCATTCTTATACGACTCACCTTCGACTTTCATTAATCTTATTACTGTTCATTACGACTTTCTTAATACCATTCGTATCTTACTTAATGTTTTTGTTATGTTCATTAGTCATCCTTATTGTCGAAGCCATACCGTTTGTTGTATGCTAAGATCGCTCATTTATCGCAACAGCGTTGCGTACACAGCGTCTATACGCTTCACACTTATCTCTCACTATCATGACATAACATCAAAATGTTATTCATTACCCTTGTCACTCAACGTCTAAGGAATCACAACCATAGCAATCCTTCACGCTTCGCTCATCGCGACTACTATTCCCCGGACATCGGTTATGTAACTCGCGCGCTTAAAATTCTTTTTGTCTTTTAATCTCGCTTTAATCTTTCCGCTCAACCTTCATTTAAGATTTAAATTACTTACTTAAGTGTTACATTAGTTGAACATTATGTTCTTTATCTTCCCATACGCTTCCCCAAGAGTTGAAGCGCTTAAAAGCTCTTCTCCTGCTTTTTCCCTACACTACTAGCGCCATGCATGCCACTCTCTTCTTTATCTCTTGCTGCATGGCTGAATTTTGCGCATCTTGCCTCCCTCGGTTGCAACCGCAGCCATCACCTTATAGGGCATGGTTGGCGCCGTGGCGCCAAGCCTTAACCCTAGAAATTTTTTTTTAAGTGTTAAATCCAATTTGAGACGCTTATTTCCCGCTTCCATAACTTATTCGTTATAACTCAAAATGAGGTCATTCCAAAGCCATTCTCTTCTTTATCTTACATAATTCAATACCCCTGGACAGAACTTCAGTCTGAATCCGTTAACATGCCATTCGATTGGCTTGATCTTTAACCTTCATTCATTTTATGTTTTTAACGCTCTTTGTTTGTTCGTCCGTAATTTGGTCATCCGAACTCGAAATTTGTTCGTTCTTGAGTCCACGACTCACGTTTTCTATGTTCTCTCATATTCTTATGAAACCCTACACGTTCGGGTTCAATTACTAACTTTCTAATTCTCGTTTGTCTTTTACAAAATTTTTGCCATAACTTCGTTATAGCTAAGTTTTAATCCATTCTTCATGAACGTTTCTACCGTTCCTAACCAAGCAATATGCATCAAACTTAGACGCGATGGTTTTAAACTTGTCCATCAACAACAAATATCCTATGATGGTTTTAAATTTGTCCATCAACAACGTTCTTCGCGTGTTCTTCGTGTTCTTCGTTCGTTCTTCATTTTAATCGATATTTTAGATTACAATTTCACTTTTTATTGGAATTTGATATTATAAATCATCATTCCTTACTTATTACACCTACTTATTGATATAATCCACTCGGATCGTTCTAATTCATTACGAATCTTATACTTCCTTAAGAAATTTATTTACTAAACTTCAAATTCTTATTTTCATTATTTCTCATGATTTCAACCATATGAAATCATTCCTAACATCATCTACTTCTTATCTTCATTAAGTTATGTTTTAAACATATAAAGCTTTAAAGAAAATCTAACATAGAAGTTAGGTTTTAATACCTTTCCTCTTTATTTTTCTTCCGCTAGACAAAACCGGCGATTTGCTAGCTTTTCCATTTCACGAATATTTTTGATCCGATCAATCATGCTCATGCTATTCCTTCTCCCTCTCTATCCGAACTCTCTCTCTCTCTAGTTGTAGGATTTTCAAAAATCCCATTTAAATGAAATAAGCTTACTATTTATAGATTTTCAAAGCTAAGGGCATTTTAGTCATTTCACCCCCTAACCTCCTTACTATTCACACCTCCTTACTATTCATGACTTAGGTGTTAAGTTAACTTAGTCCTTAAGTCTACTTGGCCTTTAAGTTTCGTGGTTCCGTCTTTCAGGTTTTTGTCCGACAGTTTTAAAAACTGCGATTCTCGGAATCCAAATATTTTTAGATATTTTGTCTTTCCTTTACCGATTAACTTTTACGTATTCTTCGGATTTCTGAAAAACTGAAAAACACTTTTTGGTGTTAAGCGTTTTCCTTCACGTTTTACCCTAACGTAGCTAAATGAATGAAAAGTACACAGCAGTACTTTTCGTCGTTTTTATTTCTTCCGATTTCTGCACGTTTTTCGAAAAAAAACTTTTATCGGCTTACTTAACTTTTCACGACATATTATCGGCAAATCTTTCGACAGAATGTCATTTCGACATACCAAACTCTCAGAACGGCTTAGGTTATTCAAACCCTAACCCTTAGGTTTCGTCGAATGAATAGTGCTTATTTCGTCTTTTTTCCCAAAAATATTTTTGTTCCCGGAAAATTTTCATTTTCGTCTTGAAAATTCTTAATCGCTTAGTCTAGCTCGTAGCCAGAATCCTCCTGAATTATAATCATCCTAGGCTCTAAAACGATTAATAAACACATAGCACATAATATTATTAATAAAAATTCATTTTATTAATAACTAATTCTTTTAACTTAAATTCTAGAAAATCCGAATTTCCGGGTCGTTACACTCTTCCCCTCGTTTAATCTTTCCATTCAACCTTCATTTAAGATTTAAATTACTTACTTAAGTGTTACATTAGTTGAACATTATGTTCTTTATCTTCCCATACGTTTCCCCCCAAGAGTTGAGCAGTTAAAAGCTCTTTTCTGGCTTTTTCCCTACACTAGCGTTGCGGCGCCACTCTCTTCTTTATCTCTCGTGTCGCAGCCATGAAGTTTGTAATACCCGACTCGGTGCAGCGTTTGTAGCGCCACCTTACAAGGCATGGTTGGCGCCTGTGCTTTAAGCCCCAACCCTAGAAAATTTTTCTAAGTGTTAAATCCAATTTGAGACGCTTACTTCCCGCTTCCATAACTTACTCGTTATAACTCGGAATGAGGTCATTCCAAAGCCATTATATTCCTTATCTTACGTACTTCAATACCCCTGGACAGAACTTCAGTCTGAATCCGTTAACGTGCCATTCGATTGGCTTGATCTTCAACCTTCGTTCATTTCATGTTTTTAACGCTCTTTGTTTGTTCGTCCGTAATTTGGTCATCCGAACTCGGAATTTGTTCGTTCTTGAGTCCACGACTCACGTTTTCTATGTTCTCTCATATTCTTATGAAACCCTACACGTTCGGGTTCATTTACTAAATTTCTAATTCTCGTTTGTCTTTTACAAAATTTTTGCCATAACTTCGTTATAGCTATGTTTTAATCCATTCTTCATGAACGTTTCTACCGTTCCTAACCAAGCAATATGCATCAAACTTATACGCGATGGTTTTAAACTTGTCCATCAACAACAAATATCCTATGATGGTTTTAAATTTGTCCATCAACAACATTCTTCGCGTGTTCTTCGTGTTCTTCGTTCGTTCTTCATTTTAATCGATATTTTAGATTACGATTTCACTTTTTATTGGAATTTGATGTTATAAATCATCATTCCTTATTTATTACACCTACTTATTGATATAATCCACTCGGATCGTTCTAATTCATTACGAATCTTATACTTCCTTAAGAAATTTATTTACTAAACTTCAAATTCTTATTTTCATTATTTCTCATGATTTCAACCATATGAAATCATTCCTAACATCATCTACTTCTTATCTTCATTAAGTTATGTTTTAAACATATAAAACTTTAAAGAAAATCTAACATAGAAGTTAGGTTTTAATACCTTTCCTCTTTATTTTTCTTCCGCTAGACAAAATCGGCGATTTACTAGCTTTTCCATTTCACGAACATTTTTGATCCAATCAATCATGTTCATGCTCTTTCTTCTCCCTCTCTATCCGAACTCTCTCTCTCTCTCTCTCTAGTTGTAGGATTTTCAAAAATCCCATTTAAATGAAATAAGCTTATTATTTATAGATTTTCAAAGCTAAGGGCATTTTAGTCATTTTACCCCCTAACCTCCTTACTATTCACACCTCCTTACTATTTATGACTTAGGTATTAAGTTAACTTAGCCCTTAAGTCTACTTAGCCTTTAAGTTTCGTGGTTCCGTCTTTCAGGTTTTCGTCCGACAGTTTAAAAACTGCGATTCTCGGAATCCAAATATTTTTAAATATTTCATCTTTCCTTTACCGATTAACTTTTACGTATTCTTCGGATTTCTGAAAAACTAAAAAACACTTTTTGGTGTTAAGAGTTTTCCTTCACGTTTTACCCTAACGTAGCTAAATGAATGAAAAGTACACAGCAGTACTTTTCGTCATTTTTATTTCGTCCGATTTCTACACGTTTTTCGAGAAAAACTTTTATCGGCTTACTTAACTTTTCACGGCATATTATCAGCAAATCTTTCGACGGAATGTCATTTCGACATACCGAACTCTCAGAACGGCTTAGGTTATTCAAACCCTAACCATTAGGTTTTGTCGAATGAATAGTGCCTATTTCGTCTTTTTCCCTAGAAATATTTTCGTTCCCGGAAAATTTTCATTTTCGTCTTGAAAATTCTTAATCGCTTAGTCTAGCTTGTAGCCAGAATCCTCCCGACTTATAATCATCCTAGGCTCTAGAACGATTAATAAACACATAGCACATAATATTATTAATAAAATTTCATTTTATTAATAACTAATTCTTTAAACTTAAATTCTGGAAAATCCGAATTTCCGGGTCGTTACAAGTACTCTGTCATGAAAAAATCAATAATTATCAAGAAAGCTCAGAATAATATTTCCATGAAAAGATACTAGATGAAGTGCAAATATCAAGGATATTCTACTAATTTCATAGAGTATAGAAGCCAAAACTTCAGCAAAATGAGTGTAGAATTCAAAATCTGAAACGAAATAATATTACTTACATACTACAGAGTATGGAAGAAAATATTATTTTAAGCAAATATTGAACAAAAATAACATCCCTTGAACAAAAATAATATTCCAATGAATATTTAACGAAGATAATATTCCTCCGAATATTGAACGAAGATAATATTCTTTATGAATATTGAACGAAAATAATATTCATACGCATACGAAAAATAATATCTCTTCAAAATATGATATAAATAATACTCCTTACGACTGTTGAACGAAAATAATATTCCTACGAATATTGAACGAAGATGATAATCCTTACGAATATTGAATGAAAATAATATTCATACGAATAAGAAAAATAATATCTCTTCAGAATATGAAATAAATAATATCCCTTACCTCAGAAGAAGACTGGATACTGGAATAGTGAGTCTTAGTGAATTAGTGAGAATGAAGGAAGAATGAGCTTTTATTTATAGGAAAATATAGTTTCAATAATTGCACATTTTGGGGCTCAAAATATTACAGTACAATACCTTCATCTTTTCCTTTATTTTTAATTTAGTCCTGCAAGTATTATCAAACTTGCACCACCTCCCCTAATAGTATATCATGTGAATCAATAGTATAATCCTGTGACTCAATAGTTCTATACATGTGAAAAAAATAATTACAGTATAGTACCTTCATCTATACCTCCATTTTTAATTTAGTCATGCAAGTATTATCAATCTTGCACCACCTCCCCTAATAGTACATACATGTGAATCAATAGTACACACATGTGAACACATAGTTATAAGCATGTGAATTAATAGCAATTAATTGCTCATTTATCCGATTAATTACCCGATTGGTCAATATAACCTCCAGACATCAATTATTATCAGAATAGATGTCGATTTCAACTAACGCTAATAATCCCAACACAATGAAACTATCAACTTCATCTTTAATCAACACGAACTTATTCATCATTAATATTATAACTCACAATATTTAACAACCAGATCGTTCCTAGGAAAGAGGGGGCTTTCCGATAAGGATTTCTCCTTATTGGCGCGCAATTAGATAACCTAACATCTCCTTGACAGAACTTCTAGACATTGTCAATATTGCAAATAATAATATGAATAACTTTATCGTCTCAATTATTGATTTAATAATATATAAAATATTATGCAGATGATATTGTGACAATAATTGAATCAATAATATGAGAGATATGATGCAGCAATTACTGTAGGAATAATTGAGTATAACTAAGTGACTTATCACGTAAGCATCAATAATCAATACCATGTGCTACTATGCAACCACGCGTATTACTGTACTTTTACTACCGGGTAGTTCAACAGTTTAACGGTAAAACTTTCGCCTTTATTTTTATAAAAAGATATTTCTGTCGTTTTCTAACTACGACAATACTTCCGTTGTGGGGTCCACCAATGATTATGCCGTCATACGAATATTTCCTATTAAAACGAATATTCCCCAACCAATCGAATATTCCCCGACACAAGGAATATTTTTTATCAACTTGCTTACTTTGCAAAATTTTCACATATCACCCTTAACTTTAACCTTTTATCAATTTAAAATAATAATTATAAGAAAATTGAATACTTTCATTTCATAAAATTCGGGGTCTTATAAAATCTTTGAAAGTAATTCCTTTCTTTTTACTATCTGTATCCGATCCTACTTTTTCGACTAACATGTCGACTTCGTGGGCACAAAGATTTCCAATAAGGCTATCAAGAGGATAAGTAGTTAGGTCTTGCCTTTCCTTAATGACAATAAACTTCATTTTCCAAATAGATGGAAGGTCTTTAAGAATTCTTTTGTTTTTCTCATTGGTTGTATATGTTTTCCCTAGATGTTCCAGCTCATCAATGATTTTGGAAAAACGTGTTTTCATATCAATGATCTTTTCACCTTCTTCCAGCTTGAAACTTTTATACTTCTGGATTAGAGCATCTTTTCTGGTTTCTTTAATATGATTGGTACATGATTGGTTCCTTCATATGTTAGAATCAATTTTCCCATATTTTTTTTTGCATTCTTAAAATTACTAACTCTTTTGTATTTTTTTTCAATGAGAGCACTAGTCAGCACTTGTTCAGCTATGGATGCAATGTTCATAGTCTTTTCATCATCAGTATTGAATTTATCAACATTTTTCGTAACGATCTTTTCTCCCAAGATTTTTGTTAGAACTTTTACACCTCGTTCTATTGCAAGCCAAACTTTGATTCCTTGTGATTTGGCATAGATTTTGAATCTGCTCTTCCAAGTGGCAAAGTTGGTACCATCAAATAGTGGAGGTATGGTCATTGATAGTCCTTCTCCACAACTAGTAGCATTGTAGGACATAGATGGATCTACTCTTAGGTAAGCCTGTATATACTCAACAAACAAGTTAAAGAGCACTGCTTTGATACCAATTGAAAGTCCAATAATAATCTAGAAGTGGGTTGAATAGATTATTACCGATTAAAAAATTATCTTAGGCCTTTTTGAATTTTTGGATAATTAATTTGCAGTGTTAGAAATTAATATGCAAGACAGTAAAAATTCAATCACACAATGCACAAAGATTTTTCTGGTTCACAACATACATCCCGGGTATGCTGCTACGTCCAGTCTCAAGCTCCTTTCCAGGACTTGAGATCCTATTACAATTAGTAATAAATACTCCTTCAACAGGCGGTGAAGCATTTACAAAGTTTTATAGACAAACTTTCAACTGTTCCCAACTAATCTATCTTGGACAACAAGCTCCCAGCTCCCTCCTCAAGCTTAGTTGTACTTCTTTTGAGTTCAGTTCTATTCTATGATCTGGTCTTAAAACAACAACCTCTTCCTCACCTCACAAGTACACTACAGACCCAACTTCCCACTGACCTCTCTAAGACTCTGGTCTTGGTCGAAGAATTACTCGTCTTTCTCACAGGTACATAAAATAAACTAACTCTACTATTTTTCCTTTTTTTTACAAATGATTTTACAACAATGTGCTTCTTAAATAAGCAGATTAGAATTTAGTACATATTGATGCTTCTTAAATAAGAAGATATCAATTAAAGAGCAAATATATATAAAAGTTCAAAGACTTTTATTCTTGAGAAAATATGCTACTTTGTAAGCAGATAGTAATTTATGTTTTGATCAAATAATGTTTTTTGAGTAATCAAATATGTAATTTATGCACAGTTATAAAAGTTTAAATAACTTTTATGTTTTGAGTGAAAAAGATGCTTCTTGAATAAGCAAATAAGTCAATTTCAGCTTTAGCTCAAAAATGCTTCTGTTTAAGTAGATATAATTTAATGCAAATTTATAAAGAATTATTCTTTAAGGAGTAAAGAAAAATCACTTTAAGTTTAAACAACTTTTAGAGTAAAAATGCTTCTGAGTAAGCAAATAAGTTGTATTAAGCTTTGAATCAAATATGCTTCTATTTAAGCAGATATATTCACTTAAGTTTGTGAAATAAAAGTTTAAATAACTTTTATATTATGCAACAAGTATTTTATGAATAAATGAATTTATGATCAAATACTTGTGATGACAAATATCAAGTATAATAAATAAATCAGTTAAGCAATAATTTATATAACAAATATATTTATTTAACTTAGATAATATATAACAATATTTTATCTATTATGTGATTTTATAAATAAAGTCACTTAGTACTATACGAAATCGTACGGTTCGATTCCCTCACTTAAGAGGAATATCTCCGTAGCCTTGTGGCGTCTAAGTACGATAAAATTTATAATTTGATATTTATATAAATATTTTCAATAGATCACTACGATTCTCAAATCCAGTTTGGATGATTCCTCTTTTTGGAGGAATATCTCAGTGTCGTTTTGAGCTATCAAGTGTCGTATCTATTTTACGATATTTATATAAATAATATCAATAAAATGTTACTGAAGACTATAAGGAATCGTACGGTTCAAATTCCTCTCCATAGAGGTGTATCTCTGTAGCCTTGCGGCGCCCAAATATCCTTTTATTTGATAAATAGATGAAATATAGATATATAGAATTGTGTATAATAATGTATATTCGTATATCTATAAATATAAATAAGCAAGAGATAATTCAAATAAATAAATCAAACAACTTATCTCAATATGCTTAATTAGACCAATTTCCTCTTCTCAAATGATCAGATCTTTTGTAAGAAGAGAGAGAAAGCTTTTTAGAGAGAGAGTACGTGGGAGAGAAATAAGCTTTTCTTTTCAAGTGAATTGGCAAATTGAAAATGAAAGAAAGGCCTCCTATTTATAGATTTTTGAAGTCAGGGGTAAAATGGTAATTTTTAAATTTTGATTTTAAATGAATGGCTAGCATGATGTATTTTTGAATTTAATAGTCCAGATAAAAAAGGATTTTTACGCGGAAGAACTTACAATTCCGCCTAGGACAAAATCCACCAACTTAGCATTTAATGAACAATTTGACCAACACATGTTTGAAGCCAAAAACAATGTCAGCACACACGGTTTAGTCCCAAAATAAATGTCACATGGTTTAAAGTTTCCAGCATATTCAAATCACACACACTTCCACATTATATATATACATTATGGATCCGGATCCTCTATGAGGATTTCATTGTGAGAATCTTGTGAGGGTTTTGATGTGGGATTGACAACATATCAAAAAATAGATACAATGGCTCACAACTCTTTTTTTGTCTGTGTATCAAAACGACGTCATTTTGATAGGAATTTTTTTTATAAGTTGACAAAAAATTAGAAGCCACCAAACACAGTTTACTTTTACCAAACAAACGAAGTAAAGTAAAAAGAGTACATTTAAAATAGTATTTGAGTTGTGATGGTTATTGTCTCCGTTGAGCAGTGGATTAAGAGAGGTAAAGTAAAACGATTATTAGTAAAAAAAAAAGATATAAAGGAATATGTAAATAATAATAATTGATAGGTCTAGAATATTTTCTTGGTTGACCCAGACGGCCCAATGGTTAGAGTAAATAATAATAATATTTTCAATGGTGAGAGTAAACTCTTTTTATGGAACTGATAAATATAAATTATAATAATAATAAATAATAATATAAATAAATAAACAAAAACAATAATAAACAAGAAATAACTAAAGCCGCATTGAATATAAAAAAAATCATATACAGAATAATCAAGAAATTTCAAATAATTATATGTAAAAATAAACGGCATTTGGTGGCTTCTAATTTTTTGTCAACTTGTAAAAAAAATCTTATCAAAACGACGTCTCTTTGATACTTAGACAAAAAAAAGAGTTGTGAGCCATTGGATCTCCTTTTTGATGTGTTGTCAACTCCACAGCAAAACCCTCACAAGATCCACAGAGAAATCCTCATAGAGAATCCAGATCCGCGGGTTATATATATATATATATATATATATACAGCCAGGTTCAGAAACGGGTGAAATAAGAGGACCAAGCAACGGACTAAATAAAAAAAAAACACACGCGGGTCAAATAAGAAAAGGGGAAGACCCGGTCACTATCTTTCTCCTCATTCCGTGCTCAACCATTTGCTTCAGAATCCAATCTAATTTTCTCTCCCTCAGAATTCTCGAAACCCTTTCAAATGATTCACAAATTATCTGGATTCTCTCTCCCGATTCTTTCTTCCCATTTGAAAAGAAACGATTCTCATATTCTGTCTCAACGATCGGAAGGTAAAGATCTGAAAGCAAACCGGATCGGAAGGTAAACGATTCTCGTAAAGATTGGTACTTAATTTTGTAATTTCGTTTTGGGGTTTGTTTTGCTTCAAAGATCTAGGGTTTGTTTTGTGGGGAAGTGTATTGGTGATTTTGTTCTCTCATTATGAATATCTTCCTTCTTGCAAAAACATACATGATGAGACGATTACATGATGAAATCATATTTTGAAAAAGTTACATTCAGGTTATTTGACCATTTGAATTTTGAAGTTGTTGGATCATTCCATTTTGAGTCCGATTTCAAGGCTTTTAAGCGTAAATTCACATTTGTGCTGTTTAAGGGTTGAGCAAATGTATTTATTGGTGTTTGAAAATAGTAAATAAAATAAAACTATGGAGGAATTGCGAAGCTTTCGGCCAAGGGAGACAATTATGCACATTCGATTCCTTTTTTTCTTTGACTCTCTATTTGGTTGGGTGAAGTTTATGCAATTTTGATGATGTTTTCATTTATGCTTCTACTCTGGAATAAGTCATTTGCAGTAGCCATTTTTTATTGGAAATTCAAATGTATTATGCCTCTCTTTCTATGCTTGGATAGTAATGGAATGAGAAGCCAAAGGGAGGAAGAAGTTGCATTTTATTGGTCCAACCTTCGAATTTTAGTGGGTTTCTTTAATTTGACTTTCAATCAAATGATTCTCAATTTTGTGTAATTTTTGATCATTTTTCCCCTATGTTTGATTTCTCGTTGTTCTGTTGGGTGTACTAGTAATTTTTCTTTTTATTGCGAATTTATCTTGAATCGGGATCTTTTGGCTCAACTTTATCCCAGTTTTGCTGAGGGAGCAACCCCCTTTTTCACCTTGAATTGGTCAAAATATGCGGACTTTCTTACTTTTTCGCGGAGGATTAGATCCAATGAATCGGGGTCTATGGTCAATCGATATTGCACACCATCATTTAGCTATTGCAATTCTTTTCCGATAGCGGTCATATGTATAAGACCAACTGGGGCATTTATCATGGCCTAAAAGATATTTTAGAAGGCGAATGAAGCAGAGTGTGATGCCTCTCTCTGCTCCAAATCCATTACCAAATCGAAAAGGTATTGATGCATTTCCTATCTCTAGTCTTTCCGTGGTAATGGGTAGACTCTTTCTTTAAGCCAGTCCCTTAAGACTAGTGTTGAGGTGATCGTAGGACTGTGTCAACCAAGGTTGCTCGCACTTCCATTTGTCCATATTTCAAGAAAGAGTATCTCTTGTTTCTCATTCCCATTCCATAAGAATGAATACTATGATTAGCGTTTGAGCAGGCATGAATACAACATCTATAGGATAACTTCCATCTTGAAAGTTGTTATTTGGCGTTTTTATAAGATATCCGCGATTCCTCTCTATTTGTAATCCAATACACAAATCAATTGGTTCCGCCAAGCTAGCTATATCTTGTGTATTGTCAACGATTTCTACATAAGGCGGTGAGATGATATCTTGAGCGATTACATATCCAGGACCCCTAATACAAATAGGCGCGTCATGAAGTTCCATATAGATTACTTTTCAATATAATTTCTTTCAAATTCATTGACGGATCCCTCTTATCTAGGGTATTAAGAGATTTTTATTTAAAGTAGGCACCATATCGATTATGGGGTAGAAACTCAAGGTTAGGGATATAAGCCTTAAAACCAAAGCGCTTTAAAAAAGCCATGTACCAAGCAGCGGTTTACATCAGACTAGCTAGTCACAACTAGTCAGCCTCCTCTTATTCTACGAGAATCAAAACGCAGCTCCACGAGGATGAGGTTGACGGTTCGTGGGTGGAATCTCCTCCCTATCCGACGCCAAGTTCGTAAACCCCGCCAATTCCTAGGTATAGGAAGAAGCCCTATCAAATAGAGATTTTTCTTTCACCATATTTCATTGTTAATACGATATATAAGGACCGCTACTACAAAGAGTATTACACCCTTGATCGTGAAATATCGATTGCTTGTTGAACCACAATGAATTATGAAAGTAGGATACTCAAAATTGAGGGGTCAAAAAGTTTTATAAAACGTTCTTGGTGGAAAAAATGTGACCGAAAGATCCCACCGAATTGAATTGGGTCCGTGAATCTAAGAAATAGTGAGAATTCTTGATCTCTCTCAATATCTCTCTCGATTCAAAAATCCAGATTTGAATTGATGTCCTTTCATTGATTCCTCCTAAATTGCATTGATTTATTCTAAAGATTTCGTTTCAATTGAATTTGGTTATTCACCATGTACGAGGATCCCCATTAAGCATCCATGGTGAATGGTTAAAGCGCCTAACTCATAATTGGCGAATTAAAGAGGTTCAATTCCTCTTTGGATGCACGCCAATGGGACCTCTCCAAGTGGATTCATCAAACTTCTTCTTATCAATATATCTTTGTTCTCGGTATCTTTGATTAGTTTGGTACTTACTCTTATGAATTAATGAAATACCTATGGTTTGATACATAATAAATTGTCCATCCTTTTTACGATGCATCGAATGGGTTCGATAATCAATACCCCCTTTCATCAACTCTCTAACAGTTAAGCTCTTCCTAATCAAAGATTATATCCGGACTTATTTCTCTGCTTTTGAATAGGCGATACAAGAATATTTCTTGGATTTTTCGGTCAATCAAGAGACAACTTACCTTGAGATTATTGATCATTCTTTGCTTTAAACCCTCGTCGTATCTCAATTGAAAAAGCAAATGCTGTTTCAGTAATTGGATTTAGTAAGGCATTTAGTTCTACATTCAAAGCCCCCTTTTACCATTAGCAAGAACTTGTTTTAGTTGCATATCATAAGGGATTCAACAACCGCTTCAAATACGATTATCGTGAAGTACTGGCTTGTGGAACTTCAATATCCACGGTTTTTATTCCAAAGAAGAATAAGGTTGTCAAGAAATAAAAAAGGAAGAAAGAATAATAAGAAATGACACTTTGATTTTGTATAATAAGAATGAAAATATTCCTTCGTCTTTTTGTTAAGGTCTTCCTTGTACAATCGTCGAATGAAGTATTATCTTATCTGACCACCCGTCCCTTTCCATTAGTCACAAACGCCCAACAAACAATAGAAGCAAAGTGGAAAAATAAAGGAGTTACGTTCTAAACTCCGGTTTTTTAACTTTCAATTTAACTTATTCTTTCAATTGGTATTTTTGCTTATCTCCTTTTTTGCAAAAATGGAAACTTAGGTAAGTGTTTTTTTATAAACATATGTATAAAAAGAACATATTTCGTTTAGCTCCTTTATGCCTACTATAACTAGTTATTTCGGTTTTCTACTAGTGGCTTTAACTATAACCTCAGCTCTATTTATTGGTCTTAGCAAGATACGACTTATCTGAAATTAATATTTGAAATGCACAATTCATAAAAAGAAACCTTTCAGTGAGATTCTGTGGAAATTACCAATTCTTAGTCGGAATTCAATAAACTATTGGAATCTTAGCTATTAACTATTATACTTATATACTTAATACTATTTTCATTCTTAGCTATTCAAATCCAATTATGATTTCCAACAAGCTTTACAAGGAGCTCTAGGAACTCTGAATAGTTCTTTAAACAACGAGTTACATTTACGTACCATTAGCGCTAATATTGGCTTGTTTGGGGTGATGAAAGAAATAATCGAAGGTGCTTGCAGAGGCGCGGGCAGCAGAGCCTTGTGACGACCCGGGAGCCGATTCCCCACCGGCGGGGGGACGAGAGAGATTTACCATCTCAAGGCACATCACGACCTACAAGCAACACCCCATGAGACACAGGAAGGCAACCCGATTGGGAGTCGAGAGGATCCATAGTACCTGCAGCCTCCGGACTTCATATTCATCATTTTTTAAAGCCAACTACTAATTCATCACCTAATATATTTCCGAAAAGTCAAAAACTAAGTGATAAGGGCTTTGTGCCTCGGGCTCGGGGATAGAATAAATGAAGGAAATCCAAATAGCTCTCGGATGCTAAGAAACATCGTAAGAGAAGTCGTCCCGACAAACGGTTATTTCGCACTCTACGTGGAAAGCTTTACGACGAAAAAAAGAAAGTGATACTCGTCTTCTTCAGAGGAATTGATCCGAAAGGTGTTACATCACTAAGGAGATACTTCTCGATCAATCGGCACTTAATACGAACAAACTACCTTAGCACTACATTCTTACTTTCCGATTGAGTTTTCACATTAAGTAGATCGCTACCAGTAAGCGGATCTTAGGGAAGCAAGGTGGTTGAACTATTTTCTTAGTCATGTTGACATTTTCTCACGAAAAGAAATTAATAATGAATATCCTCCTTTTCATCAAACTAGACAATAATAATACTAATAAATGTTATAAAAATAATCTTATATTTAAAATAATATTTAAATTATTATATGAAAGAAATAATGGATATCCCTCTTTTCTGGGATGGGAATTATCATCAAAATGTAGTAACTAACAAAAACCTCTATCCTAAAATGATGTTATTACATACAACAAGATGACTGATTATTCTTGTAAAAAAGGATTTTTACGCGGAAGAACTTACAATTCCGCCCAGGACAAAATCCACCAACTTAGCATTTAATGAACAATTTGACCAACACATGTTTGAAGCCAAAAACAATGTCAGCACACACGGTTTAGTCCCAAAATAAATGTCACATGGTTTAAAGTTTCCAGCATATTCAAATCACACACACTTCCACATTATATATATACATTATGGATCCGGATCCTCTATGAGGATTTCATTGTGAGAATCTTGTGAGGATTTTGATGTGGGATTGACAACATATCAAAAAAGATACTGATGGCTCACAACTCTTTTTTTGTCTCACTGTATCAAAACGACGTCATTTTGATAGGAATTTTTTATAAGTTGACAAAAATTAGAAGCCACCAAACACGCTTTACTTTTACCAAACAAACGAAGTAAAGTAAAAAGAGTACATTTAAAATAGTATTTGAGTTGTGATGGTTATTGTCTCACGAGTTGAGCGAAGTGGATTAAGAGAGGTAAAAGTAAAACGATTATTAGTAAAAAAAAAATATAAAGGAATATGTAAATAATAATAATTGATAGGTCTAGAATATTTTCTTGGTTGATTGAGATGACCTAATGATGGTTAGAGTAAATAATAATAATATTTTCAATGGTGAGAGTAAACTCTTTTTATGGAACCGATAAATATAAATTATAATAATAATAAATAATAATATAAATAAATAAACAAAAACAATAATAAACAAGAAATAACTAAAGCCGCATTGAAAATATTAACAATAATTATAACGGATATATTTATTCATTTTTTTGAGCCAAGTTTGTAGTTATCCTAATATTAATAGCAAGCTAAGTTATTAAATATAAAAAAAATCATATACAGAATAATCAAGAAATTTCAAATAATTATATGTAAAAATAAACGGCATTTGGTGGCTTCTAATTTTTTGTCAACTTGTAAAAAAAATCTTATCAAAACGACGTCGCTTTGATACTTAGACAAAAAAAAGAGTTGTGAGCCATTGGATCTCTTTTTTGATGTGTTGTCAACTCCACAGCAAAACCCTCACAAGATCCACAGAGAAATCCTCATAGAGAATCCAGATCCGCGGGTTATATATATATATATATATATATACAGCCAGGTTCAGAAACGGGTGAAATAAGAGGACCAAGCAACGGACTAAATAAAAAAAAAGACACGCGGGTCAAATAAGAAAAAGGGGGAAGACCCGGGTCACTATCTCTCCTCATTCCCGTGCTCAACCATTTGCTCAGAATCCAATTTAATTTTCTCTCCCTGTGAATTCTCAGAAACCCTTTCACCGATTCACAAATTATGCCGATTCTCTCTCCCCGATTCTTTCTTCCCATTTGAAAAGAAACGATTCTCATATTCCTGTCTCAACGATCGGAAGGTAAAGATCTGAAGCAAACCGGATCGGAAGGTAAACGATTCTTGTAAAGATTGGTACTTAATTTTGTAATTTCTGTTTTGGGGTTTGTTTTGCTTCAAAGATCTAGGGTTTGTTTTGTGGGGAAGTGTATTGGTGATTTTGTTCTTTGTTATGAATATCTTCCTTACTGCAAAAACATACATGATGAGACAGTACATGATGAAATCATATTTTTGAAAAAGTTACATTCAGTTATTTGACCATTTGAATTTTGAAGCTGTTGGATCATTCCATTTTGAGTCTGATTTCAAGGCTTTTAAGCAGAAATTCACATTTGTGCCTGTTTAAGGGGTTGAACAAATGTATTTATTGGTGTTTGAAAATAATAAAATAAAAACTATGGAGGAATTGCAGAAGCTTTCGGCACAAGGGGAGACAATTATGCACATTCGATTCCTTTTTTTCTTTGACTCTCTATTTGGTTGGGTGAAGTTTATGCAATTTTGATGATGTTTTCATTTATGCTTCTACTCTGGAGTAAGTCATTTGCAGTAGCCATTTTTTTTATTGGAAATTCAAATGTATTATGCCTCTCTTTCTGTGCTTGGATAGTAATGGAATGAGAAGCCAAAGGGAGGAAGAAGTTGCATTTTATTGGTCCAACCTTCGAATTTTAGTGGGTTTCTTTAATTTGACTTTCAATCAGATGATTCCCAATTTTGTGTAATTTTTGATCCTTTTTCCCCTATGTTTGATTTCTCGTTGTTCTGTTGGGTGTACTAGTAATTTTTCTTTTTATTGCTTTGTCTGAACTATTTTCTTGGTCATGTTGACATTTTCTCATGAAAGAAATTAATAATGAATATCCCTCCTTTTCTGTCAAACTAGACAATAATAATACTAATAAATGTTATAAAAATAATCTTATATTTAAAATAATATTTAAATTATTATATGAAAGAAATAATGGATATCCCTCTTTTCTGGGATGGGCATTATCATCAAAATGTAGTAACTAACAAAAACCTCTATCCTAAAATGATGTTATTACATACAGCAAGATGACTGTTTATTCTTGTACTTATTCCACTTTTTTTTTGATTTTGGGTTCAATTGATTTGATTGTTGTTTAAGTTGGTCAAATTTATTATTCTAGGGTATTGATATTTGAACCGATGACAAAAAATCTCGGTAATTGAGCTGCCTGAAGACTACAGTGATATGGGTAGTTTTTGAACTAGGTTAGTGTTGTAGATTTTGATCAAATTGTAAATGGGGCTGTGTATTTTATGGGTTTTGCCTGTAATTTTCAAAGAGAATGAAAATTACAACTATTTACCTGGAGTTTATACAACTATCATTCTTCTGTCTATGGCCTCTAAGTTTTCATTCTCTTTGAAAATTACAGGCAAATAGTTAAAAGTCATCCATGGACAGAAGAATGATACTTGTATAAACTCCAAATTGACTTCTCAAGATCGAGGTAAAATAGTAAAGTTCTTGCAAATTAACCTATTTTTTGCCATGTTGAGCAGGGTAGAAGAAACTCAGTTATAGTAGAACGAGAAGGGTTCAATGAATGGTATATTTTCAGTCCTGGCGCAACTCATAAATGGTACAGCAAGTATGCGTATATATGCATTGGACACTCTACTTTGCTTGAACCAATAACACTGGCTCCAAAAAGTGAATGGAGAGCAGCACAACATCTACACAACCCGAATACTTAGTTTTTTCACTAGCTGACATGGGAGGAACATCTTCAAATAGGATTAAAAGATTTAGATACATGTTTGTAACAAAGCAAAATTTATGTGAATGTAGAATCTTCACTGCTTATGTATCATATTTGGAAACAAAATATATCGAATACAAATTTTTCAAATTAGTATCATGTTTGACAATCCAAAAGAGACCAAACTATATCATCTTTGGTTGAGAAAACAAGATTGAAGCAAACAAAAAAGAAGCCAAACAGCACCTGGGAACAGTTTTAAAAAGATTTCATCGACCAAAAAATGAAAGTAAAACATACAAAATGGAGCAAGCTATGGCTGCTATGCAATTCTAATGGACACAACCATTCATCAACAAAAGAAAATCCACATCTATACTTGGATGACTCCATGCTTATGATTTGCACAAATAACATACTCAAACACCCCGCTTTTCACTATGATAACAATAAAATTCCAAGGTTTCTAACCGTAATCAAAATCCAATTCTAATATTAATACATCAAAAGTGAGATTAGGTAGGGACAAAATTATAACATTCATTCTGATCACCACCAATCCACAACAAACAAAGAAAAACTGCAAATAGTACAATAAAGAGACCACAAAGCATGCTGAGAGCAGACTGAACCGTAGTGTCCATTTCACTCCCATATCCTCCATATCTTCATCACCATCACTATGAACCATAGTGCCCATTTCACTCCCATGAGTCGGAGTGTTAACCTCGCTTCCACTAATCAAAGCATCACTAGCAGTTTCAGGTGACTGGCTGAACAAGGACCTGACTTCATCTTCAGAAAAAGACCCAAATAAAAATACCTATTAGAGAGAAAGGAAAAAAGCAATTAGCAACAAGTCACTGAAAAGATTTAAAGGATTTATATAATGTTAACCAACCATTAAGACAGGGGAGGGAAGTAAAGAGAGAAACAAGGACTACAGAATGTGCAGGATGGTTAATTCAAGGTCAAGACAAACAAAGAATCATCATAATGATATTAATAATAATGACTACAAAAGCCTTCAACACATAAGCAATATGTATCCATGTCTACAATTCAAGCAAAACTACAGAAGCCTTCAACACATAAGCAATATAATAATAATGTATTCATTTGTTCATTTGAATATCAGATTAGGTTCATTCTCATATCTGATTAAACAAAGCTTTGTTCTTATCCTAGTTGGGCATTTATACAAACATTTGGCAAGAGAAAGAAACAAAAAGAAAATAACATATGCATCTTTGAACCAAAAAAACAAACATAAATATTCATTTTTGTACTTGCTTATTTTGTCATTTCACCCATATCAAAGTAAAATAGTTTATTAGATAGATGACAGCTCAAATAACAATCATACATATGTGAAGAATAAATGAAACAAAACCCATAAAATACACAGCCCCATTTACAATTTGATCAAAATCTACAACACTAACCTAGTTCAAAAACTACCCATATCACTTGTTATCTTGACATTTATAAAACAAAGAGATTTATAAATCAACTGTAAATAATTCTAAGAAAGTTTAGAAATGAAGTCTTAGGGTAGCTCTAACAGGGTAACACAGTTTACTTAACAGTCTGTGTACATTTTAAGAAACAGGGCAAACTTCTAAGGTCTAAGAAAAATTGAGACTATTTCCACTATTTTGATGTCAACTGTGTGACTAAGTACATCTACAACCAAATCAACAGTTAATAATTCAGAAATTAATATCAATCTACAGATCTGAACTTCGCCTTACAGGTATAGCCAAAATGACCTCGCGATTTGGTTTGCGAAAGGGGGTTTGAGAGAGATTCACGCGACTTTACAAAAAGCATATGCTCAGAAACCCTAGATTTCTTTCAAATCAAATTGAAATTACGTAGATTTCTTTCAAATCAAATTGAAATTATAAGATTCATATGCTCAGAATCTTTACCTCTCTGTTTACAACAAGTTCTGTTCGATCTTTTTTCCTTCCGGTTTGCTTCAGACTCGCTTTGACAGAGAGGGAATTTGTGGAAAAAATGCAAAAACTACTCAGAATCGGGGAGAGAGAATCGGCAGGATTTGGGGAGAGAGCATCGTGGAGAGAGAGAGAGGGAGAGAGGGAATCGGCAGACGGCAGTAGCTTTGTTTCCCCCCTTTTTTTTGAGACCCGCCTCATGTTTTAACCCATTTTGTGACCCGCGTGCTTTTTTGCTATTTTTTTGCCTTTGGTCCGTTGCAAATCCGTTCAAATTGGTCCGTCTAAGAACTTCTCTCTGTGTGTGTATATATATATATATATATATATATATATATATATATATATATAAAGTCCGGTTCCAGTTTAGACTCCCGCACGCTACTAAAATGCGGACTTTTTTTTTTGTTTTTTTTTAAAAATAACTAATTTTTTTTTAATATTTTATTGAACTAGAATTTTTACATAATACAGTGTTTTGGGTGTGATTTGGATAGATATAACAAAACAGTTTGTACAGACCTGTTTTGTTATATGTATCCAAATCACACCCAAAATACTGTATTATGTAAAAATTTCAGTTCCATAAAATATTAAAAAAAAAATTAGTGTTAAAAAAGAAATCAAAAAAATTTGCATTTTAAGAAAATTCGAGTCCAGATAGGATCCTCTGTGTGTGTGTGTGTGTGTGAGTGTGTGTGTGTGTATATATATATATATTGCAATAAAATAATTTTTGCCCGATTTTGAAATAATTTATGAAATCTTTAAATAATAAAATTAATTTGAGAATAAATAGAAAAATGCCCACATGACAAAAATGATTTAATCAAAATCTTCATCATCTTTCCAAACTCGGTCAAACGAGCATTGGATGATCAACATATGATTTTTTTTTCCAAATCGCATGACCCAATTCATTTCCAGCATATTAGCAAGCATTGTCCCAATATAAGTGACCCATTTGATTTAATACTTTAAAACATCAAGATTAAGAAAATAAATTAAATAAGATTTAGAAAATATTTTTGGTCAAAGTAAATAAGATAAATAAAACAATTATAATAAAAAAATCCAATTGAGAGGATTCTACCCATTTAATTAATTTATTTACTAATTATTGTTATCATCAAAATAAAACTAAAAGTTAGAGACCCAACAACTTATAAGTTAGAAATTAAGTTAACACAAATTATATGAAGGTGTTCGGACTTTTAAGTTATATGAAGGTGTTCGGACTTTTAAGTTAAAATAAATATAAAGATTACTAAAAATGATATTAATAAAAAGAGGGACAAAATAAAAGAGGGACAAAATAGACATTACATTTGGTCAAACTAATTTATTTTAAAATGACTTATAAGTCATTTTTAAATAAATCACAAATAGTTACTTATTTCTTTTGACTTAAAACTCAATTTATAAGTCAAAAAATAAGTGGTTGCCAAACACCAAAAAACAACTTATAAATTGGTTTGACCAACTTATAAGTTGTCCACGAACGGCCTACTAATTATCTACTTGAAGTTATAATTAATACAACCACTAAATAGGTTACTGCTGTTAAATCTCAGTCTAGAAGAATGAGGAAAGAACATTATAGGGTTTGTTAGGGTTTATAGAGAAGAAGGGGATTTTAGAGAAATAAGAACAAAATATAGAGCAAATTAGACAACTTTTGTCTAGTTATTAAAATTCACAAATTCGTCAATTCATAAACGAACCACGACCTCTGATTAAGAGTGTAAACGAACTGAGTCGATCCGAGTATTGAGTTTCTCAGATTTAGTTTACAAAATTTATCGAGTATAAAATAAAGTTTGATTGAGGCTTATTTAGTTACTGAGTCGAGCTCGAATCGAACTTTTAGTCGAAATGTAGCAGTAAAGAATCGGCTCGAATCGTTTTCGTTTTTGAGATTTCTACTCTGATGACTTTGAAGTATATATGGATTTGAAAGGAAAATGATTGTATTGATAAAAAGCTTAGATTTATGAATTTTGCTCTGGTAACAAATATCACATTGCAGTTCAGATTCAAATCATTTCATAATCAACATGCATTTTTAATTTCTCTAAATGCTTGGAACGTTTCTAGTTAAGGTGTTCTATTCACGATCATAAATTGTGAACTTGACTGGCAATGACATTAACAGGCCTGGCCATGTTTTGGAAGACAATAATTTGCAAATGGGAGACCTCTGCACTTTTTGATCTAATTGAGAAAGATAATTATGTGTTAAAGATTTATATTTTTAGTCTTGTAGACACCATAATTGATTGTTCCTTTTACTAGCCATGTTCAACTAGAGTAATATTTTGGGATCACCATTTGTGGCTAAGATGCATATTCTCTCAAAATCTAATTGACTTTTATGATTGTGATCTGAGCATGCTTACCTTATTATACAAATTTGAAGATTTGTTGTGTTAAGATACTGCACGAAAGGAATCGTTCTCATATGTTCTGTTTTAATTAGAGAAATGAGATGAAATTAGGAGCTCATAAATTCAGTTTTTTAGCTTAGAAACGTTTAGTCCTTTCCCATTTGAGCATGCTCAGACTTCCAGAATTTTTAGGCTCTGTTTGGAACTTCAAAAACTTGAAGGGAAAGAATTGCAACATTGGTTAACTATGATAGAAGATACATACAACATATCCAGACTGTTTATTACAAAAAGCAGCAGTCTTGTATCTTAATGGTTGCTCGAAATAGTAAAAAAAAAACAAGAAACAGAGAGACGAGTAAAAGAAAGGTTCCACTTTATAGAGGAGCAGGGTTGAAGGAAGTATAGGAACGTAGCTCCGTATCATGCTCAAAAATGGCCATGTCTTGTTTGGTTAAGGTCACCGTTGCTTCGATCCCATCACCTACTCTTGTGTCACATAAGGCAATTAAATTCGGTGCTCTTTGATTGCCATAATAAATCCACGCAGGCTTTCCCCATCCGAAATCATTTTCATACACACTAGTATTACAAATGCTAGTGATCGGAAGAGCGAGAAATTCGCTGTAGGAGTTCATAATCAGTTCCGCATATTTTTTCAATCTAGTTGATCCGGCTTCGCCTTTTAATGCCTCGACAAAATCTCTGTTGATTTCAGCCTTGCACTTCCTAACTTTATCCACCATGTCATGAAGTTCAGGCTCGGAATTAAGGTTGTGTTGTGCCATGGCAATCCAAATCAGGTTTCCTATTGAATCTTTTGGCAAGCAGTTCTTTAGGCGAAGATTCACCAACAGCCCCAAATTAAAAGGCCGTTGCGAATAGCTACCACTTACTTGAGATGCAGCTTTGGCAGCACATTTCCAGAGGAGGGCTGCTACAATCTCAACTCGAGTTGGTTCTTTTCCTGAAGATGGAAGTCTGATTTTGGCCTTGAGAGCGGCTAAAGTTAGGGAATCAAATACAAATCTTCGTGTTATAGAGTTTCCTTGGCTTACAAGAATTGGATTCTCAAAACTTAGAGAAGGAATTTGTGGGAAGAGAGATGGTGCAATGAAACTAGGATGTACTACGTCTTGATCCCCTCGGGCTGCTGCTGTCCAATCCTCTAAGAACATGGTGAGTGTATTGCCATCGATGATCGTGTGTGAAGTTGACATGCCTATGGCACTTCCACCACAACTGAAGATGTTTACTTGAATCTTTACCACGTAACTTCCTATTGATGACTCTGGGTTCTGGGGAAATAATGGTTGAATCAATTGGTCCTCTGGAGGTTGACTGAGGAAATCTGAGAGACGATAATTTACCCGCGTTTCCACGTAGTTGACGCCTTCATCATTACAGTCAATGTGATATTCATCTCTCACCTTTCCGGCAAAAGGGTAAAAGCGGGTTAAAGTCTTGGACAATGAGTGCTTTAACTGTTTTGATCGATCAACATTGTTGGGCTTGGTTGTGTGATTGTTTAGGTAGAAGAAAACCATTGGGGGTGTAAGTACGAGGAGCCATTTGGTCTAACGGAAAGCTTTAATGTTCTTAAGTGGAGAGGTGTTGGAGAAGCTGGTGCAATGTTCTCTTTGGAAACAATTTCGACCTCCATTTTGTTCATATCTTCGGTAGCTTCTTTCCCAGTGGACTCAGAAAGCATGCCACTGCATGATGAGGCAGATTAATTAGTAAACCAAAGTTACTACAGATTGCTGCACAACATATTCATATTTTTGCATACTATTGTAGACAAAACTCATTATAACAAGCACATTGAATTTTATTTATTTATTAATTCATTGTTTGTGTTTATGTGTGTTGATAAACGGAATCTGAAATATCCCATTATTGTTTCTGGTTTAATTGGATATTATATGGTATTTGGTCAAAAGGGATATTATTCGTATTTGCATCGATTTTGTTGCGGATGAGCATTATATTTTGTTCGTGATACTCTATATGTTACCTTTGATATGTATTTGTTTGTTTGTGTATATAAATATTGAATGCTACTTTTATAAAGTAATGGAAAGAGAAGAATAGAAGATATACCTAACACATGAAGTACTGGAAATGGAGCGACATTGTTGTTTATGCTCTAGCAAGGTGAGATATCCATGGGCACCGGACTGATGATATACAGGTAACTCAATGCCGGCATAATTATGTGGCCGCCAAATCGCCGCCTTGCCTGGAGAGAAGAAGAAACATTTTCTCTGTCGGGACAATGCTCTGAACCGTCGTGTTGTAGACAACAGAGAAGAAAGGATCAACTTCATGATTGCAGGTATCGGTTGGATGTTTTGCTTCTGGTTTTTATGCGATCTTTCTGATCATTTCCCTGAAAATGCATGATATCTCCCGGTTCTGAAGTTTTATGGCTCTTCCTCCCTATCGAGTCATGAGTCAACAATTAGTTAGCTTACTAATTCAAATTGTTCCACCTTAATATAGCTTACTTATGTTTCAATATTTTAGTTTGTGTGTAATTATGATAGAATAGTAAAATAATTTGTTACTATATGATATATGATTGTTAATAACAAATATATTAACAATGATCCTTAGGTGTTTTAATTTAGACTCGTGAGAATTAATATTCGTTAAAGAATTCTATAAGAAATAAAATTGTTATAAAATAATAAGTTACTTTAAAGTTTTCAGGATCATAAATAGTATTTTTGTTCTAGTTAAATTTTATGTTTAAAAAATATTTTAATAGTAGTTAATAACATAAAATCAGGTGACTTTAAAAAGTGTTTAGTTGTAGTTAAATTTTAGTCGACCTAGGAAAAAAAAACTTAATTTTGTCTTATTATATATGTATATAGACTTTGTACTATACAAGGAGGGAATTAGTATTTTATTACAAGAATTTTGATAATTCTATGAATTCTTACTCTAATGATTGTGGGTCTGATTTATGATTTATATGACAGAAATATTGTGAAATTATCAAATTTTCATGAGTTTATTTGTAATATAAATTTTGGACAGAATGTTAATATAAATATTTTGAAGGGTTAATATGTGGGCGATATAAATCAGCCGAGGACTATCTCAAAGTGAGCCGTTGAGTTGTTGAGTTATTTCCTCCTCCACACAAATATTTTTATGGATCTAGACACTTTATTTCTATGATTTTAAAAAATAAGAAAATTAAAACCCGTTCCCACTATACCTAAATCCGATTTAGGGTCCGTCCTTGGGTACTATCCAGAACCATGATTTTATATATCCACTAACCATAGTATAGTGTGTGTATTCGTAACTTCACTCCATCAACATCCTTACAATACTAGAGCCACTGCAAGTGAAAAGAACCACCCCATTTAGAAAAAAAACCCTAAGCATCTAAAGACATCTTTTACCAATTAATTATTGAATTTTATTCCAAATTTTATTTTAATTATATATATATATATATATATATATATATATATATATATATATATATATATATATATCAAAATAGTGTGACTATGACATGCAAAAAGCAGTAAATTTTGAATAATGTAAAAATAATACTATAATTCTGAGACGAATTTGAAAAAGAATTATTTTTCTTTGTCATTGATGAACATTGGAAGATGCATATAATATAAAAGGAAATGATCCATGAAAATGTTAGTTCGAAGATCAAGATAATTAATCATTATTCATTGTTCAAAATTAGAATGAATGGTTTGTGAGGGCCAGTAACTATACTCTTTCTATGCGGCCAGTAAATTCTTTTATGTTGGTATTATACTTCTCTGGCGGCCATCAAAAACTGTTGTGTTTTGACCGCCATTAGAGGAGTAGCATAACATAAAAGAATTTGGCTTAATTAATCGATTATCTCGATTATCTTTATACATACTACTTATTAATCGGTAAAATAAAATAATAAAAAATTATATTTATCTTAATACTTATTAATAAAATAAGTATGTATAAGGATAATTATTGATTATAGTCTTATGATTTTTAATTATAAATAAAAATAGTAAATGAGTTTATATATTTGAGTATGAATATAATATAAATTCAATCATTATTCCTATTTATAATTAAAAATCATAAGGCGATAATCGATAATTATCCTTATACATACTTATTATTAACAAGTATAAGGATAATTACTTGATTGTACTTATAATTTTTATTATTTTATTTTACCGATTAATAAGTAATATGTATAAAATAATCGAGATAATCAATAATTAAACTAAATTCTTTATGTTGGCATTATTTTCCTCTAGCGGGCAATCAAAACGCAATCGTTTTGACTGGTCACAGAGAGAAAAATGTGCACCAACATAAAAAATTTAAATTTGATTGCTAGAGGAGTAGCGAGTTGGGCTCATCTCGATCATTTCACTTTAATTTTGGACTACTTGATAACAATTAATTAAACGATAGAATCAAAACTAACGTTTTTCATGAATTATTTTCCTAATATAAAATATACAACGTTATGAAAATTAATTATTTGTCAATACATGTAATGTAATAAGTAGCGATAATAACGGATCTTGTCTTGGTTATGAGTGCAATGAAACTAAGTCAATACATTGGTTACTAAATACAAATATTAGGAGAGACCGGAGAGTGCTGTGAACCGATGCGGATGTAGGCTTCATCCGCATCCATAATTACATTATATAATTTCTAAATTAAACAACTATATGTCTATATCCACAATCCGCATGCGCGGGGTGCTGCATGTGGGCTCATGTAGATGCGATTTTATGGGGTGTGGTTGTAGTTGCAATCCATTATATATATATATATATATATATATATATATATATATATATATATATATATATATATATATATAACATTCCTCCTTAAATAATATATAACATTCTCCTTAAATAATCTTTTTATTATTAAATTACGTCGCTTTGAAGTTTTTTAAAAAAGTAAATCCCACTTTGCTTTCGCTTTTATTTACAAATATGTCACTCACTACTTACTTATTTTTTTTTTTAAAAGATTCAAAAACTATTTAATTTTAATAAAAAGAGTCTTATTTAAGAAAGAATCTTATTTAAGGAGAATCTTTTTAATCCTTGCTCTCTCTCTCTCTCTATATATATATATATATATATATATAGGTTGCATCACAACAATCGATTCTTTAAGAACAATCTCTTTTTGGTCCACTACACTACACGTATGGCGCGACATTACATTTTTTTCTCCAGCTGCTACATGCTCATGCAACCAAACATGGGTCCCACATGTTCATGCAATTTATTTGTTTGTCCCATTTTGTTTGTCTCAAATTATATTACTAAATAATTTTATTATTATTAATAATATTAACTAACTAATATTAATATTTAAAATAATATTAACTAGCTAATATTTTTTTGTCCCACTTTTAAAATAAATATTATTACAAAATTATTATCTTAAACTTTTAAATTAAATATTATTACAAAATTATTAGTTAGTTAATATTATTATTAATATTAAATAATATTATTTTTATAATTTTGTAATAATAAGACAAGTTGGTTGCCATAAATATTATTACAAAATTTTAGTAATAATAAACACCAAACCACTGCAATATGTAGCGATTGGTACAGTTAGGAGATAGAAAATGTACTTAGTATTGGGTTGAAGGTATTATTACTTCAGAATATATACTTAGTATTGGGTTAATATTAAGATAATGCTTTGAATTTTCTCTCTCATAAAATGCCAATCGCTACACATAGTAGCGGTTTGGTGTTTATTTTATTTTATTTTTTTACTTTGTTGTAGGTTTTAATAATAATATTTTGTGAAAATATTTATTTTATTATTATTAAAATCTTCTAATAATATTTATGGCAACCAACTTGTCTCATTATTACAAAATTATAAAAATAATATAATTTAATATTAATAATAATGTTAACTAACTAATAATTTTGTAATAATATTTAATTTAAAAGTTTAAGACAATAATTTTGTAATAATATTTATTTTAAAAGTGGGACAAAAAAAATATTAGCTAGTTAATATTATTTTTAATATTAATATTAGTTAGTTAATATTATTAATTATAATAAAATTATTTAGTAATATAAATTGAGACAAACAAAATGGGAAACAAATAAATTGCATGAACATGTGGGACCCATGTTTGGTTGCATGAGCATGTAACGGCTGGAGCCAAAAAAAAATTGTAACAAGCCGCTACATGTTGTAGCGACTGGACCAAAAAAGGGTTGCTCCCAGCAACCGATTGCTGTGGATGAAACCCTATATATATTTGCCCGGATAAAGTAGATACCCTTATCTTACTCACTGCTGCTCACCTCTTTAGCGACAGACTGATGATTTATTGATTCATACAATCGCGTCTATACTTTTAGTGACGCTTATATGTTGTCCGTCGCTAAAAGTATGGCAGCGACTTGTATAACCGAAATCGTCATCGGGTTCGTCTTAAAAAGGAGGTGAACACTGTGAGTAAGATAAGGGGTATGCACTTAATCCTTGCTCTCTCTCTCTCTCTCTCTCTATATATATATATATATATATATATATATGGGAAATGATCCATAGAATATGTTACCCAGAGGGACTGTTTCAACTAACGTTCATCTAGCCGTCCAAAATTAGAGTGAATGGCTGAGATGAAAGCCCAACCGCTAGAGGGAGTAGCGGCCAACAATAATTATTTTAATTTTCTCTGCTGGCCGCTAGAGGGAGTAGCGGCCAATAAAGAAAATTAAAATAATCATGGGCTGTAAGGGAATTTCGCCCAACCGCTAGAGGGAGTAGTGGTCAGACGGTTCTCAGATCAAAACTAAGTCATGTATACTGCTTGTGTTTGCTGCTACAGAGAGACAGCGCTGCACAAAGAGAAGGAGAAGGGTTTGCTGCTAGCTTCGAATTTGGCCTATCAATCTCAACTTCTACCGGTAAATGTCTTTCAACCTAATATGATTTTGTAAATATCTTTAGAAACAAAATAGATATTGAATGATAGTATTTTGCTAATTATCTTAAAAAATATTTCTATATTAAAGCATGCTATATAAGTGACAAATTTAGTATTATTATATGTATGTATACAAATTGGGTGGTAGGTATGCATCTATGTATACAAATTATGTGTATAAATTGGGTATTTTCTATATATAAAATATTAGTATGTATATTTTTGAGTATTATATATGCATAAATTGTGTTAAATGTTTTATTGTTATTGTTGGTTATTTCTCACAAAAATTATCATTTTGTTATAAAATGTAAATACACTTGCATGTATGAAATATTATTGTTGTTGTTTTGTATTATTTTTGGTCAGTTATATATTTAGACATTGAATGAAAGTTTTATTGTTATTGATATTCTTAGGTAAATATAGACAATTGGCTGCCTGGACCCATTAATCGCAGTGTCCTTTATGCTCAAGAAAAGCATGTATCGGAGGATGTGTGGAATGGAATTGAAAGGGGTACACTGATGTCAAGCCAATCTACTTCAATTATATATGATAAATGGTAACTTACCAGCCTACAAAAAAATTATTAGAGGCGTAGGGGTTTAGTTATCCGGCAGTAGTAACCAGAACAGATGTCAGTCTTATATCTGCTTTAATTGAGAGATGGCAGCCAGAGACAAATACATTTCATATGAAATGTGGTGAAATAACAATAACATTGAAGGATGTCCATTTCATTTTTCGTTTTCCAGTATTGGGTAAGCCCTTAGCTTATCCTTCATTTGATGCTCCATTAAGTTATTTTAGGGAAATCTTTGGTGATGAATGGGCTGGGGAATGGAATAATGTCAAAAAAAGACATGGTATTTCCTTAGTTTGGTTACATAATTTTTTTTCCAAGTGTCCAGGCAATGCAAGTAGAGATGTGGTTGGTATGTATACAAAGGCATATGTCCTTTGGCTATGGGGGGGGGGGGGGGTTATTTCCCATAAGGTCAAAAAATACTATACACCCTAGGTACATGTATTTTATTTATGATTCAAATAAGACTGCCACATATGCATGGGGTGCCGCATGTTTGTCATATTTATATCGGGGTCTGTACACAGCATCTATGAAAGAGAGTAATTATGTCAATGGTTGTGTGACCTTGTTACAAATTTGGGCATACGAGCGTTTTTTGGTTGGAAGGCCTAACCGTAGGCCAAATTCTTTATTTTGGGTCCCTAGAGCAACAACATGGGCGTACTCCGCCAAACATCAATATGGTCATAGGCGAAACGATCCCCTTCACCATCTATCTTTCTATTGGGGCGAATTTGATAGGCAACCTCAGTGGGAGGTAGTATGGCGGCCATACTAGCGATGGGATGATGATTGGAGGTACTATAACTATGGGGCTAGATTGGCAGGATCCGGTCGGGTCCCATTGATTCATTTTGATATTGTCGAGTATCAAATGCCCGACCGGGTAATGAGGCAATATGGGTATATCCAAGGCATTCCGTCCCCAGCTAAGAGAAATGATGCTTTGAGACAACCCATAGAACAGTCATTTGAGCCACCAAATTACATACAAATGAGAAGAAAATACATTGATGAGTGGGAGCTATATATGGAAAGTTTCGAGGGAGAAGTTCAGGACGTTACAAAAACTATCCCTATGGATGCAAAAACTATCCCTAAGTCAAATTCTATTTCTGACTGAATTTCTGATAGAAATTTTGTCAGAATTATTCATTTGCAAGATTTGTGGGCCACACATGTATTATATGTGACGCCCCCAAAATATGTCCATTCCAGCCAACCCATTCTGAGTTGCCAAATACATGAATACAGAAACAACTACAACTTTATTAATACAATTGTCGTGCAAAATACGACAACACATATACTGTGAGTTTTAATACCAAATGTGACTCTCATCCCTTTACTTGGATAACACCTCACATTGATACATTACATAAAGGTACAGTCAATAACTGTTTTAGAAATTAAAATCTTTGGAAAATGCTCAAGGAAACCTTCGTACATGGGAGGCCATGCATCTAAGTTATAATAGATATCTTTTAACTCGAGAATTATCCTTGATTGACCCAATAGACCCCAAAGAAAAATGAGAAGATTGCTATCATGTTCTTTCCAATGGTGAGTCTTCTCCTGACATATAATTATCTCCATTGTCTCCAATTAAGAATTATATTTCAACCAAACTCTAAGATTATATATGTAGTGCTCGCAGATATACTCAGCAAGGATGTGCACAACCCTGTCTTATGATAACACGAGGTTGTATGTCATTACACATCTTGTATGACAGTGGAAAAACACCATTCCAATGTTGGGTTCGCCTCACCCTCAACAACTATAGACCACCGTTCTATTCCCCTGTTATCCCCGCTCGACCCAGCTACACTCTTATTACCTGAAAGGAATTGTGAAGCAAAAGGGTGAACACAACTAGCTTAGTAAAGAATATCATGACTAAAGATAATTAAATTATCAATATCCTTTGTCAGTTATGAATCAGAGATTTAGAACATATGGTAGATGATAAAACTTTTCAACCATAGCTGTAGCAGAATGAGCAATCCATTAGAAGAGTCAAATAGACCATAAAGTCTATTATCTTCTCCATATTAAAAGTCCACCAACAATGTTTTATCCCTGTAACATCAATCAACAGTTTCGGTCCACAATCATATGAATAACTCATAATAATATTTGTGGTTCTAAATTCCTCTTCGCACCCAGGACGAAGATACTTTTCATCATCTGTTTTTACTTGAAACATCACAAATCATGGTTCTACCAAATCAAAGTTCCTGTTCATAATCATAATAATAAATTCATCTTTGCACTACAAGCCAAAGGTATTCATCAACAGTTCATCTTTGCACTACAGGCCAAAGATATTCAACAACAGGTCATCTTTGCACTACGGGCCAAAAATATTAATATCTCAAAGAAATATATAATCATTTCAGAATTTATACAAACAATAATTATAACCATGTTGATCAATTCACCTTTGCACTTAAGCTAAAGATTTTCAATCATAAATTCAATGGTCATGATCATACCAGTCAACAATTCATCTTTGCACTACTGGCCAAAGAGAACCCATAGTCACGATCATACCAATAATCTACCCATCTTTAAACTCAAGTGAAAGAGAAATTTCATCACCAGGATTATAAAAATGTTATATATGATAATAAAAATAATATAATCAAAACATGGATTTAATTTCAAGAGTAAGATTCATAAATCAATGATAATTTGGTCAAAAAAAGAAACCAATTTTGTCGTGAATAGTACCCCGTGAATAGTAACTCATGAATAGTAACCCGTATTCGTACATAGTACCTTATACGTAATTTATTTCGTATATGCAAATAGTGCCATATACGTGAATAGTGTCATATACGTGAATAATGCCGTATATGTGAATAGTAACCCCGACACGAAAAAGATAAATTTCACAATAAAATTCGTATCAATATTTTGGAATAATGATATTAAAGTAAATAACATCATTTACTTAAAAAAATAACATCCCTTGCCATCCCTTACCATAAGAATGACAAATATCCCTTACTATCCCTTACCTCAAAAGAGCAGTACTTCTGACTGGAATGTCGGATATAACGCTGAAGGGAACTTGCACTGTATAGCAACATTCAAGATATCTAAATACTCACAAAAATACGCTCGATAATATAGAGAGAGAAAACTTCAATTTCTGGTGTGATTTTCAATTCTAACCTAAACACCCTATTTATAGGAAAATGCTTAGAACACCAAAGCAGAAAATTTAATAAAATAATATTATTTATAAAAAAATTCCTACGCACTTGAAATCAGATTTCAAAATTTTACACATGCAAGTGGGGCCCACCAACATGAAAAACATGTTTTAAATATTTTTTGTAACAAAATCAATTCAGACTCAATATTCCGAAACTTCAATAATTCATAATAAATAGCCCTTTTATCAAAAAAAATTCGAATCTTATGTCCATTCAATAGGAAATTCAATTCTCTACAACTTTGTAGCTTTAAGTTTTTCCAAATTCTAAACAAAAATTGACCGAAATCAACATACGGACGATTTTACAGGCTATAATTAAATTTCAATCAAAAATAGGGTCCACCAACATGTTTAACATGTTTTTAGCATTTATTGTAACAAAAATACTCTTCCTCCTCATTTATTCATATATCACACATTCATTATAAAAATATCACCATTATTATATTATTATAATATAATAATATATTTAAATAAATTATTTTATCAGAAAAGATAAAATATTAATTTTCAACAATTGTCACTTTTCTAAAATTCCTCCATTTATATCCACATAAATAAATATTTTTCTTATCATATAAATTAATAATTAATTATTCATAAATAATATTATAGAATCACAATAATGATAACCAGGTCGTTCCCAGGAAAGAGGGGGCTTTCCAATAAGGATTTCTCCTTACTGGCACGCAATTAGGTGACCAAACATCTCCTTAGACAGAACTTCCTTAGACATTGCCAATAATCCTATCTAATAATATTATTCAAATAATATGAATTATTGATTTGATAATGGGAAATACTGTGCAGTGACAATTATTGAAATAACAATAATATAAAATATCAAAGTAGCAATTATTGAATCAATAAAATATTGAACAGTAATTACTTTGTAACAATTATTGAGCGATTGCCTTCTTACATAAGAATCAATAATTGGTGCAATACTGGTATCTTCTTAACAACACCGCCAGCGTATTCGTGTTTTTAACCACCGGGTATTCTAACGAAGAGCAGAATAACTACGCCATTATTTATAAAAAAACTCATCATTTTCTTCATCCGACAGTTATTCTGTTATGGGGCCCACAAATGGCTGTGCCGTCGTACGAGTATTCTCCGATAACAAGAATAATCTACGACCAAACGAATATTCCCGGACAACAATGAGTATTTTATAACCACTTGCGTATTTTGTAAACTTTACATATATCAACCTTAACTTTAACTTTTTATCAATTTAACCATTTACTGAATAATAATTATAAAAAAATTGAATACTTTTATTTCATAAAATTCGGGGTCTTACAATCTCCACTCCTTATAAAATTTCATCCCCAAAATTTACGTACCTGGTATTTCGAAGAGTTGAGAATACCTTGCTTTCATTTCAGATTCTATCTCCCCGGTCATCATGATTTCTCCATTGCTCATCTCCTGTATTTCAGATATCATTCTAGAATACAGCTTCAAAACAAAGGTTAATTGACATATCACATAATATCCCTATATTATGACCGACCAACAAATAAGCTTAGGTAGGACACACTAGCGAAGGATTTACTCATCTATCCCCTCCTAGTTCTAATCCCAGATCTCCGCTAGAGACCATATCCCTAAGATCTGATACCAACTGTGACGCCCCCAAAATAGGTCCATTCCACCCAACCCATTCTGAGTCGCCAATTACATGAATACAGAAACAACTACAACTTTATTAATACAATTATCGTGCAAAATACGACAACACATATACTGTGAGTTTTAATACCAAATGTGACTCTCATCCCTTACTTGGATAGCACCTCACATTGAAACATTACATAAAGGTACAGTCAATAACTGTTTTAGAAATTAAAATCTTTGGAAAATGCTCAAGGAAACCTTCATACATGGGAGGCCATGCATCTAAGTTATAACAGATATCATATGACTCGAGAATTATCCTTGGTTGACCCAATAGACCCCAAAGAAAAATGAGAAGATTGTTATCATGTTCTTTCCAATGGTGAGTCTTCTCCTGACATATAATTATCTCCATTATCTCCAATTGAGAATTATATTTCAACCAAACTCTAAGATTATATAGGTAGTTCTTGCAGATATACTCAGCAAGTGGATGTGCATAACCCTATCTTATGATAACACGAGGTTGTATGTCATTAGACATCTTGTATGATAGTGGCAAAAAACCCTTCCAACGTTGGGTTCGTCTCACCCTCAACAAATATATAGACCATCACCGCTCTATTCCCTGTTACCCGCTTTCGACCAAATTTACACTCTTATTACCTAAAAGGAATTGTGAAGAAAAAGGGTGAGCACAACTAGCTTAGTAAAGAATATCATGACTAAAGATAATTAAATTATCAATAGCCTTTGTCAGTTATGAATCAGAGATTTAGAATATATGGTAGATGATAAAACTTTTCAACCATAGGCTGTGAGCGAGCAGGTAATCCATTAGAAGAGTCAAATAGACCATAAAGTCTATTATCTTCTCCATGTTAAAAGTCCACCGACAATGTTTTATCCTCAGAACATCAATCAACAGTTTCGGTCCACAATCATATGAATAACTCATAATCATATTTGTGGTTCTAAATTCCTCTTCGCACCCAGGACGAAGATAATTTTCATCACTTGTCTTTACCTGAAACATCACAAATCATGGTTCTACCAAATCACGCCTCACTGTTCATAATCATACTAATAAATTCATCTTTGCACTACGGGCCAAAGATATTCATCAACAGATTCATCTTTTGCACTACAAGCTAAAGATATTTAACAACGTGTCATCTTTTGCACTCACTAGCCAAAGATATTAATATCTCAAAGAAATATATAATCATTTCAAAATTTATATAAAAATAATTATAACCATGTTGATCAATTCACCTTTTGCACTTAAGCTAAAGATATTCAATCATAAATTCAATGGTCATGATCATACCAGTCAACAATTCATCTTTTGCACCTTCGCCAAAGAGAACCCATAGTCACGATCATACCAATAATCTACCCATCTTTACACTCAAGTGAAAGAGAAATTTCATTACCAGGATTATAAAAATGTTATATATGATAATAAAAATAATATAATCAAAACATTGATTTAATTTCAAGAGTAAGATTCATAAATCAAGGATAATTTGGTCAGAAAAAGAAACCAATTTTGTCGTGAATAGTACCCTATGAATAGTAACTCGTGAATAGTAACTCATGAATAGTAACTCATAAATAGTAACTCATGAATAGTAACCCGTATTCGTACATAGTACCTTATACGTAATTAATGTCGTATATGCAAATAGTGCCATATATGTGACGCCCCCAAAATAGGTATACATCGCCCATCTTGAGTCGCCAAATACATGGTACAGAATACAAATACAAACTTAATTATACAACAGTCATGTAATATACGACAAAATATAGCTGAGAGTTTAAACAGGAATTTTGCCTTCTAGACAATATCCATTCTCAAATAGAGTCCTCATTACATTTATTATCACACTATTTTATAGAATAGTGAGGACTACTAATACACCATCTTGGACCATCACTCCGTTCCCCGACTAGTCCCGGCTATGTTCTCATTTCCTGAAGAGAACAGTGAAGAAAGGGTGAGCTCAACTAGCCTAGTAAGAAATATTATGACTAAGATAATGCAGAATAAATTATCATTAGCCTTCAACAATGTTAAACTAATAAAATACAATAGACATCAAGTTTAACGGTAGCGGAATAAGCAATCCATTAGAAGAGTCAAGTAGAGCATGATATCTATTATCTTCTATGATTTAAAATGTTTTCATCAATTTTTATTGCTGAGACTCAGCTTAATAAATACACCACATCATCGAGTCATCCCTGCACTACGGGCCAAGGATATTCATTAAATCATCAATGATCATGACTATACCGAATAATCCCTGGTCATAATCATACCAAAATTGTCCATCAATGCACTTTGACGCACTGCGAGGACTTTTACACACATCATTTATAACATTACAGTCATGATTATACCGAATAATCACGGTCATAATCATACCAAGTCCATCTATGCACGTAAGCCAAAGATGACTTTCATCACAATATAAGCATGAGGATGATGACAATGACATAATAATTCAATAAAACAAGTTCAAGAATAAATTTTAAAGATTTATAAGTTAATTTATCTTGAAATCAATTACGTCCAAATTGTCAACATTATACTGCTTTGTGGAGTAAAATTCAAGAATGCTCAGAAGAATATTTTCATGAAAAGATACCGGATGAAGCGCAAATATCCAGGATATTCTACTAATTTCATGGAGTATAAAAGCCAAAACTTTAACCAAATGAGTATCATAGAATATATGAAACTGCAAATGGATTTTCACCCGCCATGCGGTAATCCACGTAGACAGATTATTTTCACAATTTAATAAGGAATGAATACGAAGGATCATTCACCATGCATGTGATAATCCACATAGACAGGTTATTCTAACAGAATAATAAAGAATGGAACCAGGTCATACGTAATCCGTACAGACAGGATATTCCAACAAAATAATAAAGAATTGAATAACAGAAGAATTCACCATGCATGCGATAGACCGCACAGACAGGTTATTCCAACAGAATAATAAAGAATGGAACCAGGTCTAGCGTAATCTGCACAGACATGATATTCCAACATAATAATAAAGAATGGAATAACAAAGAATTCACGATGCATGCGATAGACCGCACAGATAGGTTATTCCAACATAATAATAAAGAATGGAACTAGGTCTAGCGTAATCCACACTGACATGATATTCCAACAGAATAATAAAGAATGAAATAACAGAAGAATGTTACCATGTATGCGGTACTTAGCATAGACATGTTATTCCAACATAATAATAAAGAATGGAATAACAGAAGAATTTCACCATATATGCAGTACTTCGCATAGACAGGTTATTTCAATATAATAATAAGGAATGGAATAACAATAGTTCTCTTCATGAATACGAAAGAAATAATACCCCTTACCTTAGAAAGAAACTGGATACTAGAGTAGAGAGGTAACAGACTTCTCTTCTTCTTTCTCTCTATAATAATTACTCTAAAGCTTTAGTGAATTGGTGAGAAATGAAGGAAGAATGAGCTTCTATTTATAGGAAAATATAGTTTCGATAATTGCACATTTTGGGGCTCAAAATATTACAGTACAATACCTTCAACTTTCTTCATTTTTAATTTAGTCTTGCAAGTATTATCAAACTTGCACCACCTCCCCTAATAGTAAATAATGTGAATCAATAGTATACATATGTGAACAAATTGTTATAATCATGTGAATTAATAGCAGTTAATTGCTCATTTATTCGATTAATTACCCGACTGGTCAGTATAACTTCCAGACATCAATTAATATCGAAATAAATGTCGATATCCACTAACACTAATAATTGCAACACAATGGAACTATCAATTTCATTTTTAATCAACACGAACTTATTCATCATTAATATTATAGCTCACAATATTTAACAACCAGGTCATTCCCAAGGAAGAGGGGGTTTTTCGATAAGAATTTCTCCTTATTGGCGCGCAATTAGATGACCAAACCTCTCCTTGACAGAACTTCTAGACATTGTAAATATTACAATTTAATAATATGAATAACTTTGTCGTCTCAATTATTGATTTAATAATATATCATATAATGAAGATGATACTATGACAATAATCGAATCAATAATATGAGAGATATGATACATCAATTACTGTAGCAATAATTGAGTATAACTGAGTGACTTCTCACGTAACCATCAATAATCAATACCGTGTGCTACTATGAAACCACGCGTATTACTGTACTTTTACTACCGGGTAGTTCAATAGTTTAACGGTAAAACTTTGGTTGTTATTTTTATAAAAAGATAATTATGTCGTTTTCTAATTACGACAATACTTCCGTTGTGGGGTCCACCAATGATTGTTCCGTCGTACGAATATTCCCTGTTAAAATGAATATTCCCCAACCAATCGAATACTATATAACCACTTGCTTACTTTGCAAAATTTGTAAATATTACCCACAACTATAACATTATATCAAATCCACACCATAATATTCAAAAATATATTTCGAGAAAATTATTCTTTATTCATAAAATTTGGGGTCTCACAATCTCCCCTCCTTATGAAATTTTGCCCTCAAAATTTACGTACGTACCTGATATGTCGAAGAGGTGAGGATACATTGACTTCATTTCATATTCCAACTCTTGAGGTATAACCTTTGAGTGTTAAATACGATCCTTCTTATCTAAGATTTTAACACGTATCTCCTCATACGTTAAATCTTCTGCTATCTCGTCTAGTTCTAATTTAATAACGTGGTTTGGGTCATCCACATATTTACGTAACATCGATACATGAAAAACGTTATGAATACGCGACATACTTAGCGGTAAAACGAGTCTATAGGCCATAGTTGCTACTCCATCGTGGATTTCAAATGGGGTAATTAAATTGAGGGTTGAGATAACGCCTTCTTGAACCTTGTTCTTCACATTCATTAGATTCGGGTGTGTAGCTTGAGCGGCTTTAACTTTATCGATTAAAGTCGATTCTACTCGTATATTTGATATCACCACGTGGGTCCTTAGAGTCTTTAACTCTATTTTCATCATTTGTAAGTTATACGAAATGGGTTTTTGTGTTAACAACATCGCACTCATAAACGCATACTGTGACGCCCCCAAAATATGTATACATCACCCATCTTGAGTCGCCAAATACATGGAACAAAATTCAAATACAACTTAATTATACAACAGTCGTGTAAAATACGACAAAACATAATCTAAGAGTTTTAATAAGAATATTGTCATCTAGACAATATCCACACTCAATACAGTCCTCATTACATTTATTGTCACACTATTTAATAGAATAGTGAGGACTACTAATGCTATCATCTGGACCGTCACTCTGTTCCCCGACTAATCTCGGCTACGTTCTCATTTCTTGAAGAGAACAGTGAAAGAAAGGGTGAGCTCAACTAGCCTAGTAAGAAATATTATGACTAAGATAATGCAGAATAAATTATCATTAGTCTTCAACAATGTTAAACCGATAAAATACAATAGACATCAAGTTTAATCTGCGGCCGAATAAGCAATCCATTAGAAGAGTCAAGTAGAGCATGATATCTACTATCTTCTATGATTTAAAATGTTTTCATCAATTTTTATCATTGAGACTCAACTTTTTAATAAATACACCACATCATCGAGTCATCCTCACTTTACTAGGGCAAGGATATTCATTAAATCATCAATGGTCATGACTATACCGAATAATCCCTGGTCATAATCATACTAAAAAAAAACTGTCCATCAATGCACTACAGGCTACTTAGGACTTTTACCACATCATTTATAACATTACAGGTCATGATTATACCGAATAATCCCTGGTCATAATCATACCAAGTCCATCTATGCACGTAAGCCAAAGATGACTTTCATCACAATATAAGCATGAGGATAATGACAATGACATAATAATTCAATAAAACAAGATAATGCAGAATAAATTATCATTAGTCTTCAACAATGTTAAACTGATAAAATATAATAGACATCAAGTTTAACTGCAGCGGAATAAGCAATCCATTAGAAGAGTCAAGTAGAGCATGATATTTAGTATCTTCTATGATTTAAAATATTTTCATCAATTTTTTTTATCGCTGAGACTCAGCTTAATATATAAACCACATCATCGAATTATCCCTGCACTACGGGCCAAGGATATTAATTAAATCATCAATGGTCATGACTATACCTGAATAATCCTCGGTCATAATCATACCAAAAATCATCCATCAATGCACTACCTACCAATGAAAACTTTTACCACATCATTCGTTACATTACTACTCCATGATTATACTGAATAATCCTCGGTCATAATCATACCAAGTCCATCTATGCACGAAAGCCAAGATGACTTTCATCACAATATAAGCACGAGTATGATGACAATGATATAAACAATAATCAAACGAAATCAAGGATAAATATTAAAGACTTTAAATTTATCTAAATATTATCAATCACTTAATAAACTCACAATCTAATATTATTAATATTATAATAATATTTTAATCACTTCTTAAACTTATAAATAATTTATTTCAATTGTTTACACTTTACCAAATAATATATTTTAATCATTCAAAAATGCCATACTCATAAGATTTCATCCCCAATGATCAAATCCCTCATAAAAAATCTGCATATACCCTATATAAGATTCCCAAGCCATAAAATCCTATTTTCTAATTTTGTTACTTCACATAACATATTTAATTCATTTACTCATAATTAGTTCATTTTCATGAAAAATACCAAATCAGTCCCAAAAATAATTCTTTTCTGGGATTTAGTAGAATGTAGTCCCATATTGAACATATATTTTTCTCAAAATTTTTAAAATTCATTTACTATTTTTCATATGGCCAAAACTGCCGAATATTTAGACATTTATCATAAATTGTACTTTTGTCCAAAAATTCCGAATTTTATAAGGTATACTCCTATTATATACATGTACTCCCAATAAAAATTTCACCAATTTTGGAGTTAACCACAAGGAGTTATAAGGGTTTACTTTTAAAATAGTCTTTTCCTATAAAATCCATAATTCTTAATCTATACATCCAAAAATTGCCATCTTTGGACACAATATAAAAAATTCATCAAATTATCATTTCAAATTTTTCCGAAATTTTTTGAGGGTCGAAAAAATTACTGAAGCGTAAATGGATTTTTACCCGCCATGAGGTAATCCACGTGAGCAGATCATTTCTACAATTTAATAAGGAATGAATACAAAGGATCATTCATCATGCATGCAATAATCCACATAGGCAAAAGTTATTCCAATGAATAATAAAGAATGGAATAACGAAGAATTCACTATGCATGCGATAGACCTGCATGACTTAAAGAGTGGAACTGTGTCAAATGCAGAATCCATTGCAGATAGGATATTCCAACGGAATAATAAAGAATGGAACCAGGTCATGCGTAATTCGCACAGACAGGATATTCCAACAGAATAATAGAAGAATTTCACCATATATGCGGTGCTTTGCATAGACAGGTTATTCCAACATAATAATAAAGAATGGAATAACAATAGCTCTCTTCATGAATACGAAAGAAATAATACCCCTTACCTTAGAAAGAAACTAGATACTGGAGTAGAGAGGTAGCAGACTTCTCTTCTTCTTTCTCTCTATAATAATTGCTCTATAGCTTTAGTGAATTGGTGAGAAATGAAGGAAAAATGAGCTTCTATTTATAGAAAAATATAGTTTCGATAATTGCACATTTTGAGGCTCGAAATATTATAGTACAATACCTTCAACTTTTCTTTTATTTTTAATTTAGTCCTGCAAGTATTATCAAACTTGCACCACCTCCCCTATCTTCTTTGGATGTACTTCTAGACCGATTAATACTATGGTGCTATATTTAATAATATAACATATTATGCATGTAGAGCCCCAAATCTAACATTCATACATTCATTCATCAATTGAAAAGCCTCAAAAGAACGAATATCTCTTCTATATAATCAAAATAATATTTACATTTCCCCAAGTTCTAAACCCATTACAAAAATTTCTTTTGTCATAATATCAATTACATTACAACATTAAACCTATACTATTACATGTAGACAACTTAACGATCCGCCTTTAGCTTTTCCTTTATCCTTATTCGATCCTTCTGGACGCTCAAATCTTAGTCGCATTCATATGGTTCAAGCAAGAGTGAGTATAACTAGCTCAAAGAAGTATGACAATTTCAATAAACAACGTGCTTGACACATAAAATCATATATATCTTCAATAATCGAATAATAGTTATGAAGTACTATTGATGATTCAAAATAAGACTTCATCTTTCTTTCAAAATGTTTTACAATAATAATAATATTCAAGAAAACATTAACTCCTATCCAAGACCTTGAGTATTTCATTCTTTCTTTGAAAAGGACAACCTTAACTAAAGTCCGTAAGTCCTAGATATTACTTACGAGCACTTCTAGGTGATCAACCTATTGTACTCTATGTTGATCAACACTACATTCATTAAACGTATGTACGCTTTAATTTGTGGCAACCTCACGCGCTCGTCAGATGACGACAAAAAACATTTGTTTAACATACTCACTTTCTTTTGAAAACCATATCAAGTAGTTGACAAAAGATAACAACATTTAATAATGTATGGATAGATTATCAATAATCCAACCAATATATCAAGTCTAGCCAAAAGGATTGGCTTTAACTTCATCATACATCAATTCATGCGTAAGGATACATGAACTTCAAAACTTGTTCGCATTTGAACTCGAGACAAGAGTTAGAATACTTGCCTTTAGCATGTCCTTTCTAAAGATAATTACTTTATTTCGAGTCTTTCAAGTCTCTACAACACATGATCACATAATGCCTCATATTAGGTCATATATAATCAAGTATGTATATAACTATATCTTACCTTTCATCTCAATCTAATTATGTATTAGATTTGATACTATCTATTTCCGCTTATCATTATACTTGCATTCATATTTTGAATAGGTTATCATCAACCTTTATGCACTATCCTTAAGGTTTAACAAAGTTTTAACAATGTTACTTCAAGTTCCTTAAGGTGTGTTTACTTTTAAATCAATTACATTCTTTGCCTTGTGTTTGTAAACATTCATCACTATCTTTATTCTAGGGTCAGAAGTGCTGCCATAATATATACCTACATCTCAATTACAAGTACATGAAGTTAACAAAGGGGGATGCCCTGACTTAGGCATGCATGAATGACGAGTCCTTACTCAAAGTAATGCACAAGGCCACCACTTTCCAAAGATGCTTCAATTTTAGTCTCTCAAGTTGCATGATGACAAAATGGCTTTAGGGTCATGACCATGCCACTAGCTTCTGTGGCACCAGATAGTTTGGACAATTTTTTTTTAAATTTACAATTTCCTGCTCATAACTTCTTCAAGTTATAAGTCCTAATTGGCTCGCTCAAAAGCCTACGGTTCACAAATTACATACTCTACGCTTCATGTAAGAATTTTATCTATTTGATTTCGCTTGCTAAAAATTCACCTATTGGTTCATTTTTAACGAAAAACGATAAACGCTCGTGAACGCTCAATGCTCGCTTTTTCGCTTTAAGTCGAATTCGATCATTTTCGAGTCCGCAACTCTAGAATGCCAAATATGACTTGTCTCCATCGAAACCAATATTTCCAAGTTCAAACACAAAATTTGACTTCTATTCCGAGAATTTCACTTAATTCGACGATTATCGCCTAATCGCAATTTTTCCCTAAGAAATCCTCATTACTTATGATTTGTTCATTACTTCAAATGAATTCAATTCATCATATGAACATCTCAACATACTTACTACAACAATTATTTTCATGTTGATTTTTTGACTTATTCTTTCATGAGCTTATAACTTATTAAAGTATAAACTACTTATAGCTTCATTGCTCATAACTTATGAAAGTTAAGGTCTTTTAATCGCCATACTTATATGTTCTCAACATATAATATCATTCATGTATACATGATATATATTCATACAAGTTCTTCACTTTCATACTACTTCTTAAGATAAACTCATATTAAGTTCATATAACTTTTTCATAAGTTCATAACTTCTACAAGTGTAAATGACTTATTTCCTACTTATACAGCTTAAGTTCATTGATTACTCATTCTTCTTTCTTCTTAACATCCATGTTCCTTAATCCATACTTTTCTTATCAACCTATCATGGTAGAGATAGAAGATAATTGGAGAAGAAGTCTTACTCTTTGAAGTCTTTGTAAAGTAGCCTTTTTCTTCTTCTTACAAATGAAAGTAACTTATCAGGCTTATTCTCCCTAACACTTAAGCACTTTGTAATATATTGGATTGTTTGAACAAGTAATAAATGGCTAGCAAGCTTCCTCTATTTATAGAACTTACAAAGCTTAGGTAGTTTAGTCATTATACCAACCCACCTCCTTAAGCCACCTCCTTACTATTCATTACTTGCTAATCACAAATCTTATCCTTTGCTTGGTCATTACTCCTAACACTTGGTCATTACATTATTAAACTTGGTCACCACATTAAACTTGGTCACCACACATTAACCTTTATTAATATGGTTTGCCCCATGGGTCAATCAACCCATTTGATTCTAGCTTGGGCTTAAATTAACTTAACCTTTGGGCTTTGCATTAACAAACACTAACTTGTTTATTAATCAATAGTTGGGCCTCACCATTTAATTCACTTGGGCTTGTATAAATTCTAAACCAATCTTCCAAGTCCATTATCATTACTCAATACATATACATATTGTCTATGTATCATTTTCAGATTCTAACTCAGATAGAAATTTATTATATACTTATATTCCATCCTTCATATAAAACTTGTATAATACTTCAGATTATACTCATTTTCATTACCTTGTACAATACCTAAGTATCATACAATTATTAATTACTTACTAATACTTCGCTTTCCTTAATATTCATAAATTAAGTCCGCAAGTTTAAATATTACATTTTCCATAACTAGATTATTATTACATAATCCATCTTACCTTGATATTCTATCATTTCGTATTTCTAAAAATTCAAAAATAATTCCTTTAGCAAATATCGATGAATAGTGTTTTTCTTTAAAAATTCTCTAAAAACTTTTTATTTTCGCTTAGAAATTCAAACACTTTAATTCCTTCACGTAGCTAAAATACTACGACATTCCAACATCATTAGGTTATAGAATAACAACCATCTTCATATCACATAGAATATAATTTTTATTTATTATTTAATTCAATAAAATTATTTTACAATAAGATCCGAATTTCTGGCCGTTACATCCTTCCCCCTTTATAAGGATTTCATCCCTAATCTCGCCTTACTTTAATCAAATAATGAGGAAAATTTTTCTTCATCTTTTCTTCTAATTCCCACGTTGCTTCTTCGGCATTGTGGTTCTTCCATAATACCTTTATTGAAGGTATTACTTTGTTCCGCAGAACTTATTCCTTTCTATCGATAATTTGAATTGGCAATTCTTCATACGTTAAGTCCTTCTCAATATGAATCGGATCATATTCGATTACGTGCTTATAATCTGGCTTATAAGGACGTAATACAGATACGTGAAACACGTTATGTATTCTTTCTAGGTTTGGAGGTAATGCTATCACATAAGCTACCTCTCACACCCTTTTTAATACCTCAAAAGGTCCTATAAACCTTGACTTAAACTTTCCTTTCTTTCCAAAGCGATCTTTCCTTTCCAGGAGATACCTTTTAAAAACACATATGAGCCTACTTCAAACTCTCGATTTAATCTATGCGAGTCCGCATACTTTCTTCCGTCTTCATCCCCGAGTCAGTAATAAGACGATCCGAATTAACTTTATTATATCCGCCGCCCGCCGCACTCAATTCTCGTCCTAGCATCCCACGCTCTCCCACTTCATCCCAATACAATGGTGTTCTGCACCTTCTTCCGTATAAAGCTTCATAAGGCGGCATGCCTATGCTTGCATGATAACTGTTGTTATACGCAAACTCTATAAGTGGTAGGTGATCATCCCAACTACCCTTGAAATCCATGACGCAAGACCTCAACATGTCTTCTAACGTCCTAATTGTCCTCTCGCCTCGCCCATCATCGCTTGTGGATGATACGTCAGACTTAACTTCAACTCGTGTTCCCAACCCGTTTCTTGCAAACTTCTCCAAAAGTTCGATGTGAATCGTGGATCACGATCTGACACAATCGATACTGGTACTCCATGTCTGGAAATAATTTCCTTAACATAAAGTTTAGCTAATTGGTCTAAGTTATACTTGACCCTAATTGGTAAAAAGTGAGCCGATTTCACAACCAACCACCACTATTACCCAAATCGAATCATACCTTTTTCGTCGTTGTCGGAAGTCCCACCACGAAGTCCATCGTGATATGCTCCCACTTCCATTCTGAATCTCCAATGACCGTAATAAGCCACTTGGTCGTTGATGTTCAACTTTAACTTTTTGACAAGTTAAGCATCTACTCACATATTCCGCTATTTCTCTCTTCATATTCTACCCACCAAAACTCTCGTCAAGGTCTTGATACATCTTAGTGCTACCAGATGTATCGAGTACCTTGAACTATGAGCTTCTTGTAACACTTGCTCCTTTAATTCCGCCTCATTCTAACCCAAATTCTTCCTTCAAATCTTAATAATCCCTCATTATCAAGACTATACTTAGTATCTTCTTTATCTGCTAACCGCTTCTTCACTTGGTTACACTCATCAGGTCTTGAGTTGTACTTTCTCTCGACTCTCTCTCTACGATGGTAGATTGCATCTCCGTCAGAAAAGTATCTCATCCCGATTCACTTGGCATCTTCAATTCTATTCCATCCTAGCCATCTCTCGTTATTAACTCATTTTGAGTCGTTAACATAGATAACTTTTCCCGACCCTTCCTACTTAAGGCGCCGATAACTACATTAGCTTTCCCAGGTGATACAGATTTCACAATCGTAATCCTTTATCAACTCCAACCATCTTCTCTCGCCTCATATTTAACTCCTTCTACGTGAAGATATATTTTAGACTCTTATGGTCTCAGATATATCTCTCATTTCTCCCCATAAAGATAATGTCTCCATATCTTTAAGGCAAATACTACATCACAACCAGCCCAGATCATGAGTAGGATAAACTTTCTCATAATCCTTCAACTGTCGTGATGCATACGCAATGACCTTGCCATGCTGCATGAGCACGCAACCAAGTCCTCTATGCGAAGCATCGCTATAAACTACAAAATTTCCCGTATGTCACCTGGTAATGACAAAACAGCGCTTCACTTAATCTTTTCTTCGCTTCTGAAAACTTTCTTCACATTTATCCGCCCACACGTATTTCACCGCCTTCCTTGTCAAGTTAGTCAACTGAGTAGCTATCTTCAAAAATCTTGGATAAATCTTCGATAAGATCCCGCTAACCCTAGGAAACTCCGCACTTCGACGGCATTTTTTGGTTGTTCCCATCTTCATCACTACTTCTACCTTCACCGATCCACTCGAATCCTTTCTTCGTCAATGACACGACCTAAAAATCAGATTTTCTCCAAATTAAAATTCACACTTAGTGAATTTCATATATAACTCTCTCCTTTTCTTAGTGTTCCAACACTAATCTTAGGTGTTCAACATGATCTTCCGCATCTTAGAATAGACTAGAATATCATCGATAAACACAACAACGAACTTGTCCAAATATGGTTTGAACACTGCTCATCATATCCATAAATGCAAATTGGTGCATTCACAACCCAAATGACATTACCAGAAACTCGTAATGACCATAACGAGTCCTGAATGCTGTCTTTGGTATGTCCTCCTTCCTAACCTTCAATTGCTGATACCCCGTCCGCAAATCTATCTTAGAAAAATACTTTGCCCCTTTTAATTTGATCAAAGATCATCGATCCTGGGCAATGGGTATTTATTCTTTATCTTAACTTGTTCAACTCTCGATAGTCGATACAAAGCCTTAACGATCCATCTTTTCTTTTTATAAACAACACCGGTGTTTCTACTGGGAAACACTTGGTTGAATGTACTTCCTATCCAATAGTTCCTCAGAATCAACCATTAACTCTTTCATTTCCACAAAGCGCCATACGACATGGTGCCCTCTTGAGACCGTGTCCGCTTCCCGCACAATGTCTATTACAAATTCAATCTCCCTATCCGGTGGTAAACCCAATAATTCACTTGGAAACATATCCATGAATTCATTCACTATGAGTATTTGTTCCATGGTTGCTCCCACTCGCTGGGTGTCAACAACATGGCACAGATAACCTACACACCCTTCCTTAAGAGTTTTCTAGTTTGTGTCATCGTAAGATAACACGAACGTCCCGACGATTTATTACCGTAAAATACTACAGGAGGTTGTTTAAACGTACTAATGCTCACACATTTCTTTTGGCAATCTATAATTGCACCATGGTTAATCAACCAATCCATTCCGAGAATTACATCAATTCTCCCAACTTTATCTGGTATTAAATCTACCGATAATTTATAACCCAGATATTCTACGCAACAATTCCTATGAATATCTTCAACATGAATTATCTCTTCGTTTGCTACCTTAATAATCAAAGGTATAAGCAACTTTTTGAAAAGTAATTCTAATCGCCTAGCAAAATCACATGCTATAAACGAACAAGTAGCACCCTAATCAAATAAAGACGTAAGCATTTATGTTATTGATCGGGATAATACCTATAACTACATCCCCTCGATGCCACCGCATCTTGGACCATCATATTAAAAGTGCGGCCATTGGTCTACCCGATCCGAGCCGGACCACTAATAGCCAACTTACCGCTATTAGTGCCCTTTATTTCCATCCGTCCCTTCTTTGGGCGCTTTGCTATGTGGTCACTTGATCCACATACAAAACATCCGTGATTTTTTTTGATTTGGACAGCTAGGCTAAAATATGCCCTTCCCGCCCACAATTATAACATACCGCTTTTCCCTTGAGATGTACTCCTAAATGAGTCTTCCCACAGTGTTTACAGCCTCCATCCTCCTCTTAGAATCCCTTGCTTTACTCCTATTCCCAGAGTTAAAACCTTCCTTTCGACCGACGCCACCACTACCACCGGCTCCCTGGGCCTTTATTCCTCCATCAACTTTACCCTTGTTTTTCTTATCCTTGTGGTAATCGGGCCGAGAGCCTCATTCCCACCTTCTAATTATTGCCTTTTTCTAATATGGTTCCAAAGGAAGTACTTTGAACACAAAAAATTCACTTATAGAGCTGTGGTTTCAAGCCCCGCGTCAATCGCTCTAGCCTTTCTTACTTCAAAGGTCCACTTGATGTGGAGCAAATCTTGCCACTTCATTAAACTTGGCAAGATACTAGGGAAACCGCTATATCCCCTTGTTTCAAATCAAGAAACCGTCATTCCATCCTTCCCCGCATGCTGTGGGAAAATAGTTCTCAAGAAAATCTCCTCAACCTCACCCACGTTAGATTTTCTATACCTACCCTAACCTCGTTTGCGCTTCCCACCGTAAATTGGCCTCTCCTTTCATCATATAGGTTCACAAAGGCAACCTTTCTCGACCTTCATCAACATTTGCTATTACAAATGCTTTCAATCTCTTTTACCCAAGTTTGGGCTTCTATAGGTCCGTAGTTCCTTTGAACTCCCATGACCGACACTTTTTGAAATCCTTAAAAGTAGTAGCTCAGACTACCCTGTGATTTATGGGTACATTAGCCCCAATTCTATTAAACGCGACTGCTAAAAGATTAACGAACTCTTGCATTGGATTAACCGGACTCCCTCCAGCTGATTAACATTAGAATCTTGATTTCTTTGTCTCTTCTTGGCATTTTTTCGTTAAGAAAACAACACATCATTATTACTTTCTTCTTGTTGTTTAGTTATTATTCGTGAATGAAACAATAACTCATACTCATTACTCAATATATTCCATAAAAAGACTTATATTGATTCATAACTTGTAGTATAATACTACATTGTTTACATTACACAACCTAAGCTAATTACATTACCATCCCGCAATTGCTTTCCAAAATTTGGGATTTAAAAAAGACTACCCTTGATATACAAAAGAGGGTTTTACGTCACTACTAGATACATAATATTTACATATCTAAACTATTCCAGCTATTACTAGATTACATCCGCCAATGGCATTCTCAAAGTCTTTTGTGGCCGCACCGAAATGACATCCCGATCGATAAGATGTCGAGTCCGCCTTCTTCTATCTGGACACCCAACTACTTGTCATTGAAATCCATATGAGAACTCCTATATATATAGGACATCCTCTCTACCTTCTCGCTTTTTAGTCTTTAGCCCTCGCTGAGCTCAAAGACTTCACATTTCACTCATGGACCTTGTCCTTGCCAAAACTCATCATCATGCTCCTCTTCCCACATCCCTCCATACTAGTCTTGTCTGTCTCTCACTGATGTAGCTTTGAGTTCCTCTTTAACTCCTTAACCTCTTGACAATACCGGACGCTTTCTATCCAATAATCGACATAAATAGTGCCTTCATTGACTTCCCGTAGTCAACTCTTCTCAGAGGTGCAACTCGTCAAAGGACATCACGCCCACCTCTTCCTCTAGCATGCCATCAAACACAAACATATGTAGTCTAAATTGTCCGAGTCTCCGCACTCATTGCCACCACTTCCGTTCTATCGCTATGGGATTTGGTAGTATTCTACTCGATTTACCAAATCTCGCTACTACATGTATGTCTCTATATATATTTTTTCCCCACATCTACAATAAAACAATATAGTTTGATTAGTACACGCCAAGAGAATAATAAAAAACACATAACATAATATAATGCATTTTTATAGGTTATTTTCCATCTTTTACTTTTTTATTCTTTCTTAAGGTTATGACTTAAGGTTCTAGTTTCCCCTTAAGTTTTATAACCTAGGCTTTGATACTAACCTCAGAGCGCCCCAAATCCGGGTTTCTTCCAACCCGATGATGGTGGTGCTATACTCAGATTAACATTCATACATTCATCCAATTGAAAAGCCTCAAAAGAACGAATATCTCTTCTATATAATCAAAATAATATTTACATTTCCCAAGTTCTAAACCCATTACAAAGTTCTTTGTCATAATATCAACTACATTACAACATTAAACCTATACTATTACATAGACAACTTTTAACGATCCGCTTTTAGCTTTTCCTTTATCCTTATTCGATCCTTCTGACGCTCAAATTTAGTCGCATTCATATGGTTCAAGCAAGAGTGAGTATAACTAGCTCAAAGAAGTATGACAATTTCAATAAACAACATGCTTGACACATAAGAATCGATATATCTTCAATAATCGAATAATAGTTATGAAGTACTATTGATGATTCAAAATAAGACTTCATCTTTCTTTTCAAAATGTTTTACAATAATAATAATATTCAAGAAAACATTAACTCCTACCCCAAGACCTTGAGTATTTCATTCTTTCTTTGAAAAGGACAACCCGAAACTAAGTCCGAAGTCCGATATTACTTACGAGCACTTCTAGGTGATCAACCTATTGTACTCTATGTTGATCAACACTACATTCATTAAACGATGTACGCTTAATTTGTGGCAACCTCACGTGCTCGTCAGATGACGACAAAAAACATTTGTTTAACATACTCATTCTTCTTTTGAAAACCATATCAAGTAGTTGACAAAAGATAACAACATTTAATAATGTATGGATAGATTATCAATAATCCAACCAATATATCAAGTCTAGCCAAAAGGATTGGCTTTAACTTCATCATACATCAATTCATGCGTAAGATACATGAACTTCAAAACTTGTTCAGATTGAATCGAGACAAGAAGAGTTAGAATACTTGCCTTTAGCGCCTTCTACAAAGATAATTACTTTATGTTCGAGTCTTTCAAGTCTCTACAACACATGATCACATAATGCCTCATATTAGGTCATATATAATCAAGTATGTATATGACTATATCTTACCCTTCATCTCAATCTAATTATGTATTAGATTTGTTTACTATCAATTTCGCTTTATCATTATACTTGCATTCATATTCTAATAGGTTATCATCAACCTTTATGCACTATCCTTAAGGTTTAACAAAGTTTTAACAATGTTACTTCAAGTTCCTTAAGGTTTGTTCACTTTTAAATCAATTACATTCCTTGCTTTGTGTTTGTAAACATTCATCGCTATCTTTATTCTAGGGTCAAGGAATGCTAAGGCCATCATATATATCTACACATCTCATCTCTCGCATAGAAGTTAATAGTTAAGTGGGGATGCCCCTGACTTGGTACACGCATATGAAGTCCTCACTCAAGCTTCAAGCATGCATGCGCCACTTTTTCCAGATGCTTTCGCTTTTAGTCTCATCATAATGCATGACATTGACAATGGGCCTAGGGGTCGGAGCATGCTGGCAAACTTTTGTGCACCAGATAGTTTGGACAGCTTTTTCAACTTTTGTAATTTCCTCCGCTCATAACTTCTTCGTTATAAGTCCAAATTGGCTCGCTCAAAAGCCTACGGTTCAAAAAAATTACATACTCTACGCTGCTCATGCAAGAATTTTATCTATTTGACTTCGCTTTGCTAAAAATTCACCTATTGGTTCATTTTAACGAAAACGATAAACGCTCATGAACGCTCAATGCTCGCTTTCTTCGCTCTAAGTCGAATTCAATCATTTTTGAGTCCACAACTCTAGAATGCCAAATATGACTTGTCTCCATCGAAACCAATGCTTCCAATTCAAACACAAAATTTGACTTCTATTCCGAGAATTTCACTTAATTCGACGATTATCGCCTAATCGTGTAATTTTTCAAAAATCCTCATTACTTATGATTTGTTCATTACTTCAAATGAATTCAATTCATCATATGAACATCTCAACATACTTACTACAACAATTTATTTTCATGTTGGATTTTTTGACTTATTCTTTTCATGAGCTTATAACTTATTAAAGTATAAACTACTTATAGCTTCATTGTTCATAACTTATGAAAGTTAAGGTCTTTTTAATCACCATACTTATATGTTCTCAACATATAATATCATTCATGTATACATGATACATATTCATACAAGTTCTTCACTTTCATACTACTTCTTAAGATAAACTCATATTAAGTTCATATAACTTCTTCATAAGTTCATAACTTATACAAGTGTAAATGACTTATTTCCTACTTATACTAAGTTAAGTTCATTGATTACTCATTCTTCTTACTTCTTAACATCCATGTTCCTTAATCCATACTTTTCTTATCAACCTATCATGGTAGAGATAGAAGATAAATGGAGAAGAAGTCTTACTCTTTGAAGTCTTTGTAAAGTAGCCTTCTTCTTCTTCTTACAAATGAAAGTAACTTATCGTGGCTTATTCTCCTAACACTTAAGCACTTTGTAATATATTGATTGTTTGAACAAGTAATAAATGGCTAGCAAGCTTCCTCTATTTATAGAATTTATAAAGCTAGGGTAGTTTAGTCAATATACCAACCCACCTCCTTAAGCCACCTCCTTACTATTCATTACTTGCTAATCACAAATCTTATCCTTTGCTTGGTCATTACTCCTAACACTTGGTCATTACACATTAAACTTGGTCACCACATTAACTTGGTCACCACACATTAACCTTATTAATATGGTTTTGCCCCACGGGTCAATCAACCCATTTGATTCTAGCTTGGGCTTAAATTAACTTAACCTTTGGGCTTTGCATTAACAAACACTAACTTGTTTATTAATCAATAGTTGGGCCTCACCATTTAATTCACTTGGGCTTGTACAAATTCTAACCAATCTTCCAAGTCCATTATCATTGCTCAATACATATACATATTGTCTATGTATCATTTTCAGATTCTAACTCAGATAGAAATTTATTATATACTTATATTCCATCCTTCATATAAACTTGTATAATACTCAGATTATACTCATTTTCATTACCTTGTACAATACCTAAGTATCATACAATTATTAATTACTTACTAATACTTCGCTTTCCTTAATATTCATAAATTAAGTCCGCAAGTTTAAATATTACATTTTTCCATAACTAGATAGATTATTACATAATCCATCTTACCTTTGATTATATTCTATCATTACGTATTTCTAAAAATTCAAAAATAATTCCTTGTTAAATACAATATATGAATATAGTGTTTTTTCTAAAAATTTCTTTAAAACTTTTATTTTCATCTTAGAAATTCAAACACTTTAATTCCTTCACGTAGCTAAAATACTACGTATATTCCAACATTATTATTAGTTATATATTTATAACAACCATCTTGATATCACATAAAATATAATTTTATTTATTATTTAATTCAATAAAATTATTTTACAATAAGAAATAATATGATCTTTCTTATCCAAGATTTTAACATGTATCTCCTCATACGTTAAATCTTCTGCTATCTCGTCTAGTTTTAATTTAATAACGTGGTTCAGGTCATCCACATATTTACGTAACATCGATACGAAAAAAAACGTTATGAACACGCGACATACTTGGAGGTAAAACGAGTCTATAGGCCACAGTTCCTACTCGATCGAGGATTTCAAATAGACTAATAAAATTAAGGGTTGAGATTTCCTCTATTTATAGACTCTTGCTTTTAGAATAACGTCTTCTTGAACCTTCTTCTTCATATTCATCAGCTTTAGGTGTGTAGTTTGAGCGGCTTTAACTTTATCGATTAAAGTCGATTCTACTCGTATATTCGTTATCTTCACGTGGGTCCCTAGAGTCTTTAACTCTATCTTCATCATTTGTAAGTTATATAAAATGGGTCTTTGTGTTAACAACGTCGCCGCACTCGTAAACGCATACATGTCGATCTTCTACTCAATGCATCGCCTACCACGTTAAGCTTTTTCCACGATAATATTGAATAGTATGGTTGTAATCTTCAACAGCTCGAGCCAACGTCTTTGGCGCCTTACACGTTTGTTTTGGTTGCAGAAATATTTAAGGGTTGTAGAAATGGGTTTTATCTTTGAAATTCGATACAAAATTCGATTTCACACTCTGGGGTAAGCCAGAAAGTTCTTCGAGAATACGTCAGGAAATTTATTAACGATAGAAATATCATTTAAAAACTGTGACTCTCATCCAAGACTTGGATAACACGTCACATTGATACCTATCAACTTGCCACCGCTATTCACGACGTCCCCTACGGATATTCTGGCTTCGGTGTATTCCAAGACTTGGAAGTCACCAGCGAAAGGCTCGGGGCTCTTTACTTATGGCTTGATATGACAGTGATTGACTTTAGTGGTTTGGTTGCTTGAATTTGCATAATAGGTTGGTTAGGAATATGAAATCTAACAACCTTACGACAAGCATGATGAGTAGTTAACCAATCGATTCCTAAAATTGCATCAAAGGCAAGTATTTTCAAAGAGATAAGATCGACAAGTAACGTGATTGTGCCCACTTAGATCAAACAAGATTTATAAACAGTGGATATGATAAAAGTTTCCCCTAATGGAGTCTCCACAGATAAGTCAAAGTCTAATTTCTCCAGAGTTAAGTTTAAACGTTGAGCACAAGCGAGAGAAATAAAAGAATGGGTAGAACCAGTAACTAACAGGGTATAAACTTCATAAAAATATGATTAACTAACCCGTGATAACTTCATTTGGGTTCCTCACTTCTTGGGAAGTAATGACAACCGCTCTCCCTTGAACTACTCGGCTTTGACTTGTCTGGGGCAGCATTTGGTGTCATCATTACCGTTGAAATTGACTTTTCTATAGGGCATATTCCACCCTCAACTGCTTCATCGTACTCCTGTTTCATGATCTGAATCATTAATCTTCGATCCATATCAAATTGGTGTTGACCGCAATGTATCGGGTAATTCAACACTTGATGTTGGGTTCTCTCAATTGCTGTCCAAAAAGAGAAATACCTATCATCTATTTTAGCCTTCTAAGATCGGACATCTCTTTCCACAATATCAACGCGTCGTGCGGCTTTTACCCATGCATCATCTATTCTCATTCGTTCAGTTGCTTCTTCTTTCAGCTCAGATTTCAGCTTTATCATCTTATACTCTGCCAAAGAGTGCTTCTGTTCAAGCATCACATATCGGGTAACACAAGCTTAAATTGTTGCATCCTTTTGTTCCACGACCGCCTGCCATTCTTCAGCCTGCTCTTTTAACTCATGAACACGATTTTGCAATTCTAAATTTCGATCATAAAATTCTTCTAATAAATTCTCCTTAGGTTCTTCTTCTTCCTCTTCTTCCTCACTCTCAGCTGCTACCTCTACGACTATCTCGGGTGCAACTATCAATTCTTCACTCACCACATGGATATCTCTAATTCTTTCTTCGCCTGACATCACATTATCCTGGTTGGTGATTAGAGGTGTCTCCACTTTTTCATTCACTCCATTGTTAACGTTCTCAGCTGCCATTCTTAAAAACTACCATAAAATAGGGGTTAATTAAACCAATTAACATATTATCCCTATACTCTGACCGACCAATTAAATACCAAATAAACTTAGGTAGGTCATATTAGCGAAGGAATTTCCCGTCTCTCCTCTCCTAGTTCTTGTCTCACATCTCAGTGAGGGATTATATCCCTAAGCTTTGATACTAACCGTGACGCCCCCAAAATGTATACATCACCCATCTTGAGTCGCCAAATACATGGTACAAAATTCAAATACAACTTAATTATACAACAGTCGTGTAAAATACGACAAAACATAATCTAAGAGTTTTAATAAGAATATTGTCATCTAGACAATATCCACACTTAATGGAGTCCTCATTGTCACACTATTTAACAGAATAGTGAGGACTACTAATGTTATCATCTGGACCGTCACTCCGTTCCCCGACTAGTCCCGACTACGTTCTCATTTCCTGAAGAGAACAGTGAAAGAAAGGGTGAGCTCAAATAGCCCAATAAGAAATATTATGACTAAGATAATGCAGAATAAATTATCATTAGTCTTCAACAATGTTAAACTGATAAAATACAATAGACATCAAGTTTAACTGCAGCGGAATAAACAATCCATTAGAAGAGTTAAGTAGAGCATGATATCTAGTATCTTCTATGATTTAAAATGTTTTCATCAATTTTTTTTTTATCGTTGAGACTCAGTTTAATATATAAACCACATCATCGAATCATCCCTGCACTATGGGCCAAGGATATTCATTAAATCATCAATTGTCATGACTATACCGAATAATCCCTGGTCATAATCATACCAAAAACTGTCCATCAATGCACTACCGGCCAATGAGGACTTTTACCACATCATTCGTTACATTACGGTCATGATTATACCGAATAATCCCTGGTCATAATTATACCAAGTCCATCTATGCACGCAAGCCAAAGATGACTTTCATCACAATATAAGCATGAGGATGATGACAATGATATAAGCAATAATCAAACGAAATCAAATCAAACGAAATCAAGGATAAATATTAAAGACTTTAAATTTATCCAAATATTATCAATCACTTAATAAACTCATAATATAATATTATTAATATTATAATAATATTTTAATCACTTCTTAAACTTATAAACAATTTATTTCAATTGTTTACACTTTACCAAATGGCGCATTTTAATCATTCAAAAATGTCATACTCATAAGATTTCATCACCAATGATCAAATCCCTCATCAAAAATCTGCATATACCCTATATAGGATTCCCAAGCCATAAAATCCTATTTTCAAATTTTGTCATTTCACATAACATATTTAATTCATTCACTCATAATTAGTTCATTTTCATGAAAAATACCAAATCAGTCCCAAAAATATTTCTTTTCTGGGATTTAGCAGAATGTAGTCCCATATTGAACATATATTTTTCTCAGAATTTTTAAAATTCATTTACTATTTTTCATATGGCCAAAACTGCCGAATATTTAAACATTTATCATAAATTGTACTTTTGTCCAAAAATTCCGAATTTTACAGCGTATACTCCTGTTATACACATGTACTCCCAATAAAAATTTCACAAATTTTGGAGTTAACCACAAGGAGTTATAAGGGTTTACTTTTAAAATAGCATTTTCCCATAAAATCCATAACTCTTAATCTATACATCCAAAAATCGCCATTTTTGGACACAATATAAAAAACTTATCAAACTATCATTTCACATTTTTCCAGAATTTTTGAGGGTCAGAAAAATTACGAAACTGCAAATGGATTTTTCACCCGCCATGCGGTAATCCACGTAGACAGATCATTTCTACAATTTAATAAGGAATGAATACAAAGGATCATTCACCATGCATGCGGTAATCCACATAGACAGGTTATTCCAACAGAATAATAAAGAATGGAATAACAGAAGAATTCACCATGCATGCGATAGACCGCATGCACGGTTATTCCCAGCGAGAATAATAATAAAGAAATGGAACCAGTCATCGTAATCCACATACGCATGTGATATTCCAACGTAATAATAAAGAATGGAATAACAACGAAATTCACCAGACGCGCGATAGATCCATGCATACGAGGTTATTCCAATAGAATAATAAAGAATGGAACCGGTCATGCGTAATCCGCATGCAGCGAGTGATATTCCAATGTAATAACAAAGAACGAAACTAGGTCATGCATAATCCGCATAGACAGGATATTCCAATAGAATAATAAAAAATGGAATAATAGAAGAATTTCACCATATATGCGGTACTTCTCATAGACAGGTTATTCCAACATAATAATAAGAAATGGAATAACAATAGCTCTCTTCATGAATACGAAAGAAATAATACCCCTTACCTTAGAAAGAAACTGGATACTAGAGTAGAGAGGTAGCAGATTTCTCTTTTTCTTTCTCTCTATAATAATTGCTCTATAGCTTTAGTGAATTGGTGAGAAATGAAGGAAGAATGAGCTTCTATTTATAGAAAAATATTGTTTCGATAATTGCACGTTTTGGGGCTCGAAATATTATTGTACAATACCTTCAACTTTTCTTTCATTTTTAATTTAGTCCTGCAAGTATTATCAAACTTGCACCACTTCCCCTAATAGTAAATAATGTGAATCAATAGTTCAATCATGTGAATCAATAGTTATAATCATGTGAAAATACGAATTACATTATAATACCTCCATCTATACCTCCATTTTTAACTTAGTTATGCAAGTATTATCAATCTTGCACTAACTCCCCTAATAGTAAATGAATGTGAATTAATAGTACACACATGTGAACAAATAGTTATAATCATGTGAATTAATAGCAATTAATTGTTCATTTATTCGATTAATTACCCGATTGGTCAATATAACCTCCAAACATCAATTATTTTTCTCAAAAATAAATGTCGATTTCCACTAACACTAACAATCCCATCACAATGGAAATATTTTTCTCAAAAATTTCATTTTTGAAATATCAAAGTTTGACTTTTTCTGAAAAAGTCAACTATTGACTTTTTTTGACCAAAAGTTAACCCCAGCAAATTTTGTGTTTATAGTCTATTTCTACTAATTTCATCGTTCCGGACTCAAATATTACGTCCGCGTTTCCAAATTCAACTCAGAACTCAACTTCGATTTTTAATAACATTCATCATTAATATTATAACTTACAATATTTAACAACCAGGTTGTTCCCAGGAAAGAGGGGGCTTTCCGATAAGAATTTCTCCTTATTGGCGCGCAATTAGATGACCAAACCTCTCCTTGACAGAACTTCTAGATATTGTAAATATTGTAACTTAATAATATGAATAATTTTGTCGTCTTAATTATTGATTTATTAATATATCATATTATGCAGATGATAATGTGACAATAATCGAATCAATAACATGAGAAATATGATGCAGCAATTACTGTAGCAATAATTGAGTATAACTGAGTGACTTCTTACGTAAGCATCAATAATCAATACCGGTGTCTGCTCTTATGCAACCCAATGCCAGTATGACCGTATTTTTACTACTAAGGGTAGTTCAACAGTTTTTAACGGTAACACTTTTGCCGTTATTTTTATAAAAAGATAATTCTGTCGTTTTGTTACTATGACAACACTTCCGTTGTGGGGTCCACCAATGATTGTGCCGTTATACGGATATTCCCTAACAAAAAGAATATTCTCCGACCAAACGAATATTTTATAACAACTTGTATACTTTGCAAAAATCTTCACATATCACCCTTAACTTTAACCCTTTATCAATTTAACCATTTACAAAATAAAATAATAATTATAAGAAAATTGAATACTTTTATTTCATAAAATTCGGGGTCTTACACATACGATCTTCTACTCAACGCATCAGCTACCACGCTCAATTTTTCCACGATAATATTGAATAGTATGGTTGTAATCTTCAACAGCTCGAACCAATGTCTTTGGCGCATTTCACGTTCGTTTTGGTTGTAGAAATATTTAAGGGTTGAAGAAATGGGTTTTGTACTGGGGTCAGTACAAAATTCTATTTCACACTCTGGGGTAAGCCAGGAAGTTCTTCGAGAATACGTCAGGAAATTTATTAACGATAGAAATATCATTTAAAAACTGTGACTCTCATCCAAGACTTGGATAACACGTCACATTGATACCTATTAACTTGCCACCGCTATTCACGACGTCCCCTACGGATATTCTGGCTTCGGTGTATTCCAAGACTTGGAAGTCACCAGCGAAAGGCTCGGGGCTCTTTACTTATGGCTTGATATGACAATGATTGACTTTAGTGGTTTGGTTGCTTGAATTCACATAATAGGTTGGTTAGGAATATGAAATCTAACAACCTTACGAAAAGCAGATGAGTAGTTAACCAATCGATTCCTAAAATTTCATCAAAGGCAAGTATTTTCAAAGAGATACGATCGACAGGTAACATGATTGTGCCCACATTCTACATAAGGAATTCACCAGATAAAGGCTCGGGACTCTTTACTTATGGCTTGATATGACAATGATTGACTTTAGGGTTTGGTTGCTTGAATTCGCATAATAGGTTGGTTAGGAATATGAAAGCTAACAACCTTACGAAAAGCATGATGAGTAGTTAACCAATCGATTCCTAAAATAGCATCGAAGGCAAGTATTTTTAAAGAGATAATATCGACAAGTAATGTGAAAGTGTCATTTTGAATTAAACAAGATTTATAAACAGTGGATGTAACGAAGGTTTCTCCTAACAGAGTTTTAACCGATAAGTAAAAGTCTAATTTCTCCAGAGTTAAGTTCAAACATTGAACACAACTAGGTGAAATAAAAGAGTGAGTAGAACCGCTATCTAACAAGGTATAGACTTCGTAAGAGTTTATGATTAACTTACCCGTGAAACTTTGTTCAGGTTCCTCGTCACAAAAAAAATGCTCTCTCTTAAACTACCGATTTTAACTTTTCTGGGACATCCCAGTTGGACTTAACTTTGCTGTAGAGTACATTCCACCCTTAATTGCTTCGTCACATTCCTGATCCATGATTCGAATCATTACTCTTCGATCCATATCGAATTGGGGTTGACCGCTCTGCACAGGGTAATTCTGAATTTGATGTTGGATTCTCCCAATTGTTGTCCAAAAAGCAAAATCTATTTCATCTATTTTGGCTTTATTGGATCAGACGTCTTTTTCTACAATATCTACGCGTCGTGCTGCTTTTACCCATGCATCATCTATTCTTATTCGTTTAGTTGCTTCTTCTTTCATCAGAACTTTGATCATAGCATTCTCAGATTCCAGCTCTAATATCTTATACTCTGCCAAAGAGTGCTTCTTTTCAAGCATCGCACATCGGGTAACACAATTTTGAATTGTTACATCTCTTTGCTCCACGGCACCTTTGCCGCTTCTTGACTGCTTCTTCCAACTCATGAATACTATTTTGTAATTCTAAATTTCGATCATAAAATTCTTCTAATAAATTCTCCTCAGGTTCCTCTTCTTCCTCTTCTTCCTCACTCTCATCTGCTTCCTCTCTCAACTACTAGCTCTAAAGTGCAACTATTAGTTCTTCACTCACCACATAGATATCTCTAATTTCTTCTTTATTCGACATCATATTAACTTTGTTTAGTGATTAAAGGTGTCTCAACGGTCTCATTCACTCCATTGTTAACATTTTTTCATTTTCACCCATTTTCAAACACCGCCACAAAACAAGAGTTAATTAACATATCACATATTATCCCTATACTCTGACCAACCAATTAAATAGCAAATAAACTTAGGTAGGTCATACTAGCGAAGGAATTCCCGTCTCTCCCCCTCTAGTTCTTGTCTCACATCTCGACCTGGGATCATATCCTAGCTTTGATACCAACCTGTGACGCCCCAAAATAGGTATACATCACCCATCTTGAGTCGCCAAATACATGGTACATAATACAAATACAAACTTAATTATATAACAGTCGTGTAATATACGACAAAACATAGCTGAGAGTTTAAACATGAATGTTGCCTTCTAGAAAATATCCACTCTCAGATAGAGTCCTCATTACATTTATTATCACACTATTTTATAGAATAGTGAGGACTACTAATACACCATCTTGGACCATCACTCCGTTCCCCGACTAGTCCTGGCTACGTTCTCATTTCCTGAAGATAACAGTGAAGAAAGGGTGAGCTCACTAGCCCAGTAAGAAATATTATGACTAAGATAATGCAGAATAAATTATCATTAGCCTTCAACAATATTAAACTGATAAAATACAATAGACATCAAGTTTAACTGCAGCGGAATAAGAAATCCATTAGAAGAGTCAAGTAGAGCATGATATCTACTATCTTCTATGATTTAAAATGTTTTCATCAATTTTTATCGCTGAGACTCAGCTTCATAAATAAACCATATCATCGAATCTTCCCTGCACTACGGGCCAGAGATATTCATTAAACCATTAATGGTCATGATTATACCGAATAATCCCTGATCATAATCATACCAAAAACTGTCCATCCATCATTCGTCACATTACGGTCATGATTATACCGAATAATCCCTGGTCATAATCATACCAAGTCCATCTATGCACGTTAAGCCAAAGATGACTTTCATCACAATATAAGCATGAGGATGATGACAATGACATAATAATTCAATAAAACAAGTTCAAGAATAAATTTTAAAGATTTATAAGTTAATTTATCTTGAAATCAATTACGTCCAAATTGTCAACATGATACTGCTTTGTGGAGTAAAATTCAAGAATGCTCAGAAAATATTTGCATGAAAAGATACCAGATGAAGCGCAAATATCCAGGATATTCTACTAATTTCATGGAGTATAGAAGCCAAAACTTTAACCAAATGAGTATCATAGAATATATGAAAGCGCAAATGGATTTTCACCGCCATGCAGAATCCACGTAGACAGATCATTTCCACAATTTAATAAGGAATGAATACGAAGGATCATTCACCATGTATGTGATAATCCATATAGACAGGTTATTTCAACAGAATAATTAAGAATGGAAGCAGGTCATGCGTAATCCGCACAGACAGGATATTCCAATAGAATAATAAAGAATGAAATAACATAAGAATTCACCATGCATGCGATAGACCGCACAGACAGGTTATTCCAATAGAATAATAAAGAATTGAACCAGGTCTAGTGTAATCCGCAAAGACAGGATATTCCAACAGAATAATAAAGAATGGAATAACAAAGAATTCACCATGCATGCGATAGATCATGCATAGGCGAGTTATTCCAACGTAAATAATAAAGAATGGAACCGGTCTAGTGTAATCCGCTTACGATGTGATATTCCAATAGAATAATAAAGAATGGAATAACAGAAGAATGCCACCATGTATGCGGTACTTCGCATAGACAGGTTATTCCAACATAATAATAAAGAATGGAATAACAGAAGAATTTCATCATGTATGCAGCACTTCGCATACACAGATTATTCCAATATAATAATAAGGAATGGAATAACAATATCTCTCTTCATGAATACAAAAGAAATAATACCCCTTACCTTAGAAAGAAATTGGATACTGGAGTAGAGAGGTAGCAGACTTCTCTTCTTCTTTCTCTCTATAATTTCTCTCTATAATAATTGCTCTAAAGAATTAGTGAATTGGTGAGAAATGAATGAAGAATGAGCTTCTATTTATAGGAAAATATAGTTTTGATAATTGCACGTTTTGGGGCTCAAAATATTACAGTACAATACCTTCAACTTTTCTTTTATTTTTAATTTAGTCCTGCAAGTATTATCAAACTTGCACCACCTCCCCTAATAATAAATAATGTGAATCAATAGTACACACATGTGAACAAATAGTTATAATCATGTGAATTAATAGCGCTTAATTGCTCATTTATCCAGATTAATTACATCGTCAAGATAACTTCCAGACATCAATTAATATCGAAATAAATGTCGATATCCACTAACACTAATAATTTCAACACAATGGAACTATCAATTTCATCTTTAATCAACACGAACTTACTCATCATTAATATTTTAACTCACAATATTTAACAACCAGGTCGTTCCTAGGAAAGAGGGGGCTTTTCGATAAGGATTTCTCCTTATTGGCGCGCAATTAGATGACCAAATCTCTCTTTGACAGAACTTCTAGACATTGTAAATATTACAATTTAATAATATGAATAACTTTGTCGTCTCAATTATTGATTTAATAATATATCATATAAATGCGATGATCTTTGTGACAATAATCGAATCAATAATATGAGAGATATGATGCAATAATTATCATGTAATAATTGAGTATAACCGAGTGACTTCTCACGTAAGCATCAATAATCAATACTGTAGTGTCTACTTATGCAACCACGCCAGACATCAGATTACTTTTACTACCGGGTAATTCAACAGTTTAACAGTAAAACTTCCTCCGTTATTTTTATAAAAAGATAATTATGTCATTTTCTAATTACGACAATACTTTCGTTGTGGGGTCCACCAATGATTGTGCCGTCGTACGAATATTCCCTGTTAAAACGAATATTCCCCGACCAATCGAATACTATATAACCACTCGCTTACTTTGCAAAATTTGTAAATATTACCCATAACTATAATATTATATCAAATCCACACCATAATATTCAAAAATATATTTTGAGAAAATTATTCTTTATTCATAAAATTTGCGGTCTCACAATATACATGAATATTGTCGTATACGTGAATAGTGCCATGTACGTGAATAGTAACCCCGACACGAAAAAGATAAAGTTTCACAATAAAATTCGTATCAATATTTCAGAATAATGATATTAAAGTAAATAACATCATTTACTTAAAAAAATAACATCCCTTACCATAATAATAACAATATCCCTTACTATCCCTTACTATTCCTTACCTCAAAAGAGCAGTACTTCTGATTGGAATGTCGGATATAACGCTGAAGGGAACTTGCACCGTATAGCAATACTCAAGATATCTAAATACTCATAAAAATACGCTCGATAATATCGAGAGAGAAAACTTCAGTTTCTGTTGTGATTTTCAATTCTAACCTAAATACCCTATTTATAAGAAAATGCTTAGAACACCAAAGCAGAAAATTTAATAAAATAATATTATTTATAAAAAATTTCCTACGCACACTTGAAATCAGATTTCAGAATTTTACACATGCAAGTGGGGCCCACCAACATAAAAAACATGTTTTAAATATTTTTTGTAACAAAATCAATTCAGACTCAATTATTGAGTAGTGCCTTCTTACGTAAGAATCAATAATTGGTGCAATACCGTGTGCTACTGTGCAACACCGCGTATTATTGTGTTTTAACCACCGGGTATTCCAATAGTGTTAACGGTAACAACTACGCCGTTATTTATAAAAAAACTCATACTTGCTATTTTCTTCATCCGACAGTTATTCTGTTATGGGGCCCATAAATGGCTGTGCCATCGTACGAGTATTCTTTGATAACAAGAATAATCTACGACCAAACGAATATTCCCGGACAACTATGAGTATTTTATAACCACTTGCGTATTTTGTAAACTTTACATATATCAACCTTAACTTTAACTTTTTATCAATTTAACCATTTACTGAATAATAATTATAAAAAAATTGAATACTTTTATTTCATAAAATTCGTGGTCTTACAATCTCCACTCCTTATAAAATTTCGTCCCCGAAATTTACGTACCTGGTATTTCAAAGAGTTGAGAATACGTTGCTTTTATTTGAGATTCTATCTCCCAGGTCATCATGATTTCTCCATTGCTCATCTCCTGTATTTCAGATATCATTCCAGACTACAGCCTCAAAATAAAGGTTAATTGACATATCACATAATATCCCTATATTATGACCGACCAACAAATAAGCTTAGGTGGGACACACTAGCGAAGGATTTACTCATCTATCCCCTCCTAGTTCTAATCCCGGATCTCCGCCAGAGACCATATCTCTAAGATTTGATACCAACTGTGACGCCCCCAAAATAGGTCCATTCCACCCAACCCATTCTGAGTCGCCAAATACATGAATACAGAAACAACTACAACTTTATTAATACAATTGTCGTGCAAAATACGATAACACATATACTGTGAGTTTTAATACCAAATGTGACTCTTATCCCTTTACTTGGATAGCACCTCACATTGATACATTACATAAAGGTACAGTCAATAACTGTTTTAGAAATTAAAATCTTTGGAAAATGCTCAAGGAAACCTTCGTACATGGGAGGCCATCCATCTAAATTATAACAGATATTATATGACTCGAGAATTATCCTTGGTTGACCCAATAGACCCCAAAGAAAAATGAGAAGATTACTATCATGTTCTTTCCAATGATGAGTCTTCTCCTGACATATAATTATCTCCATTGTCTCCAATTGAGAATTATATTTCAACCAAACTCCAAGATTATATAGGTAGTGCTTGCAGATATACTCAACAAGTGGATGTGCACAACCCTGTCTTATGATAACACGAGGTTGTATGTCATTAGACATCTTGTATGACAGTGGCAAAACACCCTTCCAACGTTGGGTTCGCCTCACCTCAACATCTAAAAAACCACGCTTCTATTCCCTCATTACCCCGCTCGAAACCCAACTACACTCTTATTACATTCGAAAGGAATTGTGAAGCAAAAGGGTGAGCCAACTAACAAGTAAAGAATATCATGACTAAAGATAATTAAATTATCAATAGCCTTTGTCAGTTATGAATCAGAGATTTAGAACATATGGTAGATGATAAAACTTTTCAACCATAGCTGTAGCAGAACGAGTAATCCATTAGAAGAGTCAAATAGACCATAAAGTCTATTATCTTCTCCATGTTAAAAGTCCACCGACAATGTTTTATCCCTGTAACATCAATCAACAGTTTCGGTCCACAATCATATGAATAACTCATAATCATATTTGTGGTTCTAAATTCCTCTTCGCACCCAGGACGAGGATAATTTTTATCACTTGTCTTTACCTGAAACATCACAAATCATGGTTCTACCAAATCATAGTTCCTGTTCATAATCATACTAATAAATTCATCTTTGCACTACGGGCCAAAGATATTCATCAACAGTTCATCTTTCCACTATAAGCCAAAGATATTCAACAACAGGTCATCTTTGCACTACGGGCCAAAGATATTAATATCTCAAAGAAATATATAATCATTTCAGAATTTATATAAACAATAATTATAACCATGTTGATCAATTCACCTTTGCACTTAAGCTAAAGATATTCAATCATAAATTCAATGGTCATGATCATACCAGTCAACAATTCATCTTTGCACTACTGGCAAAAAAAACTCATACTTATCTTTTTCTTCATCTGATAGTTATTCTGTTATGGGGACCACAAATGGCTGCGCCATTGTACGAATATTCTCCGACAACAAGAATATTCCACGACCAAACGAATATTCCTGGACAACAATGAGTATTTTATAACCACTTGTGTATTTTGTAAACTTTACATATATCACCCTTAACTTTAACTTTTTATCAATTTAACCATTTACTGAATAATAAATATAAAAAAATTGAATACTTTTATTTCATAAAATTCGGGGTCTTACATTAAATTAGCAATTAGTTTCCCAATATTAAAATATAAACTAAGTAGCATTTACTTAGTTTCTTACTACTAAAATAAAATTAAATAAAATTAATTTAGTTTATTAAATAAAATAAATTTTAAAAATTAGTTAATATAATATAATACAAAATAATGTAAAATAAAATAAAATAATAAATTAAATTAAATTTAATAAAATCAAATAAATTTGATTTAATTTAATAAATAAATTAAATTTAATAAAAATATATTTAAAAATATATAATATAATAGAAATAAAATACAATTCAATAAAGAATAAAATAAAATAAAAATAAAAATAATAAAATCAAATTGAATCAAATAAAATAAATTTAATTAAAATAATTTAAATTAAATTAAATTGAAAATAAATTAAATTTAACAAATTTAATTTAATTAAATAAAATAATTTAAAAATTATATAATATAATACAAAATAAAATAAAATATTCAATTAAATTAAATTAAAATAATTACAAAATTAAATTAAATTAAATTAGAACTTATATAATATAATACAAAATATAATAAAAAAATAATAAATTTAATTTGATTTAATAAAATAAAATAAAATGATTTAATTAAATTTAATTTAATAAATTAAATTTAATAAATAAATAAATAAACCATTTATATACTATAATATAATATACTACAAATTAAAATAAAAGAAAATATAATAATAAACTAAGTAGGAGTGAATGTCGAATAGTAGTCTCTATAGATTCCAAATAACAATTCTTATAAACTAAGTACCACTTACTTAGTTTATCCTTGGAAAAATAAACTAAGTAGGAGTGAATGTGGAACAGTAGTCTCTATAGATTCCAAATAATAATTCTCATAAACTAAGTACTACTTACTTAGTTTATCATTGACAAAATAAACTAAGTAGGAGTGAATGTCGAACAGTAGTCTCTATAGATTCCAAATAACAATTCTCATAAACTAAGTACCACTTACTTAGTTTATCATTGGCAAAATAAACTAAGTATCATTTGCTTAGTTTGCCACAAATTTTAATAAATACAATAATACTCTCCCTACATATATTTACTCTTCCATGTATGCAGGTTTCGACATAGCAGTTGCAGGTAATAGTACTCCAACCGATTTCTCGACAGTAATTAAAAAAAAGGGGTCGTAGTTCCTATTTGTGTCCTATACTCGAATAATAAAGTTAATTGAATTACTGCAGACATTCCTCACTGTTCCATCATAACAGATGGCAACATCCGGAAGGAGTGCCATTAAGTTGTTGAACAAAGTTCTAGGTTAAGCAACCCTCTAGATGAGCGAACGATCACTTCTCTGCTAGGAATGAATTATCTCCCCATATGGGTCCGATCCATGACATAGACAACTTCTCACCGCTTCGAATTCCTCAGATGGGTATTTCTTGAAAGTAGTATGCACACAAGCCAATCATGTTTGATGATAAAGCATATACTTTGTAACAATCTTATTCATTTATTAATAAATAGTATTAATTTATTAAAGACTTTTAATTATATACATAATGTTGCTTTATAATATGTGATAAACTCATAGGTTTAAGCAATGCTTTTAGAATAATGGTGATGATCATTCTAATGAGATCTAAATTCTTAGAAAGCTTAAAACTAAAATAATTCCCAATCGTTGGATTACTAAATTGGGGATTAGTGAATTCGGATAGATTGGTACATATGTTGCTTGCTCCTTGGATGAGGATGATTGATCTCATGATCATTTGTCTGGAGACACTAAAGCAAGTATGTGGGTGCTTATTAGAGAATAAGTTCACTGAACGTGGCTCGCTAAGGAATACCTAATGGAGTTTTACTTGCCTGTCAATAGGAATTCATGTAGTTATAGTAGTACAAGTGATCCTTGGACTTGAGATCATCATAGTATCTTGTGTATAATGAGTTATACTTTGACTTATTCTTCAAGACCCTTAGGGTATATCAAAGGGTATGCTTGGGTATAATAAATTGTACATGGAGATAATGTATGATCAATAAAGAATCTACCACTTCTAGTAAAAGAAGAGAAATGTCTTATGTGATTCGATAAATGACAACCTAGTAGTCCTTGGCTAATGCAGAATGAAATTAGAAAGGAGTTTCTAATTTGCATTATTTGGAGTTGTGCATTTAAGAGTTGAAATACATATAATTAAATAAAATAAGACTTGACAGTAAACCCATGTCTTATATTTAATTGAGACATTGTATGGTGGAAGGATTGAATTGTACGGTAACTATTTACTCAAAGGTTCTTTTATGATTAATGTTAAAATCTATATTATTTGGAAAGTCGTTGATCGCTAGGGAGGCTTATCCCTATTATAGAATAAATATTATTTATTTAAATAAATTAATAGTTTAATTTATTTATTTAAATAAGATTAGAATTGTTCTAATTGATTTATTCACAACTGGTTTAATATGGAAAACCTAAAGGGTCACACCATAAAAGGAAGAATAATTATTTAAGAAGTTAATTGCATAATCGTAATAATAAGTTAAGTATATTTAATTTAATCTATGGTGATAGAATAAATTAAATAGCTTAATATTATTATTTAATATTTTGAAAATATTAAATATAAATTAATAAGAGGAGTCTTATTATTATTATTACCATTATTATTATTTAATTCCTAAAGGAGTTTGGGAATTAATTAATAAAAGTACTCTCATATATTCCTAATAAGAGTAGGAGGTTAAATTAATTTAAAAGTTTAATTAATTATCCCTAATAAGATTAGGGAGCTTAATTAATTAAAGAAAATTAATTAATTAAATAATATCCTATTTTCTAATTAGATTAGAAGGGTTAACTGATATCTTTATAAGAGGAGTCTTATATCAGATATCAATAGACGTGATTCCAATTGTTGGATAGTACGCTCTTTTTCTATGAGAGATAGAAAAACTAGGGTTTTGCCAAACACCCATCTTCTTGAATCTTTCTTCTTCCTTGGTGGATCACCTCTAGAGGCCAAACATTTGGGTGGTTAACATTGATCAAAGGAAGGAACCAAACATGGTAGATTCATGTTGAACGCGAAAAGATTTGGAGGTGAACTTGTACCTGAGGAAGCTCAAATCTTCAAGGGTATGGTTCTTGTTCTTTATCTTTTCGTTTAATTAATAATTATGCATAAAGGATGATCCGGGTATACGGTTTGTAAAATTTTAAAACTCTGATTTTCACGTTTTCGCTTATTTTATGCAATTTGATCGCATTCATGAATATTACAAACCTAACAGTTCTCATAGAACGTCTCACCTTTTTTTTTCTATGAGAACTATCCATTTGAGGAATTTAGAGTGGTGAGAAGTTGTCTATGTCATGAATTGGACCCATATGGGGAGATGATTCATTCCTAGCAGAGAAGTGATCGTTCGTTCATCTAGAGGGTTGCTTAACCTAAAACTTTGTTCAATAGCTTAATGGAACTCCTTCGGGATGTTGTCATATGTTATGATGGAACAGTGAGGAATGTCTGCAGTGATTGAATTAACTTTATTATTAAAGTATAGGACACAGACAGGAACTAAGACCTCTCTTTTTCCCAGTTGCTGACTCAAGTAGGGTCTATAGATTTCAAATAACAATTCTTATAAACTAAGTACCACATACTTAGTTTATCATCATTGGCAAAATAAACTAAGTAGTATTTGCTTAGTTTGCCACAATTTTTAATAAACTCCATAATACTCTCCCTTTAATCTTCAATACACTCAATAATATATGTACTATACTTTGAAACTTAGAAACCCATTTAACATTCACTCAGTGGGAGTGAATGTCGATCAGTCCCTAATTTGGGACTGTTATTGGATGTTATGTCTCTCACTTAGGCCGGTGCCAATACGAAACGGTAAGTTTTTGTTATTTTGAGGATTTTTTGACTGTTAACTCTATATGTTCTCCGAGTGCATACTTAGATTAAATTATCTTAGTCTATTTCGTGTGCTTGGAGACCACGGGGAGGTTCTACCAAAATTTTCTTAAAACTCATGAAACGTACTCAACGTGTTTGCACTAGTGACGAGACGCATCCAATAACGGGATAGAAGCCTTACCTTGTCCTGTAGAGTGGAGATACTAGGTAAATCTAATTCATGCATGAATATCCAAATTAACTGAATGCGTCTTACGTGTAGTTAAAAATGTCGGTCATTTGGAGTTGGATGTCTTAGTAGGATACCCAAAGGATGGGAGGATTAGTCTTAGCTTATCGTGTTGGGGTGTCAGATTTTTTGAACAAAGCACTAGAACATACGAATGATCCAAACGGGAAGATGTGATGCCTGTGTGTCAAGTGTAAAAACCTAATTTGGAAGAAAGTCGATGAGATTAAATTCGACTTATTTTCTCGTGGATTTATGGATGGTTACTTCGTATGGTCTCATCACGGGGAATCAGAAGTGATTGAAAATATTGTGGAACAACCAATTCCACGGGAATCATACGTCAAAAACTATGATCCAGTGGAGATGTTGGTCGATACTTATGGCCTTACTAATATTGACTAGGCTGAAAATGAACATTCTTCAAGCAGTACGAAGAAAGTGCCAAATGATACAACTGCTGCCTTTTACAAGTCGCTATCTGAATCTGGGGTCGCGTTGTATCCGGGAAATGATACGGACACCAAGCTTTCTGCAGTGACAAAGCTCTTACACTTCAAGAATGAGCACGACTGTAGTGAGAGAGGTTTCAATGATTTGCTTGCTATAATTGGACAGTTCTTACCCAAGGATCATACACTTCCTGTGAATTATTATGAAGTGAAGAAGATGGTCAAGGGGTTAAATATGGGGTATCAGAAAATCGATTTTTGTGAGCAGGATTGCATGTTATACTATGGGGATGATAGAGATAAGGGACAGTGTGATATATGCAGCTTACCGCGCTACAAGGTTACAAAACATGGGGGGAAGGAGAAACATGTTCCTAGGAAAATCTTACGGTACTTTCCACTTGCGCTGAGACTTCAATGGATATTCATGTTGTCTCATACAGCTCAACATATGAGTTGGTATCGAATAAGGGATGTCGTGCCTGGTCAGCTGACTCACCTAGTGGATGGAGATGAATGGAGGAGATTTGATGCAAATTATCCTGAGTTTGCGGAAGAAGTTAGGAATGATAGGCTTGGCATGGCTAATGATGGCTTTTTCCCTTTTAATAATTTTATCCACCCGTACTCAATTTGGCCAGTCATTATGGTCGCTTATAATCTTCCACCGGCAATGTGCATGAGGGATCCGTATTTGTTCTTGACTTTACTCATTCTGGGGGATAAAAGTCCTACAAAAGACCTTAACGTGTACTATGACACCCCCAAAATAGGTATACATCACCCATCTTGAGTCACCAAATACATGGTACAGAATACAAATACAAACTTAATTATACAACTATCGTGTAATATACGACAAAACATAGCTGAGATTTTAAACAAGAATGTTGCCTTCTAGAAAATATCCACTCTCAAATAAAGTCCTCATTACATTTATTGTCACACTATTTTATAGAATAGTGAGGACTACTAATATACCATCTCGGACCATCACTCCATTCCCCGACTAGTCCCGGCTACGTTCTCATTTCCTCAAGAGAACAATGAAAGCAAAAGGGTGAGCTCAACTAGCCCAGTAAGAAATATTATGACTAAGATAATGCAGAATAAATTATCATTAGTCTTCAACAATGTTAAATTGATAAAATACAATAGACATCAAGTTTAATTGCAGCGAAATAAGAAATCCATTAGAAGAGTCAAGTAGAGCATGATATCTACTATCTTCTAGGATTTAAAATGCTTTCATCAATTTTTATCGCTGAGACTCAGCTTAATAAATAAACCACATCATCGAGTCATCCCTGCACTACGGGCTAAGGATATTCATTAAATCATCAATGGTCATGACTGTGACAACCGTAATTTTGTAATTTAATTTTAATATTTATTTGATTGAATAAATATTTTTCGATGAATTAATTATTAAATTAAATAATTAATTGATGAAGTTGTGATAGATTAATTTAATTATATGTGTTACATTTATTAAATTAATGTGGAGAATTATTTTATTCAAAGTATGTGATTATGTGAGCTTATTGGATTAAAAGAAATATTTAATAAGCCTATGTTATTTTAATTAATTTAATTATTAATTAGAGATTTAATAATTTGATATTATTAATCAAAGAGAATTTGAATTATGAGACTATGTGAATTAATGAGAAATTATTATATTTTATTTAAAGTAAATTAAATAAGATATTGGATTTATTTTATATGGATGTGACATTATTTAAACTATATGATAATGATTTATTAAATTAAATGATTTTTGAATTATTTCCTTGCTAGCCAAACATGGCCTTAGAGGGAGTTGAGAGCAGTTACCCATGATTGGGTAACTGACCACAACTCGTCAGACACTTCTTTATTATACGCCTTCCCCTCCCTTTTTCTTCATTAGTTTTCCTAAGTCTAGATAGTGTCAAAGAGAGTTTCAGAGAAAGATACAAGAGAGAGTTGAGAATTCAGAGTTTTGGTGGAGGAGGAATTCACTTCCTAGTAAATTAATCTACGCTTGGGTAATCTCTTCAACCCAATTTATATATTTTATGTCTTTTAAGTTTCATGAATATGGCTTAAGTTTTCTGTGAGTCTCTGTATTTGGGAAATTCAGTTGTTATAAGAATATATGTAATAATTTGAGTTGTATGGCATATTTTATGTATATATTGTGGGTTTCCATATCTTCAGTTTCATGAAATTATACAGTAAAAGATTTCAGAGTACGTGATATGGCCATATGGCCTTATACGTGATTTTTATATGCCAAACATAAATTATTTTGCAAAAATTCACACATTGATATGATTATACATGTTAAAATGAACAAAATGAAACTTGAATGGTTGGATTTGGCTTTATAACGAATCCGTAGCATTAAAATCCATGTTTTTGTTCAAGAACTTGAAGAACATCAAGAACAGTCCAATTTGCATGCTTTAATTATGTGATTATGTGTTTTAATGGGTGAAAATCACTCTATAGATGTTAAGTATTGATTATGTATGAATTATAACATGTGGGTATGTGTAATTTGGTGAAATTAGTGTTAAGAAGTGTTGATTTCGCTGAATTATGTGTTCTTCGCGAACTAGAAATTCAGAGTCTGGGGTTTCGCGCCGTGGTGCCAACTCCCAGTTCATTTCTCGCACCGCAACGCCAAGTATCAGTCAGTCATGACGTTCGCAATGCACCAAGCCACTAAGAGTTAGTAGAAAAGTGAAATATAATACCACTTAGCAGAATGTCTAGAAAATAATTTTTTTTAAGTGTTCAAGTATAGAAATGTGTTAACAACTTAGTCTAATGATTATAAAGACTTGTCAGACCTATAATGAGATGTTAAAATAAGTTCTTAACATGTCCATAACACAATTACGTGTGGATTGAATGATCGAATGCATAATTAGTTTAATTTTTCGTGAAGTCTTAATTTTACACTAAGTGTAATAATTGACTAAGTATAGTCATGATGTCGAGATTAGACAAAGAATAATTTATGATGTTTAGTACATTATTATTGACTGGTATTGTGAATGTAATTGGTATGTAGGATTTAATTCAAAGAACGAGTTTGTTTAAGTGTAATCTACGCACGAGGCAAGTTTCTAAACCTTATCTTGTTACATTGAGCAAGTTTTCTAACTCTACATTTACGTTGAGCAAGTTTCTTACCCTAAACTTTCATTGATCAAGTTTCCTAACCCTACTTTTTATCGTTATATAAGTTGATTAATTCATCTTTCGATATTGAGAAAGTTCTAATTTTTATTGATCAAGCCTGTCTTGTATATTAAAGTTTATTAATCTTAAAGCATGATGTTGTTATACAATAATTATTCTATTGTATACCTTTTGAGATGTTATTCAAGTTAAATATTCATTTACTGTTAAACCTTGTTAGACTAGTGAACCCTTATTGATTCGACTAGTCCATAGTTGATGAGCGTTCTAAATTTCAGAACCCCTTGATGAATTATCCAAACCAAACTTCCTTTGGTGCGGACTCGAATGTCAAACCGAGATGAACAACCTCAGTATAGGGATTATTTACGCTTTAGCATTAAAATATTGTGCACAAAGATGGTACTAAGGGTCGATCCCCTAAGTACGAGAAGAAGAGTCCATAGTCTTATGATCATAAAGGTTTCAAGTATAAACACTTGACAACCTAGGACATAGTTCAAGGTCTTATGACCCTCAGAAGTTCTTTTGATTCTTGTTATTCATTCTTGATTCAAAAGTTGAGCTTTATTTCAGAAGTTTTTAATTCATTCATATGTTATTCTTAGTCATTTGTTATATCGTTATACTTGTGGGAAATTGTGCTCACTCTTGCGTAATAATAACATTGCAGTTAAGAACGAAAGAGCAGACGAACCTTCCACTAGTAAAGGCAATGACAAGCTTAGCAAGTAATGAAGACTGATTATTTATGTGGTTATGTAATGATATTTAGAATTGATGTTACTTAAGACTTATTTGTTTAAGATTCCGCATAGATGTTTTAAGGTTAGAGTAACCTGGGATTTATTTATGATGCAGTTGATGTAACCCCATAAGGGGAGAGATTTATTATTTATTTCTATCTATTGCATGGTTTGCATTTATTTATGGGTAGATATATAGATGATGCTTGTATAGTGAACACCAAATCCTGTGGAAATGGAAGTACTGGATTTGGGGGTGTCATAGGTTGGTATCAAAGCTATAGGTTATGAACCTTAGGTGGGGGAACAACCTTAGGTAATAGCCTTGTAGGAGATCGAGAACATAGTGGTGGTAAACTCTTACCGAGTTCTAAGAAATGAATTTCTGAATTCATTGAAGATAATAAAAGACTTTATGTGCTTATGTGTTCGCTAGCACGGATTAGTAACTAAAACTTAAAATTTTGTTGTCAGGATGTCGGATATTGAGGAGTTAGTCGAGCTGGGGAGGAGGAACCCCGATTACCTATAGAGGAGGAGCCCCGAGACATTCATGTCATCAGGGAACAACTTGTACAGAGAGTGCCATCTCCGTTGATCACTGTTGCTGGTCAGGAGCATGAGCCGGAGACAGATCCAGAGGAGGATCCTGAGGAAGAGGAAGAAGAGGAGTTCCCATCAAACTCCATTGATGCAGAGATGTATGATGCACTCTATGATCGTAACGTAGAGTTGCAGGATACTGTTCGGGATCTGACTGAGCAGGCGGTTAGTCAGCAGATTACTATTGAGCATAGGGATAGAGAGATTGTGACTCTTCACACACGTTTAGGAAACATGGAGTGGGATTTGGTTCATGAGAAGGGTCAGACCGAGGATAAGTCCGCAGAAATAGAGAAGTTAAAGAAGGATCTGAAGGAGAGCTAAGAGAGGCTTGCCATAGCAGAGGAGGGCTGGGTACGAGAGTCACGTCGTGTTGATCGTGCAGAAGATGATCGCCGTGCGAAGAAGGCTAAACTTGAGGAGACGTAGTCTATACTACAAAATGCAATGGATGCGGTCCAAGATCAAGTTAGGAAGTATCCAATCCAGTTTGAGGATCTACCATCATATATGCTAGATCGCAGAACGATGTGCCGCATCATGAAGGAGGAACGTAGCAAGGCCATCCAGCGCCTTAACAGACAGTGATAGTATTAGTTTAAATATGTGAAAACTATTTGATAGTTAATGATGTAAATTCCGATGTGATTATAAACAAAGGATTATGTTGATGTTTTAAATACTGTAAATTCTTTATCTTGGGATAGTTGATGCAAATAGTAGTGATGCTATCTTATGATGTAAAGACTTTTGAATTAAATGAAAAGTCAAAGTTTATTTGAAGTAATGTGTTAAGTGAGTTATGATTAAATGTTTAGTTAAGTCTTAAATGTTTTAGAGATTGAGTAAAGATCTAATAAGCATTCTTAACAAAAATATGCTGCCTAGAAGACAAAATCGTCAGCAAACCCAGGAAGGGTCAACAAACAATAACAACGACACCAATGCTAACTCCGTTCAGCAATTGGTAAACCTTTTAGCTGGAGCACTTAATAATCAACCCCAAGCTCCACCAAATACTTCGCTTAAGGACTTCAAGGTGGTGGGACTGCCAGAGTTTAAGGGTTCCATAAACCCAATTGAAGCTCAGACGTGGGTAATGGAGATGGAGAAGGTGTTCGATGTTGCTAGGGTAAGGGAAGATCAGAAGACTGCGTATGTAATGTTTATGCTGAAGTCTGAAGCCAGCTATTGGTGGAAGGCAAACAAAGTGAGAGGAGGTGAAGGTGTAATATCCTGGGAAAGATTTAAAGAGATGTTCTTCGAGATGTATTTCTCAACCAGTTCACAAAATCAGATGGAAGTCCAGTTTCTAGAGTTGAAGCAGGGAAATATGTCAGTAGCTGATTATGCGATAAGGTTTAATGAGTTGGCTAGGTTCGCCACATACCAAGTGCACACTGATGAGAGAAAGGCAAGACGATTTGAGCAGGGACTGAAGCCTGGTTGTATAACAAAGTATCAATGTTCTAATTGAACACTTTTGGGGGAGTGTTAGAGAAGGCCATACTTGCTGAGGGTGGAAGTGATGTAGTAACGAAGTAAAATCAGGAGCAGAAGAAGAAGAAGAAGAAGAAGAAGAGTGAGAAGGAAGGTAATAACAAGACTGGTGGGAGTAGCACTGGGGGTAATCACAATCAGAAGAGGAAGTGGTCTGAAAATTCGTCGATCGGAAGTTAACAGGGAGGGCAGAAGAAGAAGATTGAACCGTGCCCAACCTGCGGAAAAATGCATTTGGGAGTTTTCCTGAAGGGGAAGAGAGTGTGCTACAATTGTGGTCAGGAAGGCCACATAGCACCAAACTGTCCGAACCCAAAGAAGGGTGCATGCTTCACATGTGGATCAAAGGACCATCTTGCAAGAGATTGTTTTAAGAAGGGATCGGGAGGGACGAGTTCAGGAGGAAATAGAGGAAATACTGGTGGAAGCACTCTAACAATTGCAGGACCAACCGCAACCAATAGACCAACAAATTAACGCTTCAACATGGCAAGGCAGGACGCCAGATGCATCTCTCGCGATGTGGTGTCAGGTATCATTCCGATCAATAAAGTTAATGCTTATGTGTTATTTGATTCGGGTGCTACTTGCTCATTTATATCCGATGACTTCGCTAAGAACTTAGAATTGTTTAAGGACGAGTTAGAATACCCCATGAACATAGAAATTGTGAATAGAGAAATTATCCCTGTTAAGTATGTGCACAAGAACTGTAGAATAGATATTAAGGGTAATATCATGAACGTAGATCTTATCCTTATTCGACTTGGAGAATTTGATGTTATTTTGGGTATGGATTGGTTATCCAATTATGGGGCGATAATTGACTGCCAGAAGAAGCGTATTAACCTTATGACTCCCTCAAGGTTATGTTTTATGGTAGCAAAGTCGCCTGAACAAGCGAGTTAATCCGGCGATGATGCGAGCGGAAAGATTTTTAAGGCAAGGTACATGTAGGATATCTAGCTTACATAGTCGATAGTCGTAAAGAGAATCCAAAAATTGATGAGATTCCGGTAGTGAGAGATTTCGCAGACGTATTTCCGAATGATTTGCCGAGACTTCCTCCAAATAGAGCAGTTGAATTCGTTATCGATTTGGCTCCAGGAACGGCCCCAATATCGAAGGCACCGTACCGAATGGCACTGGTAGAGATGAAAGAACTGATGGTCCAACTATAAGAATTACTGGATAAAAAGTATATTCAACTAAGCGTATCACCGTGGGGAGCGCCGGTTTTATTTGTGAAGAAGAAGGATGGAACAATGCGACTCTGCATAGACTATAGAGAACTGAATAAGGTCATGATTAAGAATATGTATCCATTACCGCGAATCGACAACTTGTTCGATCAGTTAAAGGGAGCAAAATACTTTTCGAAGATAGATTTGAGAAGTGGTTATCATCAACTGAAGGTGAGACCAGAGGATGTACCGAAGATAGCGTTTAGAACACGATATGGTCACTACGAATTTTTGGTAATGTCATTTGGCCTAACGAATGCTCCTGCAGCATTTATGGGCTTAATGAATGGAATGTTTAAGCCGTTTTTGGACAAATTCGTGGTGGTATTTATAGATGACATTTTGGTATATTCGAAAACCAAGGAAGAACACGAAGAGCATTTGAGGTTGACATTAGAGACATTGAGAAGGGAGAAGTTGTATGCTAAGTTTTCAAAATGTGAATTCTGGATTGAAAGAGTACAATTTCTTGGACATGTGATTGATAAAAACGGAATTTTGGTGGATCCCTCCAAAGTCGAAGCTGTGATTAACTGGGATTAGCCGAAGACACCGTCGGAAGTAAGAAGTTTTCTTGGATTGGTAGGTTATTACAAAAGATTCATTCAGGATTTTTCCAAGATCGCAACTCCGCTGACGAATTTGACTAGGAAATCGGTGAAATTCGTTTGGACGGAGAAGTGTGAGGAAAGCTTTCAAGAATTAAAGAGGAGGTTGAATTATTTCCTTGATAGCCAAACATGACCTTAGAGGGAGTTGAGAGCAGTTACCCATGATTGGGTAACTGACCACAACTCGTCAGACGCTTCTTTATTATACGCCTTCCCCTCCCTTTTTCTTCATTAGTTTTCCTAAGTCTAGATAGTGTCAAAGAGAGTTTCAGAGAAAGATACAAGAGAGAGTTGAGAATTCAGAGTTTTGGTGGAGGAGGAATTCACTTCCTAGTAAATTAATCTACGCTTGGGTAATCTCTTCAACCCAATTTATATATTTTACGTCTTTTAAGTTTCATGAATATGGCTTAAGTTTTCTGTGAGTCTCTGTATTTGGGAAATTCAGTTGTTATAAGAATATATGTAATAATTCGAGTTGTATGGCATATTTTATGTATATATTGTGGGTTTCCATATCTTCAGTTTCATGAAATTATACAGTAAAAGATTTCAAAGTACGTGATATGGCCATATGGCCTTATACGTGATTTTTATATGCCAAAAATAAATTATTTTGCAAAAATTCACACATTGATATGATTATGCATGTTAAAATGAACAAAATGAAACTTGAATGGTTGGATTTGGCTTTATAACGAATCCGTAGCATTAAAATCCATGTTTTTGTTCAAGAACTTGAAGAACATCAAGAACAGTCCAATTTGCATGCTTTAATTATGTGATTATGTGTTTTAATGGGTGAAAATCACTCCATAGATGTTAAGTATTGATTATGTACGAATTATAACATGTGGGTATGTGTAATTTGGTGAAATTAGTGTTAAGAAGTGTTGTTTTCGCTGAATTATGTGTTCTTCGCGAACTAGAAATTCAAAGTCTGGGGTTTTGTGCCGCGGTGCCAACTCCCAGTTCATTTCTCGTCTTAGATATGCTTCATCATTTATGGCGCCAAATATCAGTATGAGTCATGTTATGCATGGCAAAGCCAAGAAGAGTTAAAGATAAAAGTGGTATAAGTACCCACTTTAGCGTAATGTCCGTAAAATAATTTTTTTTAAGTGTTCAAGTATAGAAATGTGTTAGCAACTTAGTCTAATGATTATAAAGACTTGTTAGACCTATAATGAGATGTTAAAATAAGTTCTTAACATGTCCATAACACAATTACATGTGGATTGAATGATCGAATGCATAATTAGTTTAATTTTTCGTGAAGTCTTAATTTTACACTAAGTGTAATAATTGACTAAGTATAGTCATGAAGTCGAGATTAGACAAAGAATAATTTATGATGTTTAGTACGTTATTATTGACTGGTATTGTGAACGTAATTGGTATGTAGGATTTAATTCAAAGAACAAGTTTGTTTAAGTGTAATCTACGCACGAGGCAAGTTTCTAAACCTTATCTTGTTACATTGAGCAAGTTTTTTAACTCTACATTTACATTGAGCAAGTTTCTTACCCTAAACTTTCGTTGAGCAAGTTTCCTAACCCTACTTGTTATCATTATATAAGTTGATTAATTCATCTTTCGATATTGAGCAAGTTCTCATTTTTATTGATGAAGCCTGTCTTGTATATTAAAGTTTATTAATCTTCAAGCATGATGTTGTTATACAATAATTATTCTATTGTATACCTTTTGAGATATTATTCAAGTTAAATATTCATTTACTGTTAAACCTTGTTAGACTAGTGAACCCTTATTGATTTGACTAGTCTATAGTTGATGAGCGTTCTAAATTTCAAAACCCCTTGATGAATTATCCAAACCAAACTTCCTTTGGTACGGACTCGAATGTCAAAGTGAGATGAACAACCCTGTATAGGGGATTATTTACGCTTTAGCGTTAAGATATTGTGCACAGTATGGTACTAAGGGATGATCCCCCTAAGTACGAGAAGAAGAGTCCATAGTCTTACGATCATAAAGGTTTCAAGTATAAACACTTGACAACCTAGGACATAGTTCAAGGTCTTATGACCCTCAGAAGTTCTTTTGATTCTTGTTATTCATTTTTGATTCAAAAGTTGAGCTTTATTTCAAAAGTTGTTAATTCATTCGCATGTTATTATTAGTCATTTGTTATATCGTTATACTTGTGGGCAATTGTGCTCACTCTTTGTAATAATAACATTGCGCTTAAGAACGAAAGAGCGATTTAACCTTCCACTAGTAAAGGCAAGGGCAAGCTTAGCAAGTAATGAAGACTGATTATTTATGTGGTTATGTAATGATATTTAGAATTGATGTTACTTAAGACTTATTTGTTTAAGATTCCGCATAAATGTTTTAATGTTAGAGTAACCTGGGATTTATTTATGATGTAGTTGATGTAACCCCATAAGGGGAGATATTTATTATTTATTTCTATCTATTGCATGGTTTGCATTTATTTATGGGTAGATATATAGATGATGCTTGTACAGTGAACACCAAATCCTGTGGAAATGGAAGTACCTATTTTTGATGGTGACACGATTCAACTCCCGATAATCAATACAAAGTCGCATACTTCCATCTTTCTTCTTTACGAATAGAATAGGGGCACCCCAATGAGACATACTAGGACGAATGAAACCGATGTTTAACAATTCCTGTAGTTGGGTTTTTAACTCCTAAAGTTCAATAGGAGCCATTCGATATGGGGCTTTGGAAATGAGTTTTGTACCGGATTCAAGGTCGATACAAAATTCAATTTCACGCTTTAGGGGTAGGCCAGGAAGTTCTTCAGGGAATACGTCAGGAAATTTTTTAACAATACAAATATCATTCAAATATGACGTATTTTTATTTAAATTCGTGACATGGGCTAAGAAAGGTTGACATCCATTTTTCAATAAACGAATAGCTTTATGGTTTGATATGACAGTGACTGATTTTAGTGGTGTGGTTGCTTGAATTCGCATAATAGGTTGGTTAGGAATATGAAAGCTAACAACCTTACAAAAATAATAGATTTTAGCATGATGAGTAGTTGACCAATCAATCCCTAAAATCACATCAAATGCAAGTATTTTCAAAGAAATAAGATCGACAGGTAACGTGCGGTTAAAGATTTGAATCAAACAAGACTTATAAACCGTGGATGTAATGAAGTTTTCTCCCAACGGAGTTTCAACAGATAAGTCAAAGTCTAATTTCTCCGGAGTTAAATTTAAACGTTAAGCGCAAGTAGGAGAAATAAAGGAATGGGTAGAACCGGTATCAAATAAAGTATAAACTTTGCTATAGTTTATGATTAGCTTACCCGTGATCACCTCGTTCGGATTTCTCACTTTTTTGGGAGGTTACGAAAAACGTTCTCCCTTGAACTACCGGTTTTGTCTTGTCTGGGACACCTTTGGATGCCTCCATCCCAGCTGGACTTGACTTTGGTGCACGACAAAATCGGGCTAGGTGACCTTCTTTTCCACAATTGTAACATGCTTTGGACTGCATCATGCAGTTTAGACTTATGTGTCCTTCCCTTCCACATTTGTAACATACGATCGGCGGTCGTTCTCCTTCCTTAACAACAGGTGCTGGTGCTGACGTCTTTCCATCATTATTGAATCTACTCTTCTTGAAATGTCCACTCTTATTGTCATGGCCATGATTACCACCGAAGTGATTACCATTTCTAGAATGTTGATTCCCTCCACGTTTGTTGTCACCGCTTCGATGATTGCTACCAATGGTATTATCGACTAGTCGACTGCTCTCTCTTAGTTGGGTTGACTCATTATCGCGCTCCAATAACTGAGCCTTATCACAACATCTGAATACAAACACAGTTTATGAGAGATAAGGTATTTATGTATCTCGGGTTTCAAACCTCTTAGAAACATCTGCGTCATTCTCTCTTCATTATCAACCAATTGGGACGTAAACCGAGACAACTCGACAAACTTAGCTTCGTACTGCGCCACGGTCATATTGTTTTGCTTAAGCTTGATGAGCTCTACCTCCTTCATGTGACGAATACTTTTAGGAAAGTACTTGTCATTGAACAGCTCTTGGAACTTCTCCCAAGATATTTTGAGTGCGGTAGGTTGAGTGCGCTTTACAGATTCCCACCAGTAATCTGCCTCTACTCGCAACATGAAGGTGGCAAAGGGAACCTTTTGCTCCTCGGAGCATCCTAAGACATCAAATATCTTGTTGATCTGATTTATCCATGTCTCCGTCTTAAGTGGTTTTGGCTCTCCAAAAAACTCCGGTGGTCCCAGCTCCTTGAACTGCTTAGCGGTGACCGTCCGAGAGTTGTTAGTGTTTCCACCTGTATTTTGGACAGGAGCCGCTCTCGCCTGATGTTGCATGAATTACATAAAGCCTCTGAACATCCCATCGTTCACCATTTATCGGTGTTATTGTTTACATGAGGATTATTATCTTCCTGTTGCATATTACCCTGGGTATTGATCGTTGGTGACTCAATGGTCTCATGTGCTTCATTTCTTATCTCAACATTTTTGGATGCCATTTTCTACCATAAAACAAGGGTTAATTAACATATCACATATTATCCCTATACTCTGACCGATCAATTAAATACCAAATAAACTTAGGTAGGTCATAATAGCGAAGAAATTCCCCATCTCTCCCCTCCTAGTTCTTGTCTCACATATCAGCCAGGGATCATATCCCTAAGCTTTGATACCAACTGTGACCCGCATCCAAGACTTCGATAGCACCTCACAATGATGATACTATCAACTTGCCACATCACTACTCACTTTCCCCCTACGGAAATGTTGGCTTCGGTGCATCCCAAGACTTGGAAGTCACCAGACAAAGGCTCGGGGCTCTTTTCTATGGCTTTGATACCAACTGTGACGCCCCCAAAATAGGTATACATCACCCATCTTGAGTCGCCAAATACATGGTACAAAATACAAATACAAACTTAATTATACAACCGTCATGTAATATACGACAAAACATAGCTGAGAGTTTAAACAGGAATGTTGCCTTCTAGACAATATCCACTCTCAAATAGAGTTCTCATTACATTTATTATCACACTATTTTATAGAATAGTGAGGACTGCTAATACACCATCTCGGACCATCACTCCATTCCCCGACTAGTCCCGACTACGTTCTCATTTCCTGAAGAGAACAATGAAAGCAAAAGGGTGAGCTCAACTAGCCCAGTAAGAAATATTATGACTAAGATAATGCAGAATAAATTATCATTAGTCTTCAACAATGTTAAACTGATAAAATATAATAGACATCAAGTTTAACTGCAACGGAATAAGCAATCCATTAGAAGAGTCAAGTAGAGCATGATATCTACTATCTTCTATGATTTAAAATGTTTTTATCAATTTTATTCACGAGACTCGACAATAAATAAACCACATCATCGAGTCATCCTCAAGATTACGGGCCAAGGATATTCATTAAATCATCAATGGTCATGACTATACCGAATAATCCTCGGTCATAATCATACCAAAAAGCTCGCCCATCAATGCACTACGTGCCACCGAGGACTTTTACCACATCATTTATAACATTACAGGTCATGATTATACCGAATAATCCCTGGTCATAATCATTCCAAGTCCATCTATGCACGTAAGCCAAAGATGACTTTCATCACAATATAAGCATGAGGATGATGACAATGACATAATAATTCAATAAAACAAGTTCAAGGATAAATTTAAAGATTTAAAATTTCAGTTTATCTAGAAATCAATAACGTCCAAATTGTCAACATGATACTTCTTTGTGGAGTAAAATTCAAGAATGCTCAGAAGAATATTTCCATGAAAAGATACTGGATGAAGCACAAATATCCAGGATATTCTACTAATTTCATAGAGTATAGAAGCCAAAACTTTAACCAACTGAGTATAATAGAATATATGAAATTGCAAATGGATTTTCGCCCGCCATGCGGTAATCCACGTAGACAGATCATTTCCACAATTTAATAAGGAATGAATACGAAGGATCATTCACCATGCATGCGGTAATCCACATGAGGCGAGTTATTCCAATGAATAATAAAGAATGGAATAACGTAAGAATTCACTAGGTGTGCGTAATCCAATGCAGCACGTGTTATTCCAATGTAATAATAAAGAATGGAACCAGTCATGCATAAACCGCATGCATGTGATATTCCAAATGAATAATAAAGAATGGAACCGTGTAATCGTAATCTGCATGCATGCAGATATTCCAACAGAATAATAAAGAATGGAACCAGGTCATGTGTAATCCACACAGACAGGATATTCTAACAGAATAATAAAGAATGGAATAACAACAGAATTCACCAGGCATGCGATAGACCATCGCATGCATGAGTTATTCCAATGAATAATAAAGAATGGAATAACAGAAGAATTTCACCATGTATGTTGTATTTCGCATAGACAGGTTATTCCAACATAATAATAAAGAATGGAATAATAGCTCTTACGAGTATTGAAAGAAAATAATTCTCTTCATTAATACGAAAGAATAATACCTCTTACCTTAGAAGAAACTAGATATTGGAATAGTGAGGTAGCAGACTTCTCTTCTTCTTTCTCTCTATAATTTCTCTCTATAATAATTGCTCTAAAGCTTTAGTGAATTGGTGAGAAATGAAGGAAGAATGAGCTTCTATTTATAAGAAAATATAGTTTCGATAATTACACGTTTTGGGGCTCGAAATATTACAGTACAATACCTTCAACTTTTCTTTCATTTTTAATTTAGTCCTGCAAGTATTATCAAACTTGCACCACCTCCCCTAATAGTAAATAATGTTAATCAATAGTTCAATCATGTGAATCAATAGTTATAATCATGTGAAAATATGAATTACAGTATAGTACCTCCATCTATACCTCCATTTTTAACTTAGTCATTCAAGTATTATCAATCTTGCACCAACTCCCCTAATAGTACAAGAATGTGAATCAATAGTACACACATGTGAATAAATAGTTATAATCATGTGAATTAATAGCAATTAATTGCTCATTTATCCGGTTAATTACCCGACTGGTCAGTATAACTTCCAGACATCAATTAATATCGAAATAAATGTCGATTTCCACTAACACTAATAATTCCAACACAATAGAACTATCAATTTCATCTTTAATCAACACGAACGTATTCATCATTAATATTATAACTCACAATATTTAACAACCAGGTCATTCCTAGGAAAGAGGGGACTTTCAAATAAGGATTTCTCTTTATTGGCGCGCAATTAGATGACCAAACCTCTCCTTGACAAAACTTCTAGACATTGTAAATATTGTAATTTAATAATATGAATAACTTTGTCGTCTCAATTATTGATTTAATAATATATCATATAATGCAGATGATACTGTGACAATAATCGAATCAATAATATGAGAAATATGATGCAGCAATTACTGTAGCAATAATTGAGTATAACTGAGTGACTTCTCACTTAAGCATCAATAATCAATACCGTGTGCTACTATGCAACCATGCGTAGACATCGCATTTTTTACTACTGTGTAGTTCAACCGCTTAACTGGTAAAACTTTCGTCGTTATTTTTATAAAAGATAATTATGTCGCTTTTCTAACTACGATAATACTTTCGTTAGGGGTCCACTAATGATTGTGCCGTCGTCGCATCGAATATTCCCTCGCTAAAACGAATATTCCCCGACCAATCGAATATTATATAACCACTTACTTACTTTGCAAAATTTGTAAATATTACCCACAACTATAACATTATATTATATCCACACCATAATATTCAAAAATATATTTCGAGAGAAATTAATCTTTATTCATAAAAGTTGGGGTCTTACATGTACCTTCGACCATTAGTGGATGAACTAAAGATGTTGCGGGAGACAGGGGTATAGACGTATGATAAATCGATATGCGAGAATTTTGTGATGAAGGCAGTCCTGTTAAGGACTATCACTGACTTTCAGGCTCTTGGAATGGTTAGTGGTTGGTCAACTCACGGGAAGCTATCTTGTGTAGTGTGTATGGGGATGTCTTGCAACAACTTGATTTAGGGCGAAAATGTAGTTTCTTTGGAACCGCTTTCGTAGATTCCCCGCCTCTTGATCACAATTATAGAAAGATGCCGCAGTTCAACAGAAGAGCAGAGAGAGAAGAAGGTTGTTGGTCACCGTCGAAAGGCGGTGAGGTTTTGGGCTGGTTGAACCAGCTTGATTTTCCTTTACCGGGGAAGGAACACAGTAAATTGAGAGCATCCGGGTACGAGAAGACTCATAATTGGACACACTTGCCTATATGGTTTGAGTTACCGTATTGGGGCACACTTTCAATTCGTCATTGTATAGATGTCACGCATACCAAAAAGAATGTTTTTGAGAACTTGTTTTACACCGTGTTAGATGCGAGTGGTAAAACCAAAGACAATGACAATGCTCGAAAAGATTTGGAGGCATTGAACATTAGGCTAGAATTGTGGCTTTGCCCTAACACTACGAAACCTAAAGCTCCATTTTGTCTTACTAAGAAATAAGTTGAAGACGTGTGTAAGTGGTTTAGTAGGTTAAAGCTCCCAGATGGATATGCGTCGAACATAACACGTTGTTGTAAGGTTAAGCAATTGAATTTTTTTGGATTAAAGAGTCACGATTGTCATGTATTCATGCAGAAGTTGATCCCAATTGCATTTCGTGAGATGTTACCTAGAAAAATTATGGATGCATTGACCGAACTTTCAAATTTCTTTCGAGATATTTGCTCAACTATAATTAAGTACAGTGATGTCGAGCAGATGGAGAAGAATATTGTGCTTACCATTTGCAAGCTCAAAATTATCTTCCCTCTAGGATTCTTTGACTCGATGGAACATCTGCCTATTCATCTATCGTATGAACTCAAACTTGGAGGATCGGTGCAATATCGGTGGATGTATCCTTTTGAGAGGTAATATAAACTGTTAATTGCTTTATTTTGCTCATATTAATAATACTCATATTTGTCAGAATATTTATCTTAGGTATATGCGTTAATTAAAATAAAAGGGCAAGAACAAAGCTCGTGTAGAGGGTTCTATTGCTGAACGCTATACGGAGGAAGAGCTTGTCAACTTCTGCTCATTGTATTTTGATGATGTTATCTCAACGAAGCACAACCATTTAGGAAGGAATGAGGTTGTTGGTCCAATGACTCATGCTGCTGATGATGAGTTAGCTGTATTCACATATCCGGCTAAACCATTTGGCCATGAGACGCTGACTTACTTAAGCGACAAAGAGTTGAAGATTGTATCTATATACGTGCTTCTAAATATGCCCGAAGTATCATCATATATCACGTAAGTCTCAGCTTATTTGTGGTATTTAGTGCAATTTATAAGTGCAGTCATCTATATATGTTAAATACATTTTACTATTTTCACAGTTCATTCGAAGAGGAAGCATATGCTTCTAACCCAGCTTTTATTGCAGCAGAGTTGGAAACATTCACTAATTCTAATTTCCAATAGTGGTTTAAGAAAAGGGTTGAAGCGCAAAACATTTCTGAGCATTTTATAGATGTCATCCAAGGACCTTACAAAGTTGTTAGTTCTTTTCATGGTTGCATCGTGAATGGGTACAAATTTAGAGTCGATGACTTGAATGAACTCACATCAGTTAATTCTGGGGTTGTGGTGTTAGGAAGCTGCTACCAAGATTTTGAGTCCAATTACTATGGCCGTTTACAGGACGTGGTTGTGCTCAATTATCATGGGGGTAAAAAAGTAGTTACATTTAAGTGTAGCTGGTTTGATACTAAAACGGGGGTTAAAGTTGATCGTAATAGAATCATAACCGTGGATATCAAGTTAGTGTTAAAGTCTGATGACGTGTTCGTGTTAGCAAGTCAAGCGACTCAAGTGTATAACGCTTCTAATGTCGTAAATACTCAAAGCCCCTGGTACACAGTAGTCACTACTAAAACACGTTCATTTAATGCTGATAACATGTTTGGTATGGATGAGGCATTGCAAGAAGATGTTAGCAACCCTTTGGTCGTAGTGTTCCATGCTGAAGATGTGGTGAGTACTGATGTCATTGACATACCTGACGATGCGGATGTCGAGGCAAAAGTACACATGAATGATTATGTAGTCGTTGAGGATGATAACGATGACAAAACTGATCTTAAACTGAGGATGAGGAAGATACTGAATCCGATAATGATATACATGTTGATTCTGATGGGTTTAATGACGTGCATAATTGAAAATGAGCATTCATATTAGTACATACCACATATTGTTAAACCTTACATATTCGTAATCTACCAATTTGGTTATTGTAGTAGGATATTCATGGCTATACATAGCGGTGGAGGTTGCCGAGGTGGTGGGCAATCCGGTACTGGAGACGGTAGCCACGATGGAGGCTCTTCTTCAAGCGCTAGTAAGTTATCTTAACTAGGATTTAAATATATCTCAAGCTGCATTAGTTATAATGTTTATTGACTCAATTAAATATAATTATTATAGATGCACCTCGTCGACGACACCGAGGGACGAACCTCAGTATCTTTAGTCGCCCCGCCGCCAGCCCACTTATAATGAAGGTGGATGTCGCTTCCCAAATGATAGAAGTGTTAATATATTGATAATATTTCTATCAGTTATTGCAAAACATAATTCACATAACACATATTGTTATACTTTTTTTGTAGTATACTAGACTCGGTGGCTAAGCACAACCTATACGCGATCTGTTTGACGCATCTCCCGAGAGGGTACATGAGGTCCAATTAGTATGCACGGTACGATGCCACTTTTATGCAGACCGTCTTGCGAGAGTTCCACGTAAGTTAAGCATATTATATTAATTACTACATAGTTGTATTAGGATGATGAAATCAATTGTTCCTAATTTTAAATTTGTTATAAGTTTATTATAGATTTGATCCGAGCATCTCTCAGTCAGCTGGCGACGATGTTATTGAGCATCATGTCGTTGTAAATTACTCTGGCTGGCTATATGAGATGCGATAGAGGGCATCCCGGGTAGTTGAGGACCAGCCCGGGACCACCATCACAGATCATCAGCCCCGCATAGTCTCCAATTTAGCCTGAAAGGCTATGTGTGCGCACTGGGAGGTTGATGACTTCATGAAAAAGTCTGAGCAGGCGAAGAAGAACCGTGGTCAGCTCTGGATAGTACACACCACTGGTTCTCAGTCGTTCGAGGAGGTGAAGATGGTAAGTGCATTGTATTTAGTTATTTATTTATCAAGTTCTCTCACAAATACTTAATACCTATTTTATGAATGTTTTTATTAGGAATTGGGGAGGACCTTGGGCCAAGATCCTACCATTTTAGAGTTTTGGGATCAAGCCCACACGCCAAAGGCTGAGCGTGCTTTGTCTCAGGTAGCTTTAGCTATACGGGTAAAGCTCATCTTACTATTTAGCTTTTAGTAATATTCAATCATAAATAAAATGATATAATTAACACCCTCATACAAAATACATTACATGACCGATTTCAGAGGCATCGGGACGAGCGTATAGCTGAGCTGGAGGCTATTAGGAGGGGTTCTGAGCCATTAGATTCTGCCACCCCTTTTCCCGATATTGTATTAGATCAGGATGAGGAGCTGAGACTATGGGTCGCGTCTCAGAATCCCCCTACTAGCAGTACCGACAGATATTGAGTGTTGGTCTGCCAAGGATACCTGCATATACACTTCCTGGAGGTAATATTTTTTTTATGTTTCACGAAATTATACAAATTTATCACATTAAATAAATTATTATTAGTAATCGAATTTGTATCTGTTTATAGGCTCCAAAATGATGACATCCAGAGCACATGTCGGACAATCATATATGGGCGCTTGATGATTTATATCTTCCGGCGGCTAATAGGGGCCGTGTCGGATAGGTTCCTTACCAATCCGTTCTTTCAGAGTCAGTAGTTGCCTTCCAGTTCTTGTCTTCCCCAGATTACTCAGGATATTATAGCAGGGGCCACCGTAGAGAGTACAAGATTACCATGGGAGCAGTTCGACGTTTGGAGCACCGAGATGCTCCGGATGGTGATTACCCTCTTGGAGGAGGCTTTTCGTCTTCCCCCGCCTACTCATGTATTCTTATTGTTTATGTTTTTTTTTTCAATTAAGGCTAGCTTGTTAAATCTCATATATATATATATATATATACAGACTAATGATTTATATTTTTGATTCTATCAATAGGGTGGCGATGGCGAGCAGACTGGTGATGACAAGCAAACGCACGACGTTGATTTCCATACACCAGAGTAGTGTCGTTTACCTCCGCCCGATGATGATAGTTTTACTAGTTTATAGTTCATTTGTATTCATGTTATTGTAGAATATTTATATATATTGTAGTGTCTAATTACTTCTGTATAAGTATTGCAGAACATTTGTATATATTGTAGTGTCTAATTGCGTCTGTATAAGTATCGTAAATTATATTGTTTATCATTTATGGAACATTAGCTTATATTTGTAATTGGTTAGCTCAGTAGTGTTGATGATAATAAGTTGAAGATTACGTTTTGGTGGATATTTGAATGTGAATGATAATGAGTTGGATATTACGTTTTAGCGTTAATGTGAGATACATGTTTATATTACTATGTATTGGGTTGTGACAGGTTATAGGTACATAAATGGGTTTAAACACCTGGAAACTGAACTTTTCAAATATGTATTAAAAAAAATACAGTTAATTCCGACGGAATAAGAGATTTTCGATGGATTTTTCGTCGAATTTAATAGTCACCCAATTTTTAATAAATAACGGTATATTTTAATTTTTAGTCGGAAATAAGTTAATTCCAAGGGAATATGTCCATCGGAGATAGGTTATCTCATACGCAAATTTCGTCGGAATTAATAATTAGCCATTTTAAATAAATACCAGTTTATTTTAATATTCAGTTGAAAATAAGTTATTTTTGAGGAATAGATCCATCAAAAATAAGGTCTATTATATTCGATAGAAAGTTTCGTCCGACTTATTCAGTCGTAGATATCTTATGTCCAACGAAATTCAGTCAGGGATAATTTCGTCGAAGATAAGACAGATCCGACGAAATTTATGACGGATCTTATCTTCGACTCGTTTATATACGATTGAATTTTCGACGGAATTTTCCATCGGATATAACCTATTTCCGACTGAATATGCTTAATTCCGAGGGAAAATTCCGTCCGAATTAAGCTTTTTTCTTATAGTGGCTTATGAATTATTCAAATGTAAGGCTAAAGAAATACCGAAAGACTAAATTATTTAGAGGTTAATCTTGGCATTGTAATCTCTTATATGGATTGGATGAAAGATATTTTAACTAATGGTGGTATTGAATTGGGTGATTTTGGTATTAATCATTTGTTTTAATTGGTTAATTTGTTATATATTGTGTGCATATTGGTGATTAACAAGTATGGTATTGGGGTTAGTATCCTGCTAATCAGATTGGTGTCAAATGCTTGTATGCTGGCGCTAGAGGGAGTAACGGCCATCACTTTTATAAAAAGTCCTGGCAGCTACTCCCTCTAGCCAAACCCTTACGGCCATGTCTACTCAACAATAACATGCAAACATTTAACTGGAGAAATAAAACATGTCTATTCCAGAAAAGTATAAACATTCCAACATTCTGATTAAATTATAACATTTCAACATTCTGATTACAAACATTTCAACATTTCTTTTGTAAATTACATCTCCATAATCACTCAAGAACAAAAACACTTGAAAATTCCAAATAAACACATAACAAGACATGAATTATCTTTAGGTTCAGGAAGTCTTAACACCCTATAATGATTGCGCTTATCATGGTTAGTTTCAAATCCATATATTGCATATTTTCGGTGAGACTTACTACCCACAAATCTTTCAAGGGCAATTTTTAATGTTGATTGTCTTTTCCAACCCTTTATCTGAGAAGCAATTGGTGGCAAATACTCTTGTTCTTCCTCATCAACCTTATACTCATCATCATCATCATCATCATCATCATCATCATCATCTTGCAATCCCATATTCTGAGCTGCATGTAATTCTGTGCGGTCATTATTGTGAGACCCCAAATTTTATGAATAAAGATTTAAATTTCTCGAAATATTTTTTTGAATATTATGGTGTGGATTTAATATAATGTTATAGTTGTGGGTAATATTTATAAATTTTGCAAAGTAAGCAAGTTGTTATATAATATTCAACTGGTTGGGAAATATTCGTTTTAACAAGGAATATTCGTACGACGATATATTCATTGGTGGACCCCATAACGGAAGTATTGTCATAGTTAGAAAACGACAAAATTATCTTTTTATAAAAATAACGACAAAAGTGTTACCGTTAAAACTGTTGAACTACCCGGTAGTAGTAAAAGTACAAGAATGGCGTGGTTGCATAGTAGCACACTGTATTGGTTATTGATGCTTATGTAAGAAAGTCACCCGCTTATACTCAATTATTGCTACGATGATTCACGCATCATATCTCTCATATTATTGATTCAATTATTGTCACAAGATCATCCGCATAATATGTTATATTATTAAATCAATAATTGAGACGACAAAAGTTATTCATATTATTATTTGCAATATTGATGATTATCTAGAAGTTACATCAAGGAGAGGTTTAGTCACCTAATTGAGCGCCAATAAGGAGAAATCCTTATCGGAAAGCCCCTTCTTTCCTGGGAACGACCTGGTTGTTAAATATTGTGAATTATAATATTAATGATGAATAAGTTCGTGTTGATTAAAGATGAAATTGATAGTTCCATTGTGTTGGAATTATTAGTGTTAGTGAAAATTGACATTTATTTCGATAATAATTGAAGTCTGGAGGTTATATTGACCAATCGGGTAATTAACCGGACAAATGAGCAATTAATTGCTATTAATTCACATGCTTATAATTATGTGTTAATATGTGTGTACTATTGATTCACATTCATTTACTATTAGGGGAGTTAGTGCAAGATTGATAATACTTGCATGACTAAGTTAAAAATGGAGGTATAGATGGAGGTACTATATTGTAATTCGTATTTTCACATGTCTAGAACTATTGATTCACATGATTTACTATTAGGGGAGGTGGTGCAAGTTTGATAATACTTGCAGGACTAAATTAAAAATGAAGAAAAAGAGGAAGGTATTATACTATAATATTTTGAGCCCCAAAACGTGCAATTATCAAAACTATATTTTCCTATAAATAGAAGCTCATTCTTCCTTCATTTCTCACCAATTCACTAAAGCTTTAGAGCAATTATTATAAAGAGAAATTATAGAGAGAAAGAAGAAGAGAAGTCTCACTACCTCACTATTCCAATATCCAGCTTTCTTACAAGGTAAGGGTATTATTCTTTCGTATTCATGAAAGAGTTATTTTCTTTCAATACTGTAAAGGTTGTTATTCCATTCTTTATTATTATGTTAGAATAACCTGTCTATGCGAAGTACCACATACATTGTGAAATTCTTCTGTTATTCGATTCTTTATTATTTTGTTGGAATAACTCATATCATGCGATCTATCGCATGCCTGGTGAATTCTGTTGTTATTCCATTCTTTATTATTCTCGTTGGAATAACTTTTTCTGTGTGGTCTATCGCATGCCTAGTGAATTACATTTGTTATTCCATTCTTTATTATTCGTTGGAATATCACGTCTGCATGCGGATTACGCATGACCGGTTCCATTCTTTATTATTCTCATTGGAATATCATGTCTGTGGGATTACACACGACACTGGTTCCATTCTTTATTATTCTCATTAGAATAACTCGTTCATGCAGCTTGGTCTATCGCATGCATGGTGAATTCTTCCATTATTCCATTCTTTATTATTATATTGGAATAACATGTCTATATGGATTATGCATGCATGGTGAATGATCCTTTGTATTCATTCCTTATTAAATTGTGGAAATGATCATCTTACGTGGATTACTGCACGGCGTGAAAAAAATCCATTTGCGCCAGATATTCTATTATACTAAATGCGAGATATCATTTCTTTTGTACTCGTCATGGAATATCATTTTCTTTGGTATTTTTTTATGAATTACTATTCATGGGTTACTATTCACCCGATTACTATTCACTCTGATATTATTCACTCGGGTATTCGGGGTACTTTTCGTGTCGGAGTAATATTCATGAGTTACTATTCACGGGTTACTATTCACTCTAATATCATTCACTTGGGTATTCGGGACACTTTTTGTGTCGGGGTACTATTCACAGGGTATTATTCCCGAAGTACTATTCACGAGGTACTATTCACCCGAAAAATATATTTCTTTTCTGTCCAAATTATTTTTGGTACATGAATATTATTCTTGAATTTTACTCTACAAAACAGTATCATGTTGACAATTTGGGCGTTATTGATTTCTGGATAAATTAAATTATAAATCTTTAAAATTTATCCTTGAACTTGTTTTATTGAATTATTATGTCATTGTCATCATCCTCATGCTTATATTCTGATTAAAGTCATCTTTGGCTTACGTGCATAGATGGACTTGGTATGATTATAACCAGGGATTATTCGGTATAATCATGACCGTAATGTAACGAATGATGTGGTAAAAGTCCTCATTGGCCTGTAGTGCATTGATGGACAGTTATTGGTATGATTATGACCAGGGATTTTTTGGTATAATCATGACCATTGATGATTACTTGAATATCCTTGGCCGTGGTGCAGGGATGATTTGATTTTATTTATTAAACTGAGTCTCAGCGATAAAGTTGATGAAAAACTTTTTAAATCATAGAAGATAGTAGATTTTATGCTCTACTTGACTCTTCTAATGGATTGCTTATTTCCGCTGCAGTTGTTGATCTAAAATTTGTTGTGTGACGCTCCCAAAATAGGTATACATCACCTATTCTGAGTCGCCAAATACATGGTACAGAATACAAATATAATCTTTAATATACAACAAGAAAGCTGTGAGTTTTAATACAAATATTGTCTTCTAGACAATATCCACTCTCAGAATAAGTCCTCATTACATTTATTATCACACTATTTAACAGAATAGTGAGGACTACTAATACCATCATCTGGTTCATCACTCCGTTCCCCGACTCGTCGCAGCTATATTCTCATTTCCTGAAGAGAATAGTGAAAGAAAGGGTGAGCTCAACTAGCCCAACAAGAAATATTATGACTAAGATAATGCAGAATAAATTATCATTAGTCTTCAACAATGTTAAACTGATAAAATACAATAGACATCAAGTTTAACTGCAGCGGAATAAGCAATCCATTAAAAGAGTCAAGTAGAGAATAAAATCTACTATCTTTTATGATTTAAAAATATTTTTTTTTTCATCACTTTTATCGCTGAGACGCAATTTATTAAATAATCCACATCATCCCTGCACTACGGCCAAGGATATTCATCAGGGTCACGACCACAAATTATCCATGCACTACGGGCCAAGGATATTCGTGTATTCATCAATGGTCATGATCATGCCAACAACTATCCATCAATGCACTATGGGCCAATGAGGACTTTTATCACATCATTTGTAACATTACTGTGACGCCACCAAAATAGGTATACATCACCTATCCCGAGTCGCCAAATACATGGTACAGAATACAAATACAATCTTTAATATACAACAAAAGAGCTGTGAGTTTTAATACAAATATTGTCTTCTAGACAATATCCACTCTCAGAATAAGTCCTCATTACATTTATTGTCACACTATTTAAAAGAATAGTGAGGACTACTAATGCTATCCTCTGAACCGTCACTCCGTTCCCCGACTAGTCCCCGCTACATTCTCATTTCCTGAAGAGAACAATGAAAGCAAAAGGGTGAGCTCAACTAGCCCAGTAAGAAATATTATGACTAAGATAATGCAGAATAAATTATCATTAGTCTTCAACAATGTTAAACTGATAAAATACAATAGACATGAAGTTTAACTGCAGCGGAACAAGCAATCCATTAAAAGAGTCAAGTAGAGAATAAAATCTACTATCTTTTATGATTTAAAAGGTTTTTCATTACTTTTATCTTTGGGACTCAGCTTAATAAATAATCCACATCATCGAATCACCCCTGCACTACAGCCAAGGATATTCTTTAGTATCACGACCACAATTATCCATGCACTACGGGCCAGGAATATTTGTGTATTCATCAATGGTCATGATCATGCCAACAATTGTCCATCAATGCACTACGGGCCAATGAGGACTTTTATCACATCATTTGTAACATTACGGTCATGATTATACCGAATAATCCCTAGTCATAATCATACCAAGTTCATCTATGCACTACAGGCCACAGATGACTTTCAAAAATATAAACATGAGGATGATGACAATGATATAAGAATTCAATAAAACAAGTTCATGAATTAATTTATCCAGGAACTAATAACGTCCAAATTGTCAACATGATACTTCTTTGTAGAGTAAAATTCAAGAATGCTCAGAAGAATATTTCCATGAAAAGATACTGGATGAAGCGCAAATATCAAGAATATTCTACTAATTTCATGGAGTATAGAAGTTAAAACTTTAACCAACTGAGTATAATAAATAATGGAATAACAAAAGAAATCACTAGGCATGTGATAGATAGCACATGCAGGTTATTCCAACAGAATAATAAATATGGAACCAGGTCCGACTTAAACGCACAGATAGGATATCCTGACAGAATAATAAATACGGAATAGTAAATAATGGAACCATGTCCGGCGTAAAATGCACAGACAGGATATTTCGACAGAATAATAAATGCGAAATAATAAATAATGGAACCAGTCAAAGTAAATTTGAATCGGCTGTGATATTCCGATAGAATAATAAAGAACGGAATAATAGAAGAATTTCACCACGATATGCAGATTTGATAAACACGTTATTCCAACATAATAATATAGAGTGGAATAACAAAGGATTTCACCAAGTATAGGTATGCCGCATATACGATTATTATGTATAGGGTATGTCATGACATATACTTTTATTCCAATGAAATAATAAAGAATGGAATAACAGAGGATTTCACCAAGTATAGGGTATGCCACGTATATAGGTTATTCCAATAAAATAATAAAGAATGGAATAACAGAAGTTCTCTTCATGAATAAGAAAGAATAACACCCCTTACGGGTACAACAAATAATATCCCTTACCTTTAGAATTCTGGATATTGGAAAAGTGAAGTAGTGAGATTTTTCTTCTTTCTCTACAGTTTCTCTCTCAAGAGTTTCAGTGAATTCGTAAGAAATAATGAAGGAATGAGCTTCTATTTATAGAAAAACTGAGAGTGGCTCTTGGTCTTAACGAATGGTCAAAATGACTCTTGGTAATATTGAAGAGACAACTACTATTTGCGAAGGGCAATTAACTCTTGGAACACCGAAGAGGCAAATAACTATTGGAAAACCGAAAGGACAAGTTACTATTAAAACTCGTGAATAGTAACTCGTGAATAATAACTCATGAATAGTAACTCGTGAATAGTAACTCATGAATAGTCTCATGAATAGTAACTTATGAATAGTAACTCTGACACAAAAAGTTTCCCGAATACCTGATTGAACAATATAACCTTCAGACATCAATTATCATCAGAATAGATGTCGATTTTTACTAACACAAATAATCCCAACATAATGAAACTATCAAATTCATCTTTAATCAACACGAACTTATTTATCATTAATATTATAACTCACAATATTTAGCAACCAAAGTTGTTCCCAAGAAAGAAGGGCTTTATAATAAGGATTTCTCCCAATCATGCCAATGATTAGGTGACCAAACCTCTCCTCGACAAAACTTCTGACATTGTAAATATTGCAATTTAATAATATGAATAACTTTGTCGTCTCAATTATTGATTTAATAATATAACATATAATGCGGATGATAATCGTGTGACAATAATCGAATCAATAATACGAGAGATATGATGCAAAGAATTATCAGTAACAATAATTGAGTATAATTGAGTGATTTCTCACGTAAGCATCAATAATCAATACCGTGTGCTACTATGCAACCATGCGTATTACTGTACTTTTACTACCGAGTAGTTCAACAATATCAATGGTAAAACTTCCGCCGTTATTTTCATAAATATATTTTTGTCGTTTTCTCAATCTGACAATAATTCCGTTGTGGGGTCCACCAATGATTGTACCGTCGTACGGATATTCCTTGACAAAACGAATATTCTCCGACCAATCGAATATAATATAACATCTTGCATACTTTGCAGAATTTATAAATACTACCCACAACTATAACATTATAGCAAATTCATTCCATAATATTCAAAAAAATATTTCGAGAAAATTAAATCTTTATTCGTAAAATTTGGGGTCTCATAATCTCCCCTCCTTATGAAATTTCGCCCTCAAAATTTACGTACATACTTGGTATGCCGAACAGGTGAGGATACCTTGACTTCATTTCAGATTCTAACTCTTGAGGTATAACCTTTGAGTGTTGAATACGATTCTTCTTATCCAAGATTTTAACACGTATCTCCTCAAACATTAAATCATCCGCTATCTCGTCCGGTTCTAAATTAATAATGTGGTTCGGGTCGTCCACATATTTACGTAACATCGATAAGTTACAAACGTTATAAACACGCGACATTTTTGGCGTTAAAACGAGTCTATAGGCCATAGTTCCTATTCGATCGAGAATTTCAAATGGGCCAATTAAATCGAGGGTTGAGATTTCTTCTCTTCATCGATTCTTGCTTCTAAAATAACGCCCTCTTGAACCTTCTTCTTCACATTCATCAGCTCTGAGTATGTAGCTTGCATGGCTTTAGCTTTATCAATTAAAATCGGTTCTACTCGTATATTCGTTATCTTCACGTGGATCCCTAAAGTCTTTAACTCTATCTTCATCATTTGTAAGTTATACGAAATGAGTCTTTGTGTTAACAACATCGCACTCGTAAATGCATACGATCTTCTACTCAACGCGTCAACTACCACATTCGCTCTTCCACGATGATATTGAATAGTATGATCGTAATCTTCAACAGCTCGAGTCAACGTCTTTGGCGCATGTTACGTTCATTTTAGTTAAAGAAATATTTAAGGGTTTAAGAAATGGGTTTTGTACTGGGGTCAATACAAAATTAGATTTCACGTCCTAGGGGTAGGCTAGGAAGTCTTCAAGAATACGTTAGGAAATTTATTAACGATAGAAATATCATTCAAAACTGTGACCCTCATTCAAGACTTGGAAAGTACGTCACATTGATACCAACTGTGACTTCTATCCCTTAACCTGGATAGCACCTCACAATGATACCTATCAACTTGCCATCTTCATTCATGATGTCGCCTACAGAAAGTTTGGCTTCGGTGCGTTCCACACAAGGAAGTCACCAACGAAAGGCTCAGGGCTCTTTACTTATGGCTTGATATGATAATGATTGACTTTAGTGGTTTGGTTACTTTGAATTCGCATAACAGGTTGGTTAGGAGTATGAAAGCTAACAACCTTACAAAAAGATTGATGAGTAGTTAACCAATCGATTCTTAAAATCACATCAAAGGAAATTATTTTCAAAGAGATAAGATCGACAAGTAACGTGAAAATGTCGATTTGAATCAAAAAGATTTATAAATAGTAGAGGTAACGAAGGTTTCTCCTAATGAAGTTTCAACTAATAAGTCAAAGTATAACTTCTTAGGAGTCAAATTTAAACGTTGACCGCAAGCAAGAGAGATAAAATAACGGGTAGAACCGGTATCTAATAAGTCATAGACTTCACATGAATTTATAATTAACTAACCCGTGCTAACTTCGTTCGGGTTACTCGCTTTTTGAGAAGTCACGAAAAACGCTCTCCCATGAACTATCGGTTTTGACTTTTCTGGGACGGCCTTTGGTGCCTCCATCCTAGCTGAACTTGTCTTTGGTGAAGGACAAAATCGGGCTAGGTGACCTTCTCTTCCACAATTATAGCATGCTTCAGACAACATTGCGTAGTTTGGACTGATATGTCCCTCCCCTCCGCATTTGAAACATATGATAGGTGGTCGTTCTCCTTCCTTAACAACGGGTGCTGGTGCTGACGTCTTTCCATCATTGTCGAATTTCCTCTTCTTAAAATGTTCATTCTTATTGTTTTGGCCATGAATACAACCAAAGTGATTACCATTTCTGGCATGTTAATTCCCTTCACGCTTATTGTCACCGCTTTGATGACTGCTATCACTGGTATTATCATTTTGCCGGCTACTCTCTTTTGGTTGGGTTGGCTCATTATCGCGCTCCAATAACTGAGCCCTATTAACAACATCTGAATACAAACAAAGTTTATGAGAAATGAGGTATTGACGTATCTCGGGTTTCAAACCTCTTAGAAACATCCGCGTCATTCTCACCTCATTATCAACCAAATGAGGCGCAAATCGGGACAGCTCGGCAAACTTGGCTTCGTACTGCGACACAATCATGTTGTTTTGCTCCAGTTTAATGAACTCTACCTCTTTCATGTGACGAATACTTTTGGGAAAGTACTTGTCATTGAACAGTTCTTGAAACTTCTCCCAAGTCATCTTTAGTGTGGCAGGTTGAGTACGCTTTACAGATTCCCACCAGTAATCTGCCTCTGCCCGCAACATGAAGGTGGTAAAGGGAACCTTTTGCTCCTCGAAGCAACCCAAGACATCAAATATCTTGTTGATTTTCTTTATCCACGTCTCCGCCTTAAGTGGTTTTGGCTTTCCAAAAAACTTTGGTGGTCCCAGCTCCTTGAACTGTTTGGCAGTGACCGTCCGAGAGTTGCCAGTGTTTCCACCTATATTTTGGACAGGAGCCGCTCTCTCCTGATGTTGCATGAATTGCATGAAGCCTCGGAACATTCCGTCATTCATCATTTGGTCAGTGTTGTTATTTGCATGAGGATTTTCGCCTTCCTGATGCACATTGTACTGGTTATTGATCTGCGGAGACTCAACGGTCTCCTGTGCTCAATTGATGTTCTCAACATTCTCGGATGCCATTTTCAAATACTGCCACAAAATAAGGGTTAATTAACATATCACATATTATCCCTATACTCTGACCGACCAATTAAATACCAAATAAACTTAGGTAGGTCATACTAGCAAAGGAATTCCCCGTCTCTCCCCTCCTAGTTCTAATCTCACATCTTAGCCAGGGATCATATCCTTAAGCTTTGATACCAACTGTGACGCCCTCAAAATAGGTATATATCACCTATCCCGAGTCGCCAAATACATGGTATAGAATACAAATACAATATTTAATAAACAACAAAAGAGTTGTGAGTTTTAATACAAATATTGTCTTCTAGACAATATCCACTCTCAGAATAAGTCCTCATTAAATTTATTGTCACACTATTTAACAGAATAGTGAGGACTACTAATGCTATCCTCTGAACCGTCACTCCGTTCCCCGACTAGTCCCCGCTACGTTCTCATTTCCTAAAGAGAATAATGAAAGCAAAAGGCTGAGCTCAACTAGCCCAGTAAGAAATATTATGACTAAGATAATGCAGAATAAATTATCATTAGTCTTCAACAATGTTAAACTGATAAAATACAATAGACATGAAGTTTAATCAATGAACAAGCAATACATTAAAAGAGTCAAGTAGAGAATAAAATCTACTATCTTTTATGATTTAAAAGGTTTTTCATTACTTTTATCGCTGGGACTCAGCTTAATAAATAATCCACATCATCGAATCACCCCTGCACTACAACTAAGTATATTCTTTAGTATCACGACCACAATTATCCATGCACTACGGGCCAGGAATATTTGTGTAATCATCAATGGTCATGATCATGCCAACAACTGTCCATCAATGCACTACGGGCCAATGAGGACTTTTATCACATCATTTGTAACATTACGGTCATGATTATACCGAATAATCCTCAGTCATAATCATACCAAGTCCATCTATGCACTACACAATACAAAAATGACTTTCAAAATATAAACATGAGGATGATGACAATGATATAAGAATTCAATAAAACAAGTTCATGAATTAATTTATCCAGAACTAATAACGTCCAAATTGTCAACATGATACTTCTTTGTAGAGTAAAATTCAAGAATGCTCAAGAATATTTCCATGAAAAGATATCGGATGAAGCGCAAATATCAAGGATATTCTACTAATTTCATGGAGTATAGAAGTTAAAACTTTAACCAACCGAGTATAATAAATAATGGAATAACAAAAGAAATCACCGTGGCACGTGATAGATAAGACACGCGAGTTATTCCAACAGAATAATAAATATGGAACCAGTCCCACATAAATGCATTTATGTGATATTCCGGCGTAATAATAAATACTTTAATAATAAATAATGGAACCAGTCCCACAGAAAAAGCATTAAAAAGGATATTCCGACAGAATAATAAATGCGGAATAATAAATAATGGAACCGTGTCAAAGTAAATTAAGACCGACAAGATATTCTGATAGAATAATAAAGAATGGAATAATAGAAGAATTTCACCACGTATGCGGTACTTTGCATAAACAGGTTATTCCAACATAATAATATAGAATGGAATAACAGAGGGATTTCACCAAGTATAGGGTATCTTTCATGATACTGATTATGTATAGGGTATACTCACAGATACAAAAGTTATTCCAATGTAATAATAAAGAATGGAATAACAGAGGATTTCACCAAGTATAGGGTATGCCACAGACACAAAGTTATTCCAACAGAATAATAAAGAATGGAATAATAGAAGTTCTCTTCATGAATAAGAAAGAATAACACCCCTTACGGGTACAACAAATAATATCCCTTACCTTTAGAAAATCTGGATATTGGAAAAGTGAAGTAGTAGAATACTTTTCTTCTTTCTCTCTACAGTTTCTCTCTCAAGAGTTTCAGTGAATTCGTAAGAAATAATGAAGGAATGAGCTTCTATTTATAGAAAAACTGAGAGTGGCTCTTGGTCTTAACGAAGGGTCAAAATTACTCTTGGTAATATTGAAGAGACAACTACTATTTGCGAAGGGCAATTAACTCTTGGAACACCAAAGAGGCAAATAACTCTTGGAAAACTGAAAGGACAAGTTACTATTAAAACTCGTGAATAGTAACTCATGAATAGTAACTCGTGAATAGTAACTCGTGAATAGTAACTCATGAATAGTAACTCGTGAATAGTAACTCATGAATAGTAACTCATGAATAGTAACTCGTGAATAGTAACTCCCAACCGAAAAGTTTCCTGAATACTCGATTGAACAATATAACCTCCAGACATCAATTATCATCAGAATAGATGTCAATTTCTACTAACACAAATAATCCCAACATAATGAAACTATCAAATTCATCTTTAATCAACACGAACTTATTCATCATTAATATTATAACTCATAATATTTAGCAACCAGGTTGTTCTCGTGAAAGAGGGCTTTCCAATAAAGATTTCTCCCTATCAAGCGCCGCAATTAGGTGACCAAACCTCTCCTCGATGTAACTTCTAGACATTGTAAATATTGCAATTTAATAATATGAATAACTTTGTCGTCTCAATTATTGATTTAATAATATAACATATAATGCGTATGATACTTGTGACAATAATCGAATCAATAATATGAGAGATATGATGCAAAGAATTATCGTAATAATAATTGAGTATAATCGAAGTGATTTCTCACGTAAGCATCAATAATCAATACCATGTGCTACTATGCTACCAATGCCAGACATCTTGTACTTTTTTACTAATGAGTAGTTCAACAAAGATCAACCAGAAAACTTCCGCCGTTATTTTCATAAATATATTTTTGTCGTTTTCTCAATTCGACAATAATTCCGTTGTGGGGTCCACCAATGATTGTACCGTCGTACGGATATTCCCTGACAAAACGAATATTCTCCGACCAATCGAATATAATATAATAACTTGCATACTTTGCAGAATTTATAAATACTACCCACAACTATAACATTATAACAAATTCATTCCATAATATTCAAAAAAATATTTTGAGAAAATTAAATCTTTATTCGTAAAATTTGGGGTCTCACAATTACGGTCATGATTACACCAAAAAATCCCTGGTCATAATCATACCAAGTCCATCTATGCACTACAGGCCACAGATGACTTTCAAAAAAAAATATAAACATGAGGATGATGACAATGATATAAGAGTTCAATAAAAAAAGTTCACGAATTAATTTATTCAGGAACTAATAACGTCCAAATTGTCAACATGATACTGCTTTGTAGAGTAAAATTTAAGAATGCTCAGAAGAATATTTCCATGAAAAATACTGGATGAAGCGCAAATATCAAGGATATTCCACTAATTTCATAGAGTATAGAAGTCAAAATTTTAACTAACTGAGTATAATAACAAATGGAATAACAAAAGAAATCACCATGCATGCAGTACTTCGCATAGACAGGTTATTCCAACAGAATAATAATAACGAAACCAGATCAGGTGAAATTCACACCGACAGGTGTTGGGCTTCGGCACAGAAACGCACAACGGAAATTAAAATTTTAAAGCAATTTCCGAAACCCTAAAACAGGATCCATGCAAAAATCAATTAATTCAGAGGTTTAGAGATTATACCAGATATAAACAAAAACGAGAATCAAACCGATCACGCCTTTGAATCTCCAACGCAATGATACAAACCGATTAAGGCCTCTACTATATCCACACACGAACGCCGCATCGAACCATCGAACGATTCTGCAATAAGAAGGACTTGCGGTACTAGCCACCAAAAGGAATGAATTTTGAAACTGCTTTTCTCTAGTCTCTCTCTAAGAGCTGGCTAGGGTTTTCAATTATGATATCTTACCCTAAGTAGTCGCTATATATCATATATATAGTAGTTAAAAGGAATTAATCAAATCAAAACCTAATTTTATAAATCCAATTTATATATATATATATATATATATCTTAATTAAGTCTTACTTAATTAATATACATATATACAAATTATCCTTTTAATTTAAATTAAGTGATTTAAATACTATTAATCATATTAATATATTTAAATCCTTAAAATTTAAATTAATTCCCTTTAAATAACGTTCTATGTGTGTGACCTTATAGGTTATTATTACGTTGGCAATAATTTTAAAATCATATTATAAAATTATAAATAAAGTGAAGCGACATCTAGTAATGCATCATCGCTACCCAAGTAATAATAAGATCGATGATTCGATGCAACCTTTTCGTGACCAATGTTTCAATGTAATTTAATCCTTTTAACCTTAATATCCTAGATTAAACTCGAGTCATGGAATGTGTCATACTCTTCATAATTTAATCGAGTTTTCTTGATCAATGAGTAGACTATATGAAACAAATCACTATTTGAGCATGGCCATGCATTTCATAGTCCTACTCAATCAAGAGGCCTATGGATATCACCCATAATATATAGGATGGTTAAATTCCATCTAGATCACTCATATTTCTCATACGCGATTAATGATGAACCCAATAATCACCTTTATAGTCCACCTATTAAAGGTGACATTTGATGATATCAAAGTACATAAATTCTCGTGTAGTAATATAGCGATTTCAGTGCCTGGAGGACCATTACATCATTATCACTATGAGAATTGCTAATGACACTTCGCATAATGCTCCATATAGAATTCTCATGGTGGGTCCGCCCAAAGACATCGTTTCTCAACATGTACCTATGCATTGACTTAATATCTCATATATTTATGACCAATGAGATTTGGTCATCAATCAATCCACATACTAGTCTCAATGCATCATTGTTGTCCCATCAACAATGATACTCGATTAGGACATTTAAGAACACCGATACTAATGGTAATATATAATCTCATGTTCAAGTCACATACTTGAAACTATATAATTTATATCACTATTCTAAGGAATTTTATTATGTTAACAATTATATTACGCAATAAATAAAACCATAATAAAATCATATATTTATTCAATCAAATATAATATCAAAACGTTAAGCAATTATATCAAATAATTGGCCTCTAGGCATAAACTCTAACAATAGGATGTCCCAACGTAATAATAAATGCGAATAATAAATAATAGAACCGTGTCCTACAGAAATGCGCAGATGTGATATTCAAGCGTAATAATAATAAAAAAGATTTTAACCAGTCCTATGTAAAACACACGCATAAGATATTCCAATGAATAATAACAAAGATTTTAACCAGTCCTGTAAAACACACGCATGTGATGTTCCAACAAAATAATAAAGATGTAATAATAGAAGAATGTCACCAAGTATAGGGTAGATCATGCGTATACAAAGTTATTCCAACATAATAATAAGAAATGGAATAACAACAGTTCTCTTCATGAATAAGAAAGAATAACACCCCTTACCGTAAAAGAACTGGATATAAGAGTAGTGAAGTAACAAAAAAAACTCTTCTTCTTTCTCTCTATAATTTCTCTCTCTAGAGTTTCAGTGAATTCGTAAGAACTAATGAAGGAATGAGCTTCTATTTATAGAAGAATGGAATGAATAAGAACTAACCCATGAATCGGTCCGTATTGATTTACTTTTAATCTGGACGGTCCATATTTAAAGCAAAATCTTTTAAATAAAATATAATATATAATATATATTATATATATATATATATATATATATATATATATATATATATATATATCACATGTGTTAATTAATTCACGGATACACCCCGTGACTTTCCTTGCCTTTCTCTTTAATCAACATCATATATATATATATAAACCATCGCACCTTATAATAATAATAATAATAATAATAATAATAATAATAATAATAATAATAATAATAATAATAATAATAACTCCTCCCCACAATCGATTACCCCCAATAATTCATGCCAATCGAATATATATCTAATATATATACAAGACTTATATATATATATATATATAATGAATAATTTTCTATCGCTTATTTTGAAAAATGGATAAATGGGGGTCCATAAAATACGCCAAAATTCACAACAATTACTATAGCAATAATTGAACAAAACCGGTGACTTCTCACGTAAGCATTAATAATCAATACCGCTGCTACTATGCAACCAATGCCAGACATCGCACTTTTACTACCGAGTAGTTCAACAAAGATAATTCAAAACTTTCGTAGTTATTTTCAATAAAATATTTTTGTCGTTTTCTCAATCCGATAATAATTACATTAGGGGTCCACCAATGATTGTCTTGAGTCGCATCGAATATTCCCCGACACAAAGAATATTCCCCGACCAATCGAATATAATATAACAACTTACATACTTTTCAAAATTTATAAATATTACCCACAACTATAACATTATATCAAATCCACACCATAATATTAAAAAATATTTCGAGAAAATTAAATATTTACTCATAAAATCTGGGGTCTCACAATCTCCCCTTGTTAAGAAATTTTGCCCTCGAAATTAGGGTACGTACCTGGTATGTCAAAGAGGTAAGGATACCTTGATTTCATTTTAGATTCTAACTCCCAAGTCATTTCCTAAACATCGTGGTTCCTCCATAAAACTTTAACTTGAGGTATAACCTTGGAGCGTAGAATATGTTCCTTCTTATCCAAGATTTAAATAGGAACCTCTTCATACGATAAATTTTCCGCTATTTCATCCGGTTCTAACTCAATAATGTGGTTCGGGTCTTCCAAATATTTACGTAACATGGATATGTGAAAAACGTTATGAACACGAGACATACTTAGCGGTAAAGCGAGTCTATAGGCCACAGTTCCTACTCAATCGAGGATAAAAAATGGGCCAATAAATCGAGAATTGAGCTTTCCTCTCTTTCCAAATCTCGTAACTCCTTTCCATGGAGCAACACGTAACAACACATGATCTCCTATATCGAATTCCACGTCCTTTCGATGAAGATCAGTATAACTCTTTTGTCGATCTTGTGAGGTCTTTATACGTTGTCGAATCACTTGAATCTTTTTCGTAGTCATACGTACCAACTCCGGTCCCAACAACATTGCTTCACCAACCTCATCCCAGTATACTGGAGAACGACACTTTCTTCCATACAACGCCTTGAATGGAGCCATGCCAATGCTTGCTTGATAACTGTTGTTGTAGGAAAACTCCACCAACGGTAAGAACTTGTCCCAACTTCCCTTGAAGTCAAGGACACAGAGTCTTAATAAATCTTCCAGAGTTTGAATAGTCCTCTCGATTGTTGTCCGTCCGTCTGCGAGGATGATATGCCAACTAAATCGTAAATCCGTGCCCATAGCTTTTTGCAAACTAACCCAAAATTGTGAAGTGAATCTTGGGTCACGATCAGAAACTATGGATACTGGCATGGCATGCAGTCTTACAATCTCGTTTATGTACATACGAGCAAGACGTTCAAGTGTATAAGTTTCTCGTATAGGTAAGAAATGAGTAGACTTGGTCAATCTATCAACAATGACCCAAATTGCATCAATGCCTTGAGAAACCTTGGGAAGACCAGTAACGAAATCCATGGTAATGTGCTCCCACTTCCATTCTGGAATTTCAAGTGGTTGAAATGGACCTTTTGGTACTTGATGCTCTGCCTTGACTTGTTGACAAGTTAGACACCTTGAGATAAACAGAGCTATCTCTCTCTTTCATATTGCTCCACCAAAATGTATGACGAAGATCACGATACATTTTGGTACTCCTGGGATGGATTGCAAATGGTGTATTGTGCGCCTCCATCATGATTTTATACTTTAACTCAGGATCGTTAGGAACACAAAGTCTAGAGTTGACTCAAAGTATTCCTTCTTCATCAATTCTTGCTTCCGTCATATCACCTTCTTGCTCTTTCTTCCTCATATGCATCAGCTCCAGGTCTGTAGCTTGAGCAGCTTTAACTTTATCAATTAAAGTTGGTTCTACTCGTATATTCGCCATCATCACATGGGTCCCTGGAGTCTTTATCTCTATCTCCATCCTTTGCAAGTCATACAAAATGGGCCTTTGCGTTGACAATATCGCACTTACCCGCATATGATCTTCTACTCAATGCGTCAGCTACCACGTTTGCTTTTCTAGGATGGTATTGGATGGTATGATCATAATCTTTCAATAGTTCAAGCCAACATCGATGTCGCATGTTGAGTTCCTTTTAAGTGGAGAAATATTTGAGGCTTTTATGATCAGTAAAGATCTCCACTTTCTCCCCATACAAGTAATGCCTCCAAATTTTAAGTGCAAAGACAACAGCTACCAACTCTAGATCATGAGTAGGATAATTCCTCTCATATTCTTTGAGTTATCGTGAGGCATAGGCTATGACTTTCCCATGTTGCATGAGAACACATCCTAACCCTTTGCTCAAGCATCATCAGAGATGACAAATCCTCCGAGCCGGATGGTATTGTCGAATCAAAATTGAAATGAGTCTTCTCTTGAGTTCTTGAAAACTTTTCTCACATTCTTCACTCCAATCGAATTTTGTATCTTTTCGAGTCAGCTGAGTTAATGGAGTAGCGATTTGAGAAAACCCTTCTACGAATCTCTGATAATAACCAGCTAAGCTGAGAAAGCTACTTACTTCGGACACTGATTTAGGTTGTTCCCAGCTTTGAATGGCTTCAATCTTTGCCGGGTCAACAGATATTCCATGACTTGATACCACGTGCCCAAGGAATGCTACTTCCTCAAACCAGAACTTGCATTTCTTCAACTTGGCATAAAGCTTATATTCACGAAGCTTTTGGAGTATCAGCATTAAGTGTTGCTCATGATCTTCACGACTTTTGGAATAAATAAGGATGTCATCAATAAAGACGACCACAAAGTGATCCAAATATTCCTTGAATACTCGGTTCATCATATCCATGAAGGCAGCAGGAGCATTAGTCAATCCAAAAGACATGACTAGGAATTTATAATGCCCGTACTGAGTTCTGAAAGCCGTCTTTGGAACGTCATCGGTTCTAATCTTTAATTGGTGATATCCAGAACGAAGATCAATCTTTGAAAAGAATTTGGCTCCTTGCAACTGGTCAAACAGGTCATCAATACGTGGCAATGGGTACCTATTTTTGATGGTGACATGATTCAACTCCCGATAATCAATACAAAGTCGCATACTCCCATCTTTCTTCTTCACGAATAGAACAGGAGCACCCCAAGGAGAAGTACTAGGACGAATAAAGCCAATGTCTAACAATTCCTGCAGTTGGGTCTTTAACTCCTAAAGTTCAATAGGAGCCATTCGATATGGGGCTTTGGAAATGGGTTTTGTACTTGGTTCAAGGTCGATGCAAAATTCAATTTCACGCTCTGGGGGTAGGCCAGGAAGTTCTTCAGGAAATACGTCAGGAAATTCATTAACAATAGAAATATCATTCAAAACTGACGTATTTTTGTTTAGATCCGTGATATGAGCTAAGAAAGCTTGACATTCATTTTTCAATAAACAAATAGCTTTATAGCTTGAGATGACAGTGATTGATTTTAATGGTTTGGTTGCTTGAATTCGCATAATAGGTTGATTAGGAATATGAAAGCTAACAACCTTTCGAAAATAATCAATTTTTGCATGATGAGTAGTTAACCAATCAATCCCTAGAATCACATCAAATGCAAGTATTTTCAAAGAAATAAGATCAACAGGTAACGTGTGGTTACCAATTTGAATCAAACAAGACTTATAAACAGTGGATGTAATGAAGGTTTCTCCCAACGGGGTTTCAACAGATAAATCAAAGTCCAATTTCTCCGGAGTCAAATTTAAACGTTGAGCGTAAGTAGGAGAAATAAAAGAATGGGTAGAACCGGTATCAAATAAGGTATAAACTTCGCTAAAGTTTATGATAAGCTTACCTGTAATGATCTCGTTCGGGTTCCTTACTTTTTGGGAGGTTACAACAAACGCTCTCCCTTGCACTACCGGCTTTGACTTTTCTGGGACGGCCTTTGATGCCTCCATCCCAGTTGGACTTGTCTTCGGTGCACGACAAAATCGGGCCAGGTGACCTTCTCTTCCACAGTTGTAACATGCTTTGGATGGCATCGCATAGTTGGGATTGATGTGTCCCTCTCTCCACACTTGAAGCATATGATAGGTGGTCGCTTCTCCTTCCTTAACGACGTGTCGATGTCGACATCTTTCTATCATTATCGAATCTCCTTCTTGAAATGTCCATTCTTATTGTTTTGGCCATGATTACCACCAAGTGGTTACCATTTCGGCATGTTGATTCCTCCACGCTTGTTGTCACCGCTCGATGATCGCTTTCACCGGTATTATCATTTTGTCTTACCGCTTCTCCTTTGGTTGGGTTGACTCATTATCACGCTCCAATAACTGAGCCCTATTAACAACATCTGAATACAAACATAGTTTATGAGAGATAAGTTATTGACGTATCTCAGGTTTCAAACCTCTTAGAAACATTCGCGTCATTCTCTCCTCATTGTCAACCAAATGGGACGCAAACTGGGACAACTCGACAAACTTGGCTTCGTACTGTGATACAGTCATGTTGTTTTGTTCCAGCTTGATGAACTCTACCTCTTTCATGTGACGAATACTTTTGGGAAAGTACTTATCATTGAACAGTTCTTGGAACTTCTCCCAAGACATCTTTAGTGCAAGGCGGAGTTAAGCTCGCTTCTGATTCCCACCAATGAATCACACGCCCATTAACATGAAGGTGGTAAAGGGAACCTTTTTCTCCTCGGAGCATCCCAAGACATCAAATATCTTGTTGATCTGCTTAATCCACATCTCCGCCTTAAGTGGTTTTGGCTCTCCAAATACCTTCGGTGGTCCCAGTTCCTTAAACTGCTTGGCGGTGACCGTCCGAGAGTTGCCAGTATTTCCACCTACATTTTGGACAGGAGCCGCTCTTGCCTGATGTTGCATGAATTGCATGAAGCATCGGAACATTCCATCGTTCATCATTTGGTCAGTGTTGTTGTTTGCCTGAGGAATGTCGCCTTCCTGGTGCACATTATCCTGATTATTGATCTGTGGAGACTCAACAGTCTCCTGTGCTCCATTGATGTTCTCAACATTCTCTGATGCCATTTTCAAACACTGCCACAAAACAAGGGTTAAGTATCATATCACATATTATCCCTATACTCTGACCAACCAATTAAATACCAAATAAACTTAGGTAGGTCGTACTAGCGAAGGAATTCCCCGTCTCTCCCCTCCTAGTTCTTGTCTCACATCTTAGCTGTGGATCATATCCTAAGCTTTGATACCAACCTGTGACACCCCTAAAATAGGTATACATCACCTATTCGAGTCGCCAAATACATGGTACATGTAATACAAATACAATCTTTAATATACAACAAGAAAGTTGTGAGTTTTAATACAAATATTGTCTTCTAGACAATATCCACTCTCGTAATAAGTCCTCATTACATTTATTATCACACTATTTAATGTAATAAAGTGAGGACAACTAATACTATCATCCGTTCATCACTCTGCTCTCTCGACTCGTCCCAACTATATTCTCATTTCAAGAGAATAGTGAAAGAAAGGGTGAGCTCAACTAGCCCAAAGAAGAAATATTATGACTAAGATAATGCAGAATAAATTATCATTAGTCTTCAACAATGTTAAACTGATAAAATACAATAGACATCAAGTTTAACTGCAGCCGAATAAGCAATCCATTAAAAGAGTCAAGTAGAGAATAAAATCTACTATCTTTTATGATTTAAAAATATTTTTTTTTCATCACATTAATCGTTGAGACTCAGCTTATTAAATAATCCACATCATCCCTGCACTACGGCCAAGGATATTCATCAGGGTCACGACCACAAATTATCCATGTACTACGGGCCAAGGATATTCGTGTATTCATCAATGGTCATGATCATGCCAACAACTGTCCATCAATGCACTACAGGCCAATGAGGACTTTTATCACATCATTTGTAACATTACGCTTATGATTACACCGAAAAATCCTCGGTCATAATCATACCAAGTCCATCTACGCACTACACAGCCACGTATTTGACTTTCAAAAAAAATATAAACATGAGGATGATGACAATGATATAAGAGTTCAATAAAACAAGTTCACAAATTAATTTATTCAGGAACTAATAACGTCCAAATTGTCAACATGATACTGCTTTGTAGAGTAAAATCCAAGAATGCTCAAAAGAATATTTCCATGAAAAATACTGGATGAAGCGCACATATCAAGGATATTCCACTAATTTCATGGAGTATAGAAGTCAAAATTTTAACTAACTGAGTATAATAAGGAATGGAATAACAAAAGAAATCACCATGCATGCAGTACTTCGCATAAACAGGTTATTCCAATAGAATAATAATAACGGAACCAGTCGTGAAATTCACAATCGGCAGTGATGTCCCAACAGTAATAATAAATGCGAATAATAAATAATGGAACCAGTCCCACAGAAACGCATGGGATGTGATATTCCGACAATAATAATAAATAAAGATTTTAACCAGTCCTGTAAAAACACACGCATGTGATATTCCAATGTAATAATAACAAAGACGAAAATCAGTCCTAGATAAAAAACACACGCATGTGATGTTCCAATGTAATAATAAAGACAGAATAATAGAAGAATGTCACTAAGTATAGGGTAGACCGCGTATACATGTTATTCCAACAGAATAATAAGAAATGGAATAACAACAGTTCTCTTCATGAATAAGAAAGAATAACACCCCTTACCGTAAAAGAATTGGATATAAGAGTAGTGAAGTAACAAAAAAAACTCTTCTTCTTTCCCTCTATAATTTCTCTCTCTAGAGTTTCAGTGAATTCGTAAGAAATAATGAAGGAATGAGTTTCTATTTATAGAAGAATGGAATGAATAGTAACCAACCCATGAATGGTCCAGATTGATTTACTTTTAATCGGACGGTCCATATTTAAAGCAAAATCTTTTAAATAAAATATAATATATAATATATATTATATATATATCACATGTGTCTAATTAATTCACGGGATACACTCCCGTGACTTTCCTTTGCCTTTCTCTTTAATCAACATCATATATATATATATATATATATATAAACCATCAGTACCTTATATATATAATAATACTAATAATAACTCCCTCCCACAATCAGATTACCCCCCCAATAATTCATGCCAACCGAATATATATCTAATATATATATATATATATATATATATATATATATATATAAGACTTATATATATATATATATATAATGAATAATTTTCTACCAGTTATTTTGAAAAATGGATAAATGGGGGGTCCATAAAATACGCCAAAATTCACAACAATTACTATAGCAATAATTGAACAAAACTGAGTGACTTCTCACGTAAGCATTAATAATCAATACCGTGTGCTACTATGCAACCACGCATATTATTGTACTTTTACTACTGAGTAGTTCAACAGTATTAACGGTAAAACTTCTGCCGTTATTTTCAATAAAATATTTTTGTCGTTTTCTCAATCCGACAATAATTCCGTGACACAAAGAATATTCCCTGACCAATCGAATATAATATAACAACTTGCATACTTTGCAAAATTTATAAATATTACCCACAACTATAACATTATATCAAATCCACACCATAATATTAAAAAATATATCGAGAAAATTAAATATTTACTCATAAAATCTGGGGTCTCACATGTTGTCTATTGTATTCTATTAGTTGTTATATTGTTGAAGGCTAAGGATAATTTATTCTGTATTATCTTAGTCATAATATTTCTTACTGGGCTAGTTGAGCTCACCCTTTCTTTCATTGTTCTCTTCAGGAAATAAGAATATAGCTGGGACAAGTTGGGGAATGGAGTGATGGTCCAGGATAAATGGCTTTAGTAGTCCTCACTATTCTACGGAATAATGTGATAATAATTGTAATGAGGACACCATTGAGTGTGGATATTGTCTAGATGACAATATTCTTATTTAAACTCTCAGCTATGTTTTGTTGTATTTTACACGACTGTTGTATAATTGAGTTGTATTTGAATTTATGTACCATGTATCTGGTGACTCAAGATAGTTGATGTATTCCTGTTTTGGGGGCATCACAATTATCATCGTCTAGTATGTCTGTCTCATCCGGGTCATATTGATCAATAATGGCTTTTTCGCCTTGCATTTTGTTGTAGTATTTCCTTGTAGCCTCTAACTGAGCAAGCAGCTTTACTAGCTAACTCTTGAAAATCACTCATCAAATGATTGTACCGTATTGAGTGGTTTTTTTCAAAGTCTACACTCATTGGAGAAACCATTTCCTCTTCACCATTACTCATATTAGCATCTCTTGTCCATCGAGGAATGATCATGTTTGCAGGTATTCGTGAAATACTCTTGAAGCTTAAGAATCTCAATATGTGTCTGCAAATCTGACCAGAATGTGAGAACATTTGACAATTATATGTTATCGACCCACCTTGACAATTGCTGACAACATGTCGATATCTTCGACTATTTTCAATTGCATCTTCCCTATACAGTGCATAGACCTTTGTATCAATAATCCATAGCTCACTAACTTTTTTGATGTTATACTTAAAAGAATCCAAGAGCTCTTTTTGAAAATGTCTAAACATTTCTTTTGTATAACATTCAGAAGCATGTACTTCCAACGATGTTCCTAAAACCAAACTACATTTTCGATTCTTTGTTACATAATCAGCCTTTCACTCTCTGTTGAATTGTTTTTTAATAGCCTTCTGAGTCTTGACGACAAAATCTTTCATGCCTGTTGAAGCATTCACATAAGAATCAAAAAAATGATTCATACCTTTGCTTCTTCCGGTGGTTGTCATTCCTGCAGCAAAATATCTCTATGTGTATGCACTTATCCATTTCCCCTTCACATTATACAAACTTATGCGCCATTCATTTTGAGACAAATCATATTCTTTAAGTATTCCCCAACACTCTTTAAACTCGCCGATGGAATATGAATTATACACACAGTTGTTCAAATCATCTTTAAACGATGGGTGTTCCGCATAAACATGATGCAATATTTTTGGAATTTATTGCTAATATGCCAAGAACACAATAAATGATTAGTGGATGGGGGTACCCTACCAATAGCTTTGCTCATGGCTTTATCTTGGTCAATGATGATGGTTATAGGAGCTTTGTAATCCATGGCTTCAAGCCACGTCTCTAAGACCTAACTGAAAGTGTCTTCTGTCTCATCCCTTAACAATGCAAATCCAAATAAAACAGAGTGATAATGGTGGTTGACCCCAGTAAATGGAATAAATAACATATTATACCTATTTGTCCTATACGTAGTGTTAAATGTAACCACGTCTCCAAAACGTTGATACCTAAATCTTGATCGGGCGTCTACCCACAAGATATAAGCTATGCGATTGTCTTCACCTGATTTGACATGAAAGAAAAATTTACTCGCACTGCTAGAATCAAATTTTTTCAGATAATTAATTGCTGCTTGTGCATCATTTTCATCCTCCGAGTCATGCCTTAAATCCCTAACTACATTATGAACATCTTTGTCACTAAAACCTACATTTTGCATTCCTCCAACCATTGTGCTCAAAACATTCATCATCCTACTTGGTCCAATACCCGCCTGATTTAATGTGTCGATTAATTTTCTTACTACCGGCGTAATATTTCTATGTGTCTCAATCAAATCTACTTTATGTGTCACTAACTGATGATTGTGATCTAACTCAATAACTGAAATACGCCAGTTATCTTCTTTCTTACCGTGGACAACATACATTCTAGCTTTGCATAGTGTTCGACCAATTGTGTCTCGTTGTCTTGTTTTCTTATCGTTATCACATTCATCATCTAATGAATTCTTTACAACAGTTGGTCTACCAGCTTTTTTACATGCATATAACATTGACGTCAAATCATTACTATGAGCATGTTTACAACTCGTAGCAATCCTAATCTCAAATCCATTTTTTTGGGCATAGGATATATAAAAATTTTTAGCTTCTTCTAATTTAGAAAATAATTGACCAACATAAGGAACCATTACCTTTGTACTACTACTTTCACCATCATTAACATACTCCGATTCATTTCTACATTCTAAACTAGCAAAAGATTCAGAAGAGATAGATAAAATTATATTTGTAGCATCCATGAAAGCCATTTATGAAGACTTATACCAACAATCTATCGCACAAACAAGTGATTTCAGACTAGCAGATTCTTTTTGAAGCTATATTTCTGCAGCTGTTTAGCGTTTGGATGGGAATGGAGTAAAATGTTAGATCTCTGATTGAAGATAAGGTTAATTTGGTCGCTACTCCCTATAGCAGCTGGGCGAAATCCCCTTATAGCCCACGATTATTTTAATTTTCTCTGCTAGCCGCTAGAGGGAGTAGCGGCCAGTCAAAACAAGCCGCTACTCCCTCTAGCGGCCAACAAAGAAAATTAAAATAATTATTCTTGGCCGCTACTCCCTCTAGCGGCTGGGCCTTCATCTCAACAATTCACTCTAATTTTGGATGGCTGGATGAACGTTAGTTGAAACAGTCCCTCTGGTTAACGTATTCTATCGATCTTTCCCTATATATATATATATATATACGGTCCAGATCTTAACCTCACCCATTATATAGCTCACCTTGTATACCCCCCTTTAGCGACAGATCGGGCAATGATTCGGTCCGTCGCTATATATAGAACTGTTGTCTTAACTATTAGCGACGGACAATATATAGCGACGGACCGAACCTATAACGACAAACCAAATCGTAGCTTGATCCGTCGCTAAAGGGGAGTATGCAAGGTAAGCTAGATAAGAGGTGAGCTTAAGATCCCATCCATGATATATATATATATATATATATATATATATATATATATATATATATATATATATACACACACACATAGGGAAAAATATACTTGCACAATCGTATTACATACGGCTATGGAGACAGTTTTTTGGGCTATAGCGACGGTTTCACCCCGTCGCCATAGCTGTTTTGGTCTATGGTGACGGGCGAACAGTCGTTATAGTCGAAAAAACCCGTCACCATAATCCTACTATGTAATACACAGCAGTATATATATATATAGATATATATATACACACACACACACATGGTTCGTCTTTCCAGCGAATCATAGAGAGCGAATAAACAAACTGGTTATAGCGACGGAATTCGTCGATATAGCATAGAAAGTCAATTTTCTATGCTATAGTAACGAAAAAAACCGTCACTGTAAGACCCCAACTTATTATAAATAAAATTGAATTTCCTCTATTCATTATCTTGAAATAATAAAAGGAGTTAATTTGATATAATATTTTGGTTATGGGTGAAATATGCAAATTTTACAAAATAAGCAAGTGGTTATAAAATTTTCATTTTTGTCGGGGAATATTCGTTTGGTCGTGGAATATTCTTGTTGTTGGGGAATATTCGTATGCGACAAACAGAACCATTTGTGGGCCCCATAATAGAATAACCTGCTTGATGAAGAAAACGACAAGTTTGAGTTTTTATAAATAATCTGCGTAATTGTTACATCAATTAACACTATTGGATTACCCGGTGGTTAAAATACGATGTACGCTGTGGTTGCACAAAGAGCACTACCAGTATTGCACAATATTTTTGAATTATTGATTCTTACATATGAAGGCACTACTACTAATAATTGTTACAAAGAATTATTGCTCAATATTTTATTTTATTGGTTCAATAATTGTTATTGATATTTTATATTATTGTTGTTTCAATAATTGTCATCGCATGAGATTTCCCATTATCAGATCAATAATTCATATTATTTGAATAATATTATTAGATAGCATTATTGGCAATGTCTAGAATGTTCTGTCAAGGAGAGGTTTGGTCACCTAATTGCACGCTAGTAAGGAGAAATCCTTATCGGAAAGCCCCCTCTTTCCTGGGAACGGTCTGGTTGTCATTATTGTGATTCTATAATATTATTTGTGAATAATTAATTATTGATTTATATGATAAGGAAATATATATTTTTATATGGATATAAATGAAGGAATTAATGCTGAGGTGTTTTATTAGTATTTTGTCGAAATGAAGAACAAAATTTGAAAATTTTAAAAAAAATAGTTTATTAATTGATTTTATAAAATCTATAACTCTTTGTGTATAATGAGTTAGGAGATGAGCCATATATCAAAAGAAATCCCTGGAGGTAAGATAAATTTAAAAATTTGAATCACCCAAAAATTCTTTGTGGATTTTTCGTGGTGACTGTTTGAGTGTAACTGGTACGAGGGACTTATAGTCCGAAAATAAAATCAGTGTTCTTAAGCTCTATTGCGTGAATTATAATTTTGATCCGACCGTTGGATCGTTGTGATTTTTGGATATGTTATACATATATAAGTTGAGTATATGTCCACAAATTTTGAACCGTTAAAAGTAACGTATGATTTGTTATGAATTTTAAGAGATGTTAAAAATCGTCCGTATGTAAATTTCGGGCATTTTTCGTTTGGAATTTGGAAAAACTTTCTTCTACAAAGTTGTAGAGAATTCGATTTCCTATGGAATTGACATGAGATTCAAATTTTTCTGATAAAAGGGCTATTTATTATGAATTGTTGAAGTTTCAGAAATTAAATATTTTTATTAAAATTATGGGCGGGACCCACTTTTATTTTTGAAAACATGTGCTGAGATTTTGGTTCAAAGAAGGCTGCTTAGTTTGTTCAAAAGAGGTGGCGTCGAAGAAAGAAAATAAATAAATTAATATTTTATTAATTTAGTCTCCTTTGGCGTTCTAGCATTTTCCTATAAATAGGTGCTTAGGTTAGAATTGAAAATCACACCAGAAACATAAGTTTTCTCTCTCTATATTATCGAGCGTATTTTTGTGAGTATTTAGATACTTTGAGAGTGCTATTCAGTGCAAGTTTCCTTCGGCTTTACATCCGATATTCCGATCAGAAATATTGTTATTTTGAGGTAAGGGATGTTATTTTCTTCTTAAATAATATTATTTTCTTCAATATCATTATGCCAAAATATTGATATGAGTTTGATTGTGGAATTTCTACCTTTTTGTGGCGGGGTTACTATTCACGTATACGACACTATTCATAAATACAACACTATTCACCGAAAAATAAAATTTTCTCTTCTTTATCCCAGATGTCTATTATGGTTATTATCTTTGATTGTATCCATGTTTTTGATTTTTATTCTTGAATTTTACTCCATTATAGTTTATTATGGAGTATTTTTAAACTTGAGTTATCTAAAGTACGAATATCTAATCTTTGTCCTTTTATCTTACTGGATTCGTTCTCTAAAATATTTTTCATCATCCTCAGTCCTTAAGGATGATACTTGATGAATATCTTTGGCCTGTAGTGCAAAGATGAATGATTACCTGATGAATATCTTTGGCTCGTTGTGCAAAGATGAACAGGTGTTGAGATGAACATGACCATCTGGTGATACAAATGAATATCTTTGGCCCGTAGCGCAAAGATGAATATTTGATTCAAGATGTATATTGATTGTTGTTACAGGGATAAAATATTGATGATGGACTTTTAAATTCATAGATGATAGTAGATTTCATTCTCTACTTAACTCTTCTAATGAATTATTGTTTCCACTGCAGTTGTTGATCTAAAACGTGTTGTCTATTATGTTCTATCAGATTTTTCCCTGTTGAAGACTAAGGATAATTTGTTGTATATTATCTTAGTCATAATATTCTTTACTGGACTAGTTGAGTTCACCCTTTTCCTTTTTGTTCCATTTTTCTTCTCAGGAGGCGAGAATATAGCAGGAACTAGTCGGGGTGTGGAGTGATGTTTCAAGATAGTTGTTTTAGTAGTCCTCACTATTTTGTAAAATAGTGTATCAATAATTGTAATGAGGATTTATTTGAGTGTGGATATTGTTTAGAAGACAATATTTGTATTTAAACTCACAGTATATGTGTTATCGTATTTTACACGACAATTGTAATAATGATGTTGTAGTTGTTTCTGTACTATATATTTGGCGACTCAGAATGGGTTGGGTGGAATGGACCTATTTTGGGGGCGTCACAGTTGGTATCAGAGCTTAGGGATATGGTCTCTGGCGGAGATCGGGGAATAGAACTAGGAGGGGAGAGACGAGTAAATCCTTCGCTAGTGTGTCCTACCTAAGCTTATTTGTTGGTCGGTCATAATATATTGATATTATGTGGTATGTTAATTTGTTTAATTAACTCTTGTTTTATGGCAGTATTTAAGATTGGCAGCTGAGAACGTTAACAATGGAATGTATGAGACTGTGGAACAATCTTCAATCACCAACCAGGAGAACGTGCAACAGGATGGCAATATTCCTCCTGTAAACAACACTAACGAGCAAATAATGAATGATGGGATGTTTAGAAACTTTTTGCAGTTCATGCAAAATCAGACGAGGGAGACTCGTGTACAAAATACGGGTAGAAATGATAGCAACACGCAGTTTGTCACAACCAAGCAGTTTAAGGACTTGGGACCACCAGAATTCTTTGGAAAACCGGATCCGATCAAGGCAAAAATGTGGGTTAAGCAAATTACCAAGATATTTGATGTCTTGGGATGCACGGAGGAACAGAAGGTTCCATTCGCCACCTTTATGTTCCGTGGTGAGGCAGACATCGGTGGGAATCAGAAGCGCACTTACCGCCACACTCAATATGTCTTGGGAAACATTTTAGAAACTGTTCAATGACAAGTACTTTCCTGAAAGTATTCGTCACATGAAGGAGGTAGAGTTCATCAAGCTGAAGCAAAACAATATGAACGTGTCGTAGTATGAAGCTAAGTTTGCCGATTTGTCCCGATTTGCATCCCATTTGGTTGATAATGAGGAGAGAATGACACGAATGTTTCTACGAGGTTTGAAACCCAAAATACGTCAATACCTCATTTCTCACAAACTTTGTTTATATTCAGATATTTTTAATAGGGCTCGATTATTGGAGCGCGATAATGAGTCACCAATCAATCAAGAATAACGACCAATAACTCGATGATAATCGCATGCTAATGGCAACCCATTACTCTAACAATGATAACCATCGTGGAGGAAATTATCATGCCGTAAATGGTAACCACTTCTTGGTAATCATGGCCAAGATAATAGAAGAAATAATTCAAGTGGAAATTTCAATAAGAGAAGATTTAACGATGACGGAAGATGTTGGCGTGAAGACCAAAGACCAAAGAACAAATTCTAGGGGAGGAGAATGATCGCCAGTTAGATGCTACAGATGTGGAGAGGAGGGACATATAAGTCCAAACTGTTCACAGCCTTCCAAGGTATGTTTTAGTTATGGAAAATACAGCCACATAGCTCAATTTTATCCTGTAGCAAAATCAAGTCCAGCAGGGACGGTGGTACCAAAAGCGGATACGAACAAAACAAAGTCGGCGGTTTTTGGAAGAGCGTTTGTCGTGACTACCCAAAATGCGAGAAACCCGAACGAAGGTATCACGGGTTAGTTAATTATAAATTCTTGCAAAATCTATACCTTATTAGATACCGGTTTTACCCATTCTTTTATCTCTCTGGCCTGCTTGTGCTCAACGTTTAAACTTAACTTCGGAGAAATTGGACTTTGACTTATCTGTGGAGACTCCGTTAGGAGAAACTTTTATCACATCCACTGTTTATAAATCTTGTTGGATCCAAGTTGGCACCATCACATTACCTGTTGGTCTTATCTCTTTAAAGATACTTGCATTGATGTGATTTTAGGGATTGATTGGTTAACCACTCATCATGCTAAAATTGATTGATTTCATAAGGTTGTTTGTGACAACCGAGATTTTGTAATTTAATTTTAATATTTATTGGATTGAATAAATATTTTTCGATGAATTAATTATTAGATTAAATAATTAATTGATGAAGTTGTGGTAGATTAATTTAATTATATGTGTTATAGTTATTAAATTAATGTGGAGAATTTTTATTATTCAAAGTATGTGATTATGTGAGCTTATTGTATTAAAAGAAATATTTAATAAGCTTAATGTTATTTTTTTTAATTAATTTAATAATTAATTAGAGATTTAATAATTTGACATTATTAATAAATGAGAAATTTAATTATGTGACTATGTGAATTAATGAAAAATTATTATTTTTTATTTTAAATAAATTAAATAAGATATTGAATTTATTTTATAAAAGGTGTGACATTTTCCAAACTATATTATAAATATTTTATTAAATTAATTGGGTATAAGCCTTTTAAGGCTAGCCAAACATGACACTAAGGGAGGTTGGGAGCGATTACCCATGATAGGTGGCGACCTCCATATAACGCCAAGTCGATTCACCTTTATTATTATTATCGCCTTCCTTTTCTTTTTTCATTATTGCTTAAGTCCGCAAAAAGCAGAGATGAAAGAGAGAGTTTGAGAGTTCGGAGAATTGTTAAGAGAATTGTGAGAGTCAAGAAGAATCTGAGAAGGAATTCATCTCTTATTAATCTACTCTATGCTTTGGGTAATTTTTCAACCCAGTTTAATTATGTTGTTTAAGTTTTTGTAAAATAGATATGGCTTTCAAGTTTTCTGTAAGTCTCTGTAAATTGGAAAGAGTAAAGATTATGTAATAATATGATTAGCATAACATGTTTTATTATATATTATATAGATTTCAATATCATCAATTTCATAATATTATAACGTATGGCTTCAAAAATTACAAAGTATAGAATATGGCCATATGGCCCTTATACGTAAAATTAATATGTCAAACATAAATTTTTTTGTAAAATTCACACTTATATATGATTATGCATGCTAAAATGAAAAAAACAAAACTTGAATGGTTGGATTTGGTGTTATAATGAATCTGTAGTGTTAAATTTTATGTTTTATGTTCAAAACCTTCAAGAACATCAAGAACAGTGAAATTATATGTTTTAATTCTGTGATTATGTGTTTTAATTGGTTAAAATTACTCTATAAATGTTGGGTAATGATTATGTGCGAATTCTAGTATATGGGTATGATTAATTTGATGAAATTAATGATCATATAATGATAAATTCGCTGAACTCTGTGTTCTTCGCGAACTGAGATTCAAAATCTAGAGTTTCAGCGCGCCATTCAACTCCGTAATCGAAGTCTCGGCACCAAGTAAGCGCACCGCGGCTTGCAAGTAAATACTAAATTTCAAACCGCATAGCCATGCTAGTGCCAGTGATGCCAAGAATAGGCTTAACGGTTGGCATACATGCCACTTAGTAGAATGTCCAAAAATGCATTTTTTTGAAGTGTTCAAGTATAGAAATGTGATAGTAACCTAATCTAATGAATATAAAAATTTGTTTGACATATAATGAGATATTAAAATAAGTTTTTATCTAGTCAAGAAGACATTTGCTTGTTGATTGAATTGTTGATTATGTAATTAGCTTGTTGTTCGTATAATGTAATATTACGTGAAAACAAGTATGGTAATTTGACTAAGCATAGTCATAATTCGAGTTTAAACAAAAAGAATGAACTTGTTATGATTAGTACATTATAATTGACTAGTATTGTGAACATAAATGATATGTAGGATTTAAATCAAGGAACGAGTTTAATTAAAGTGTAATCTACGCACGAGGCAAGTTTCCTAACCCTACTTGTTATCGTTATATAAGTTGATAAATTCACCTTTCTACATTGAGCAAGTTCTCATTATTATTGATCAAGTCTGTTTTGTTATATTAAAGTTTATTAATCTTTCAAGCATGATGCTGTTATACAATACTTATTCTATTGTATACCTTTTGAGATTTTATTCAAATTGAATTATCAATTACTATTAAACATTGTTAGACTAGCGAACCCTTAATGATTTGACTAGTCCATAGTTGATGAGCGTTCTAAATTTCGAACCCTTGATGAATTATCCAAACCAAACTTCCATTGAAAGCGGACTCTAATGTCAAACCGAGATGAACAACCTCAGATAGGGATTACTCATATGTTAGTGTTAAGATATTGTGCACGCATGTATGATGGTACTAAGGCCCCGATCCCCTAAGTGCGAGAAGAAGAGTCCATAGTCTTATGACTGTTAAAGGTTTCAAGTATAAACACTTGACAACCTAGGACATGGTTCAAGGTCTTATGACCCTCAGAAGTTCTTTTGTTTCTTGTTATTCATTCTTGATTCAAAAGCTAAGTTTTCATGTTTCAGAAGCCTTTAATTTATTCGCATGTTATTATTCATTCGTTATATTGTTATACTTGTGGGCAATCGTGTTCACTCTTGTGTAATAATAACATTGTCGTTAAGAACGAAAGATCAGTCGAACCTTCCACTAGTAAAGGCAAGGGCAAGGTTAACAAATGAAGAAGACTTGTTGTTATTATGTATTTATGTTCAGACTTGATGTTATTAAGGCTTGTTATTGTTTATGATTCCGCACAGATGTTTAAGGTTAGAGTGACCTGGGATTGTATTTTTTTTTATGCAGTTGATGTAACCCCATAAAAGGAGATTTATTTATTATTTCTATCTATTGCATGGTTTGCATTTATTTATGGGTAGATAGATAGATAGATGATATTTGTACAGTGAACACCAAATCCCGTGGAAATGGAAGTCTTTGGATTTGGGGTGTCATCCTGAGTTAGTATCAAAGCGGTAGGTTATGAACCTTAGGTGGGGGAACAACCTTAGGTAGTAGCCTTGTAGGAGATTGAGAACATAGTAGTGGTAAACTCTTATCGAGTTATAAGAAATGAATTTCTAAATTCATTAAAGATAATAAAAGACTTTATGTGCTTATGTGTTAATCTATGTGTTCGCTAGCACGGATTAGTAACTAAAACTTAAATTTTGTTGTCAGGATGTCGGATGTTGGAGGTGCTAGTCGAGCTGAGGAGGAGGAACCTCGAGTACCTACAGAGGAGGAGCCCCGAGACATTCATGTCGTCAGGGAACAGTTGGTACAGAGAGAGACATCTCCGTTGATCACCGTTGTTGGTCGGGAGCATGAGCCCGAGACTGATCCAGAGGAGGATTCTGATGAAGAAGAGGAGGAAGAGGAGTTCCCACCGAACTCCATTGATGCTGAGATGTATGATTCACTTTATGATCATAACATAGAGTTGCAGGACACTGTTCAGGAGCTGAAGGAGAGGGCTATTATTCAGCAGATTACCATCTAGTAGAAGGATGGGGAAATTGTAACTCTTCACACACGTTTAGGAAACGTGGAGTGGGATTTGGTTCACGAGAAGGGTCAAACCGAGGAGAAGTCCGAAGAAATAGAAAAGTTGAAGAAAGATCTGAAAGAGAGCTCAGAAAGGTTGGCCATAGCAGAGGAGGGCTGGGTAAGAGAGTCACATCGTGCTGATCTTGCAGGAGAGGATTGTCGTGCAAAGAAGGCTAAGCTTGGGGAGACGTATTCTACACTTCACAATGCGATGGATGCAGCCCAGGATCGAGTTATGAAGTATCCAATATAGTTTGAAGGTCTACCATCATATATGTTAGATCGCAGGACGATGTCTCGCATTATGGTAAAAGAACGTGGCAAGGCTATTCAGCACCTTAATAGGCAGTGATAGTATTAGTTTAATTATGTGAAAACTATTTGGTAGTTAACGATGTAAATTCCGATGTGTTATAAACAAAGGAATATTTTGATGTTTTAAATCCTGTAGATTCTTCATCTCGAGATAGTTGATGTAAATACCAGTAATGCTATCTTATGATGTTAAAACTTTTGAATTAAATGAGAATGTCAGAGTTTATTTGAATTGATGTGTTAAATGAATTATGATTAAATGTTTAAGAGATTGAATAAAGACCTAATAAGCGTATATTCTTAACAGAAATATGCCGCCTAGAAGAAGACAAAACCGTCAGCAAGCACAAGAAGAACCAATGAATAACAACACTGACGCCAACGCTAACCCTGTTCAGCAGTTGGTGAACCTATTAGCCGGAGCGATTAACAATCACCCACAAACTCCACCAAGCACCTCGTTCAAGGATTTCAAGGCGGTGGGACCGCCAGAGTTTAAGGGCTCCATAAACCCAATCGAAGCTCAGACCTGGATTATGGAGATGGAGAAGGTGTTCGATGTCGCTAGAGTAAGGAAAGACCAGAAGACCGCGTATGCAACGTTCATGCTGAAGTCTGAAGCCAGTTATTGGTGGCAGGAAAACAAAGTACGGGGATGTGAATGTGTAATAACCTGGGAGAGATTCAAAGAGATGTTCTTCGAGATGTACTTTCCGACCAGTTCACAAAATCAAATGGAAGTTCAGTTTCTAGAATTTAAATAGGGGAGTATGTCCGTAGCAGATTATGCGGCAAGGTTCAACGAGTTGGCTAGGTTCGCCACATACCAAGTGCATACCGATGAGAGGAAGGCAAGACAATTGAAAGCGGGGATCAAGCCTGGTTGTATAGCAAGGTGTCAATGTTCCAATTGAACACTTTTGCTGGAGTGTTAGAGAAGGCCATACTCGCTGAGGGTGGAAGCGATGCGGTAACGAAATATAATCAGGATTAGACGAAGAAAAGGAGTGAGAATGAAGGTAATAACCAGACTAGTGGGAGTAGCACTGGGGGTAGTCATAATCAGAAGAGGAAGTGGTCTGATAACTCGTCAGCTGGAAGTTAACAAGGAGGGCAGAAGAAGAAGATCGAAGCATGCCCAACCTGCGGAAAAACTCATTTGGGAGTTTGCATGAAAGGGAAGCGAGTGTGCTACAATTGTGGTCAGGAAGGCCACATAGCACCAAACTGTCCAAACCCAAAGAAGGGTGCCTGCTTCACTTGTGGCTCAAAGGACCATCTTGCAAGGGATTGTCCTACGAAGGGATCTGGAGGGACGGGTTTAGGAGGAAATAGAGGAAATACCGGTGGAAACACTCTGACTATTGCAGGACCAACCACAACCAATAGACCGACAGCCAGAACATTCAATATGACAGTGTAGGATGCAGTGCAGTCTCGCGATGTGGTGTCAGGTATCATTCCGATCAATAAAGTTAATGCTTATGTATTATTTGATTTGGGTGCTACTTGTTCATTTATATCCGATGACTTTTCTATGAACTTAGAATTGTTTAAGGACGAGTTAGAATACCCCATGAACATAGGAATTGCGAATAGAGAAATAATCCCTATTAAGTACGTGCATAAGAACTGTAGAGTGGATATTAGGGGTAATATCATGAACATAGATCTTATCCCTATTCGACTTGGAGAATTCAACGTTATTTTGGGTATGGACTGGTTATCCAAATATGGGGCAGTAATTGGCTGCTAGAAGAAGCGTATTAACCTTATGACTTCGTCAAAGGTTATGTTTTATAGTAGCAAGTCACCTAGACAAGCGAGTTATCTGACGATGATGCAGGCCAGGAGGTTGTTAAGGCAAGGTTGTGTAGGATATCTAGCTTACATAGTTGATAGTCGTAAAGAGAATCTGAAAATAGATGAGATACCAATAGTGAGAGATTTCACAGACGTATTTCTGGATGATTTGCCAGGACTTCCTCCAGATAGAGCAGTTGAATTCATGATTGATTTGGTTCCAGGAACGGCTCCAATATCGAAGGCACTGTACTGAATGACACTAGTAGAGATGAAAGAACTGATGGTCCAACTACAAGAATTACTGGACAAGAAGTATATCCAACCAAGCGTATCACCGTGGGGAGCGCCAGTTTTATTCATAAAGAAGAAGGATGGGACAATGCGGCTCTGCATCGACTATAGAGAACTGAATAAGGTCACGATTAAGAATAGATATCCATTACCGTGAATCGACAACCTGTTTGATCAGTTAAAGGGAGCAAGATACTTTTCAAAGATAGATTTGAGGAGTGGTTATCATCAATTGAAGGTGAGACCAGAGAATGTACCAAGAAGGCGATTCGAGAACACGATCATCGCTACTACGAATTTTTGGTAATGTCATTTGGTCTAACAAATGCTTCTGCAGCATTTATGGGCTTAATGAATGGAGTGTTCAAGCCATTTTTGGACAAATTCGTAGTGGTATTCATAGATGACATTTTGGTATATTCGAAAACCAAGGAAGAACATGAAGAACATTTGAGGATGACATTAGAGACATTGAGAAGGAAGAAGTTGTATGCCAAGTTTTCGAAATGTGAATTCTGGATTGAAAGAGTACAATTTCTAGGACATGTGATTGATAGGGATGGAATTTCGGTAGACCCCTCCAAAGTCGAAGCTGTGATTAACTGGGATCAGCCGAAGACGTCGTCGGAAGTAAGAAGTTTTCTCGGATTGGCAGGTTATTACAGAAGATTCATTCAGGATTTTTCCAAGATCGCAACTCCGTTGACGAATTTGACTAGAAAAATCGGTGAAATTCGTTTGGATGGAGAAGTGTGAGGAAAGCTTTCTAGAATTAAAGAAGAGGTTGAGTACATCACCCGTGTTATCTCTTCTAGATGATACATGAAATTTTGTGGTATATAGTGATGCATCGCATAAAGGACTTGGTTGTGTGCTTATGCAGAACGGTAGAGTCATTGCGTATGCGTTACGACAACTAAAAGATTATGAGAAGGGGTATCCGACCCATGACTTGGAGTTAGCTGTAGTGGTTTTTGCTTTGAAAATCTGGAGGCACTATCTTTATGTGGAGAAGTGTGAAATATATATACATACCACAAGAGTCTGAAATATATTTTTACACAGAAAGACTTGAATATGCGCACCAAAGAAGGTGGTTGGAGTTAATTAAAGACTACGATTGTGAGATTCTATACCATCCGGGTAAGGAAAATGTGGTTGCCAACGCCTTAAGTAGAAAGGGTCGGGAGAAACTGATGATGTTAACCGAACAGGAGGAGTTAATTTCAGCAATGGAGAAGCTGGAATTGGAAGTAAAGTGTCCTATGGAGATCGATGAGAAACTATTTCAGATGCAATCTGGTATAACTCTACTAGACAAGATTAAGGAGGCTCAACTTCATGATGATGAATGTAAATCGGTGAAAAAGAAGATATCCGAAGGAACCGAAGCAAGATTCAAGATGGATAAGGAATACTGAGATTTAAGGGTAGAATTTGGGTACCGCCAGTACCAGAGATTAAGGAAGAAATTTTGAGCAAGGCTCACAACTCAAGATATTCGATTCACCCTGGTAGCACCAAGATGTACCAAGATCTTCGACAACATTTTTGGTGGCCAAATTTGAAATGAGAGGTTGCAGAATGTGTTGCCAAGTGCCTGACATGTCAAAAAGTTAAAGCAGAACATCAGAGGCCGAGTGGGTTCCTACAACCTTTAGAGATTCCGAAATGTAAATAGGAACATATTACGATGGATTTCGTGGTTGGCCTACCGACAACTCAGAAAGGCTACGACGCAGTATGGGTTATTGTTGATCGATTGATGAAATCCGCACACTTCCTTCTGATCAAATTCAGATTCAACCTAGATCAGTTGGCAAGGTTATATGTCAAAGAGATTGTTTCAAGGCACGGAGTTTCGGTATCAACTGTTTCTGATAAAGATCCGTATTTTACGTCGAACTTCTGGAAACGTCTACAAGAATGCATGGGTACACAGTTGCGAATGAGCATGGCATATCACCCTCAGACAGACAGATAGAGTGAAAGAACAATTCAGAAATTGAAAGATATGTTAAGAGCTTGTATAATGGACTTTAAAGGAAATTGGGATGACCATCTACCGCTCGTAGAGTTCGGCTACAACAACAGTTACCACGCTAGTATTGGCATGCCACCTTATGAAGCGCTATACGGCAGAAAGTGCAGAACTCCGCTATATTGGGATAAAGTTGGCGAAAGATAATTACTAGGCCCGAAATTGGTACAACAAACAACAGAAATAGTCAAAGTGATCCAAACAAGATTTGCAGCAGCTCAAGATAGACAGAAGAAATATGCCGATCCACACCGTAAAAATGTTGAGTTCGAGCCGGGTAGTTATGTGTTTTTAAAGGTCTCTCCCTTGAAGGGAAAGATCAAATTCAGAAAGAAAGGGAAATTAAGCCTAAGATTCATTGGACCCTTTGAAGTTCTACGAAGGGTCAGAGAAGTTGCTTATGAGGTAGCCTTACCTCCAGCTCTAGAAAATGTCCACAACGTTTTCCATGTCTCAGTCCTACGACCCTGCAAACCCGATTACAAACACGTGATTGAATATGAACCCCTAAATTTCGACAAAGACTTATCTTACGAAGAAATTCCTGTTCAAATTGTCGACCGAAAAGAACAAGTCCTGAGAAACAAAGTAATACCTTATGTTAAGGTAATTTGGAGGAACCACAACGCTGAAGAAGCTACGTGGGAACTCGAAGAGAAAATGATGAAAAATTATCCTAATTTATTTACTTAGATTGTTATAAGCGATTCTGGGGACAGAATCTTTGTAAGGGGGGAGAATGTAACGGGACGAATTGTTGAGTTGTGATTCTGAGGACAAAATCCTTTTAAGAGGGAAAAGATGTGACAACCGAGATTTTGTAATTTAATTTTAATATTTATTGGATTGAATAAATATTTTTCGATGAATTAATTATTAGATTAAATAATTAATTAATGAAGCTATGGTAGATTAATTTAATTATATGTGTTATAGTTATTAAATTAATGTGGAGAATTTTTATTATTCAAGTATGTGATTATGTGAGCTTATTGTATTAATAGAAATATTTAATAAGCTTAATGTTATTTTTTAATTAATTTAATAATTAATTAGAGATTTAATAATTTGACATTATTAATAAATGAGAAATTTAATTATGTGACTGTGAATTAATGAGAAATTATTATTTTTTTATTTTAAATAAATTAAATAAGATATTGGATTTATTTTATAAAGGGGTGTGACATTTTTCGAACTATATTATAAATGTTTTATTAAATTAATTGGGTATAATCCTTTTAAGGCTAGCCAAATATGGCACTAAGGGAGGTTGGGAGCAGTTACCCATGATAGGTAACTGACCTCCATAACGCGCGTCAGTTCACCTTTATTATTATTATTGGCTAAGTCTGGCAAAAACAGAGAGGAGAAAGAGAGAGAGTTTGAGAATTCAGAGAATTGCTAAGAGAATTGTGAGAGTCAAGAAGAATCTGAGAAGGAATTCATCTCTTATTAATCTACTCTACGCTTTGGGTAATTTCTTCAACCTACTTTAATTACGTTGTTTAAGTTTTTGTAAAATAGATATGGCTTTCAAGTTTTCTATAAAGTCTCTGTAAATTGGAAAGAGTAAAGATTATGTAATAATATGATTAGCATAACATGTTTTATTATATATTATATAGATTTCCATATCATCAATTTCATAATATTATAATGTATGGCTTCAAAAATTACAAAGTATAGAATATGGCCATATGGCACTTATACGTAAAATTAATATGTCAAACATAAATTATTTTGTAAAATCCACACTTATATATGATTATGCATGCTAAAATGAAGAAAACAAAACTTGAATGATTGGATTTGGTTTTATAACGAATCCGTAGTGTTAAATTTTATGTTTTATGTTCAAAACCTTCAAGAACATCAAGATCAGTGAAATTATATGTTTTAATTCTGTGATTATGTGTTTTAATTGGTTAAAATTACTCTATAAATGTTGCGTAATGATTATGTACGAATTCTAGTATGTGGGTATGATTAATTTGATGAAATAAATGATCATATAATGATAAATTCGCTGAACTTTATGTTCTTCGCGAACTGAGATTCAAAATCTGGAGTTTCAGCATGGCTAACTCGAATCGAAATCTCATGTACAGACTCAAGTTTTCAAGAAGTATACCACTTAGCAAAATGTCCAGAAATGCATTTTTTTTAAGTGTTCAAGTATAGAAATGTGATAGTAACCTAATCTAATGAATATAAAAACTTGTTAGACATATAATGAGATATTAAAATAAGTTTTTATCAAGTCAAGAAGACATTTACATGTTGATTGAATTGTTGATTATGTAATTAGCTTGTTGTTCGTATAGTGTAATATTACGTGAAAACAAGCATGGTAATCTGACTAAGCATAGTCATAATTCGAGTTTAAACAAAAAGAATGAACTTGTGATGATTAGTACGTTATAATTGACTAGTATTGTGAACGTAAATGATATGTAGGATTTACATAAAGGAACGAGTTTAATTGAAGTGTAATCTACGCACGAGGCAAGTTTCCTAACCATACTTGTTATCGTTATATAAGTTGATAAATTCACCTTTCTACATTGAGCAAGTTCTCATTATTATTGATCAAGTCTGTTTTGTTATATTAAAGTTTATTAATCTTTCAAGCATGATGCTGTTATACAATACTTATTCTATTGTATACCTTTTGAGAGTTTATTCAAATTGAATTATCAGTTATTGTTAAACATTGTTAGACTAGCGAACCCTTAATGATTCGACTAGTCCATAGTTGATGAGCGTTCTAAATTTCAGAACCCATGATGAATTATCCAAACCAAACTTCCTTTGGTGCGGACTCTAATGTCAAACTGAGATGAACAACCCTGTATAGGGGATTACTCATATGTTAGCGTTAAGATATTGTGCACAATATGGTACTAAGGCCTGATCCCCCTAAGTACGAGAAGAAGAGTCCATAGTCTTATGACTGTTAAAGGTTTCACGTATAAACACTTAACAACCTAGGACATGGTTCTTATGACCCTCAGAAGTTCTTTTGTTTCTTGTTATTCATTCTTGATTCAAAAGCTAAGTTTTCATGTTTCAGAAGCCTTTAATTTATTCGCATGTTATTATTCATTCATTATATTGTTATACTTGTGGGCAATCGTGCTCACTCTTGCGTAATAATAACATTGTCGTTAAGAACGAAAGATCAGTCGAGCCTTCTACTAGTAAAGGCAAGGGCAAGGTTAACAAATGAAGAAGACTTGTTGTTATTATGTATTTATGTTCAGACTTGATGTTATTAAGACTTGTTATTGTTTATGACTCCGCACAGATGTTTAAGGTTAGAGTGACCTGGGATTGTATTTTTTTTATGCAGTTGATGTAACCCCATAAAGGGAGATTTATTTATTATTTCTATCTATTGCATGGTTTGCATTTATTTATGGGTAGATAGATAGATGATATTTGTACAGTGAACACCAAATCCTGTGGAAATGGAAGTACCGGATTTGGGGGTGTCACATTATTAGTTTTATATTCCTAACCAACCTATTATGCGAATTCAAGCAACCAAACCACTAAAGTCAAACACTTTCATATTAAGCCATAAAGTCATTCGTTTATTAAAAAATAGATGTCAAGCTTTCTTAGCTCATGTCATGGACTTGAACAAAAATACGTCATATTTGAATAATATTTTTGTTGTTAGTAAATCTCCTGACGTATTTCCTGAAGAATTTCTTGGCCTACCCCCAGAGTGTGATATTGAATTTTGTATCGACTTTGAACCCGATACAAAACCCATTTCTAAAATCTCTTATCGAATGGCTCCTATTGAACTTCAGGAGTTAAAAACCCAACTACAAAAGTTGGTACTCAAGCCTTTATCTGGTGACTTCCTTTGTTGAATGCACCAAAGCCAGACTCTCCGTAGAGAACTCTATATTTGTGTGGTGGTAAAAAGATAGGTGGCATTATGACGTGCTATCCAAGATTGGGATATGAATCACAGTTGAGAGCAACCGAAGTAGGTGGCCGAAGTACGTAGCTTTCTGGGCTTAGCTGGTTATTATCGGAGATTCGTGGAAGGATTTTCTCGAATCGCTACTCCGTTAACTTAGCTGACCCGGAAAGATATTAAATTCGTATGGAGCGAAGAATGCGAGAAGATTTTCCAAGAGCTCAAGAGGCGACTCATTTCGGCACTTGTTCTGACCATACCATCTTGGAAAAGCGAACGTGGTAGATGACATGTTGTGTAGAAGATCGTACGCGAGTACGAGTGCAATATTGTTGAACACAAAGACCTATTTTTTATAATTTACAAACGATAAAGATAGAGTTAAGACTCTAGGGTCCCACGTTATGATGTCAAATATACGAGTAGAATCGACTTTAATCGATAAAGTTAAAACCGCTCAAGCAACACACCGGAGCTGATGAATATAAAGAAGAATGTGCAAGAAGGTGTTATTCTAGAAGTAAGAGTCGATGAAGAGAAGAAAGTTCAACCTTCGATTTATTTGAAATCCTCGATCGAGTAGGAACTGTGGCCTATAGACTCGCCTTAACGCTAAGTATGTCGCGTGTTCATAACGTTTTTCATGTATCGATGTTACGCAAATATATGGACGACCCAATCCACATTATTGCGTTGGAACTAGACGAGATAGCTGAAGATTTAACGTATGGGGAGGTACCTGTCAAGATCTTGGATAAGAAAGAGCATGTCCTACGAACAAAGGTTATACCACAAGTTAAGGTTTTGTGGAGGAACCATGCTATTGAAGAAATGACCTGGGAGTTGGAATCATAAATGAAAGCGAGGTATCCTCACCTTTTCGAAATACTAGGTGCGTACATCAATTTCGAGGACGAAATTTCATAAGGAGGGGAGGTTGTAAGGCCCTAACTTATTATAAATAAAATTAAATTTCCTCTATTTATTATCTTGAAATAATAAGGAATTAATTTGATATAATATTTTGGTTATGGGTGAAATGTGCAAATTTTACAAAATAAGCAAGTGGTTATAAAATATTAATTTTTGTCGGGGAATATTCGTTTGAGTAAGTAGAATATTCTTATTGTTAGAGAAATATTAAATGCGATTTATTGCAACCATTTGTGAGACCCATAATGTAATAACCGCTTCGGATGAAGAAAATGACAAGTTTGAGTTTTTATAAATAACGACATATTTATTCTTTGTTAACATTATTGGATTACACGGTGGTTAAAATACGATGTCTGGCGTGGTTGCACGATACACTGACAGTATTGCCGATTTTTTTAAATTATTGATTCTTACGTATTAAGACCTACTCAATAATTGTTACGATAATTATTGTTCAATATTTTATTTTATTGGTTCAATAATTGCTTTGCGTTGATATTTTATATTATTTTGTTTCATTAATTATCACTTCACGATTATTTCCCATTATCGGATCAATAATTCATATTATTTGAATAATATTATTAGATAGCATTATTGGCAATGTCTAGAAAGTTCATCAAGGACGTGTTTGGTCACCTAATTACTTGGCTTTAGTAAGGAGAAATCCTTATCGGAAAGCCCCCTCTTTCCTGGAAACGACCTGGTTGTCATTATTGTGATTCTGTAATATTATTTGTGAATAATTAATTATTGATTTATATGATAAGAAAATATATATTTTTATATGGATATAAATGAAGGAATTAATGCTGAGGTGTTTTATTAGTATTTTGTCGAAATGAAGAACGAAATTTGGAAATTTTCAGAAAATTAGTTTATTACTAGATTTTGTAAAATCTATAACTCTTTGTGTATAATGAGTTAGGAGGTGAGACATATATCTAAAGAAAGCCCTAGAAGTAAGCTAAATGTAGAAATTTGAATCACCCAAAAATTCTTTGTGGATTTTTTCAAATGGTATTTGTTTGAGTGAAATCTAGATGCGAGGGACTTATAGTCCTAAAATCAAATTAGTGTTCTTAAGCTCTATTGCGTGAGTTATAATTTTGATCCGGCCGTTGGATCGTTGTGATTTTTGGATATGTTATACATATATAAGTTGAGTATATGTCCACAAATTTTGAACCATTAAAAAGTAACGTATGATTTGTTATGAATTTTAAGAGATGTTGAAAATCGTCCTTATGGTTCGTTAGAGATAGCTTATATATATATATATATATATATATATATATATATATATATAAAAAAATGTTATTTCAAATTTTGAATGGATCAATATATATAATAGATAAATCAACTTAAATGTTTAATACTCTCAACCGTTATTCTATAATTAAGAAGTAATATAGTATAATAGTATTTAATATGAGAATTAATTAAAACATTTAGTTTGATAATTTATTAAAAATTTGTAAATTAGTCAATATTTGTATTTAATAAATATAATTTTACATATGTATATACATACATAGATATAAGTGGGACGCATATATGATTTTGAGATGAGGTTTTAAGATGATATGTAATTTTTATTTTTAAAAATATATGTATCCACATCCACTTCCACATTCACATTCACATTCACATTCACATTCACATTCACATTCACATCTACATCCGTATTGCGTGCATAAGATATGATTGTGAAATAACTAGCTATTGGACGCTGGACAGGATAACGATTATCCTGCAGGCTAGGTAAACAAATGAATTCATAGGTAAAGAGACAAAATGTTTACCAAAATACAGAGAAATCTTTCTAATGTGTAAATTTATATTTATCAAAATCAAGTTCTCCATTTCAACCCACAAGCCGAGTTTATATAGCTAACAAAACTACTTTCTGTCCAAACTGCCCAAGATATAATAGAATTCCTAGAGATTCGAAAATAAATCTTCCTAGAGATATGGAAATAAAATCCTAACAAACTCCCTAAAATTACGAAAATAAAGTACCAACAAGTAACAATTTATTATTAAATATTTATTACCTAATAAAATACTATTACTATAAAAGAACTAATAATAATAATAATAATAATAATAATAATAATAATAATAATAATAATAATAAAGTCAATCCATCGACTTCCGAAATCATGACGTCATTTTAGAAGAAGTTTGCCACCTCCGAAATCATGAAACCATCCGAAATCGAACTCCGTCCTCGAAGACATGAACTGAACGCTTGACCCCGAAGTCAACCGATATCGTTGCACAGATCCCTTAGCTTTTGATCCTTTAACATCATCATCATATTGTCTGACGTCTCAGGATCTTCGCCTTGAAATCCCCCTGCATTACCGTTGTGATAACATCGTATTCAAATCTAAAAACACTGATCATCGACAATTAACACAATACAAAATAGTTATCCAACCAAAAAAAAAATCAAAATAAAGAAAACAAGATTAGATATTGATCAAGCAAATGACGCCTGGTGCAATTTTGGTTTTCATATTTTCATTAACTGAGATCAGTTCGGTATAATTTTTTTAAGATAAGTACCAAATCAGTTGATAATAGCTACGACATCGCACCATTGTAATCCCTAGTTTCCCCTCCTTTCCCTCACTTTGCTCTCTATCTAGTTGAGAGGAGAGAGAAAGAACGATGACGTCTGAAAGAAAGATTTGTTGCTCAGATGCTATTATCCAAAATCACAAACCCATGGTAATTATTTTTTTCTAATTTCTTTGCCCCCACCGGCACCCTTTTTTATTATTTTGACCTGTTGCATATAAATAAAGAAAAATAAAGAAGAGCAAAGAGAGTAAAAAAATGTTCTAAATAATTGCTTCCTATATTTTCTTTGCTTTCTATTTTTATTATTAGTCCTTCTTTCCTCTGTTCATATAGAATTCTGAATAATTAATTATAAGAAAAACTCTATAAATCGAAACTGTTTGTTGAATTTATTTTACAGAAAAAATAGTTGATAAACATCTGTTTTATTATCTAGAATCCGTTTGGTTTAGGAAAATTATCTTTCCTAGTTATACTCAATTTAATATTTCTTATCCTATTTGGTTATGGATTTTCTATGACCGATAAATATAGGTACTGGGTTTTTGGAATAGAGACATACAGAAATATTCTAAAAATTCTCATAGTTCTCTCTCTTTATCTTGTACTATTCAGATATTTAATTAGTGTATTTCTTCTTTCTTATCAGTGGTTTTTTCCCGATTTGGATTTCCACATAAAACCTTGTGTTATTGTCTTTATCTTTTTGCGTTGATTTATTGTATTTGTCATAACAAACTGGTATCAAGAGCTTGGTTATTATCGATCTATACTATGGCATTGAGTTCGAGTTCATCAACGAAATTTGATATTGACAAATTTGATGAGAATATTAGTTTCAGTCTTTAGCAGGTTTGGATGAAGGCTGATCTTACTCATCAAGGCTTGAAGAAAGTCATTGTAGGGAAGCCAATGAAGCTTGTAGATATGTCTGATACATATTGGGAGACGAATAAAGCTAGCGAGATATCTGAGTCAGAATGAGAAACTATGGATGATATAACACTTTTGGCTATTCAGTTTTGTCTTTCAAATGATGTGTTACAAGAGGTGTTAGCGGAAACTACAACTACTGATTTGTGGAAGAAATTAGAGTTGATCTATTTGATGAAATCCCTCACTAATAGATTGAGACTTAAACATCGTCTTTACACCTTGCATATGTCAGAGGAACTCAAATCAAATCTCATATCACTGAATTTAATTCAATTGTAACTGAGTTACAGAATATTGATGTTAAGATTAATGATGAAGATCAAGCCCTATTGTTGTTCGTCTCATTACCTCCTTCGTATAAGCACTTTAGAGACACTATGATCTATGGTAAAGATACTATTTCAATTGAGGATGTTAAGACGAATCTTATGAGTAAACAAAAACTAGATTCTGATATGACTTTTGGGAAAAGTGACGATTAAGGTGTTGGATTAATTGTCAAAGGGATGTCAGTTGAGAGAAGTTCAAAAGATGGCAGTACATACAAATAAAACTCTCGAAATAAGAATTTCAGCTGTAACTATTTTCATGTAAAGGGCAATAAAAAACGTAATTGTCCGAAGTTGAAAATCAAGAACAAAGAGGAGACAATCATTGTCAGATTCATAGTGGACAGAATGTGCAGAATCAGAAGACTCAGGGGGCAAGAAAGCCTGCTCAGGCTAGTGTTTATGAGGATAGTGATGATCTTTTGTTAGTAGCTGATGAAAGAGAAAGACTTAGAAGTGACTGGATTTTGGATTCTGGGTGTTCTTATCATATGTGTCATACTCATGATTTGTTCTCCACATATGAACTGTTTGATGGTAGAAATATTTTGATGGGAAATAATTCTAAATGTAAAGCAATTGGTATTGGTATAATTAAAATTAAGATGCATGATGGCATAATCAGGACATTGTCAGATGTTAGACATGTTCCAAGTTTGAAGAAGAATCTCACATCTTTAGGTACACTGCATGAAAAACAGGTGTAAGTACTTAGCTCAAGGTGGAGTTATGAAGATTAGTAGAGGCTTTCTTGTGTTGATAAAATGAATCAAGGTCGATACTTTATATAAGTTGGAGGGTTCTATAACTACAAATTCGAATGCAATTTATTCTTCAGTTATTGCGGATGACACCACCAAGTTGTGGCATATGAGGTTAGACCATATGAGTGAAAGAGGCATGGATGCTTTGTGTAAGAGAGGTCTTTTTTTGGACAAAAAATAGGAAAGTTGGACTTTTGTGAGCATTGTGTCTTTGGGAAACCGAAACGAGATAGTTTTAAGACTGTGGTTCATAGAATAAAGAAGACTTTGGACTATATTCATTCAGACCTTTGGAGACCTTCACGAGTTCTTTCCAAAGTTAGTGGTGCACATTATCTTCTAACCTTCATTAATGATTATTCTAGGAAGGTTTGGGTCTACTTCTTGAAACATAAGAATGAAATTTTTGTGACTTTCAAACAATGGAAAATTATTCGGTATAGTCATGACCCTTGATAATTTAATGAATATCATTGGCCCGTAGTGCAGGGATGAGTTAATTATGTGGTTTATTTATTAAGCTGAGTCTCAGCGATAAAAATTGATGAAAACATTTTAAATTATAGAGGATAGTAGATTTTATTCTCTACTTAACTCTTCTAATGGATTACTTGTTCCGCTGCAGTTAAACTTGATGTCTATTATATTTTATCCGTTTAACATTATTAAAGACTAATGATAATTTATTCTGCATTATCTTAGTCATAATATTTCTTACTGGGCTAGTTGCTCACCCTTTCTTTCACTGTTCTCTTCAGAAAATGAGAATATAGCTGGGACGAGTCGGGGAACGGAGTGATGGTACAGATGATAGCATTAGTAGTCCTCACTATTCTGTTAAATAGTGTGACAATAAATGTAATGAGGACTCCATTGAGTGTGAATATTGTCTAGATGACAATATTCTTATTAAAACTCTCAATTTATATTTTGTCGTATTTTGCACGACTATTGTATATTTAAGTTGTATTTGAATTATGTACCATGTATCTGGCGACTCAAGATGGGTGATGAATACCTATTTTTGGGGGCGTCACAGATGGTATCAAAGCTTAGGGATATGATCCCTGGCTGAGATGTGAGATAAGAACTAGGAGGGGAGAGACGGGGAATTCCTTCGCTAGTATGACCTACCTAAGTTTATTTGGTATTTAATTGGTCGGTCAGAGTATAGGGATAATATGTGATATGTTAATTAACCCTTGTTTTGTGACAGTGTTTGAAAATGGCATCTGAAAATGTTGAGATAAGTAATGGAGCAAAATAATATGACCGTATCGCAGTACGAGGCTAAGTTTACGGAGTTATCCCGGTTTGCATCCCATTTGGTCGATAATGAGGAGCGAATGACGCGAATGTTTTTAAGAGGTTTGAAACCTGATATACGTCAATGCCTCATTTCGTATAAACTTTGTTTATATTCAGATGTTGTGAATAGGGCTCAATTATTGGAGCGCGATAATGAGTTAGCACAACCAAAAGATAACTACCAACAACACAATAATAATCATATCATCACCGGTGTAACGGCGACCATCCGAACAATGATGACCATCGTGGGGAAATTATCATGCCAAGAATGGTAACCACTTGGTGGTAATCATGTCCAAGATAATAGAAGTGGAAATTTCAAGAAGAGAAGGTCATTTAGCTCGATTTTGTCGTATAGTGAAGTCAAGTCCAGCTGGGACGATGGCAGCAAAGGCGGATACGGACAAAACAAAGTCGGTGGTTTCAGGAAGAGCATTTTTCGTGACTTCTCAAAAAAAGAGTAACCCGAACGAAGTTAGCACGGGTTAGTTAATTATTAAATTTTGCGAAGTCTATACCTTATTAGATACCGGTTCTACCCATTCTTTTATCTTTCTTGCTTGCATTCAACATTTAAATTTGACTCCGGAGAAATTAGACTTTGACTTATCTGTTGAAACTCCGTTAGGAGAAACCTTCGTTACCTCCACTATTTATAAATCTTATTTGATTCAAATCGACACTTTCACGTTACCTGTCGATCTTATCTCTTTGAAAATACTTGCCTTTGATGTGATTTTAGGAATCGAATAGTTAACTACTCATCATGCTAAAATTGATTATTTTCGTAAGGTTGTTAGCTTTCATATTCCTAACCAACCTATTATACGAATTCAAGCAACCAAACTACTAAAGTCAATCATTGTCATATCAAGCCATAAGTAAAGAGCACCGAGCCTTTCATTTGGTGACTTCTTTAATGGAATGCACCGAGCCGGACTTTTTAAGTAGGCGTATTTGTGAATGACGAAGGGCAAGTTGATAGGTATCAATGTGAAGTACTATCCAAGTCTTGGATGAGAGTCACAGTTTTGAATGATATTTTTATTGTTAATAAATTTCTTGACGTATTTCTAAAGACTTCTTAGCCTACCCCTAGAGCGTGAAATCGAATTTTGTATTGACCCCAGTACAATACCCATTTCGTATAACTTATAAATGATGAAGATAGAGTTAAAGACTCTAAAGCCCCACGTGAAGATAACAAATATACGAGTAGAATCGACTTTAATCGATAAAGTTAAAGCCGCTCAAGCTACACATCTGAATTTGATGAAATGTGAAGAAGAAGGTTCAAGAGGGCGTTATTCTAGAAGCAAGAATCGATGAAGAGAGGAAATCTCAACCCTCGATTTTATTGGCCCATTTGAAATCCTCGATTAAGTAGGAACTGTGGCCTATAGACTCGTTTTACCACCAAATATGTCGCGTGTTCATAACGTTTTTTCACGTATCGATGTTACGTAAATATGTGGACGACCCGAACCACATTATTGATTTAGAACCAGACGAGATAGCAGATAATTTAACGTATGAAGATGTACCTATTAAAATCCTGGAATATATTCTATGCTTAAAGGTTATACCTCAAGAGTTAGAATCTGACGAAGTGTCCTCATCTGTTCGAAATACAAGGTACGTACATAAATTTCGAGGGCGAAATTTCATAAGGAGGGGAGATTGTAAAACCCCAAATTTTTTGAATAAAGATTTAATTTTCTTGAAATATTTTTTTAATATTATGGTGTGAATTTGAGATAATGTTATAGTTGTGGGTAGTATTTATAAATTTTGCAAAGTATGCAAGTTGTTATATAATATTCGATTGGTCGGGGAATATTCGTTTTAACAAGGAATATTCGTACGAAGGCACAATCATTGGTGAACCCCACAACGGAATTATTGTCGAATTGAGAAAACGACAAAAATATTTTTACAAAAATAATAGCGGAAGTTTTACCGTTAATACTGTTGAACTACTCGGTAGTAAAAGTACAGTAATACGCGTGGTTGCATAATAACATACGGTATTGGTTATTGATGCTTACGTGAGAAGTCACTCAGTTTTGTTCAATTATTGCTATAGTAATTGTTGCATAGTATCTCACGTTATTTGATTCAGTCGATATTTTATATATTATTAAATCATTAATTGAGATGACAGAGTTATTAATAATATTATTTGCAATATTAACAATGTCTAGAAGTTCTGCCAAGGAGAGGTTTGGTCACCTAATTGCGGCGCCTAAGGGGGAGAAATCCTTATTGAAAGCCCCTCTTTCCTAGAAATCGACACAGTGGAATTAATAGTGTGAATTATAATAATGATGATGAAGTTTTGTTTTATTAGTATTATTAATGTAATAAAATGAAAAAAGCTTTTATATAAAACAAAATACTTTTATAAAGTTATTCGCTTTATTAGACAATAATTAGAATATAATATATTTTATTATGCATAGTGTTTTACATAGTAAAATCTTTTTATATAAAACAAAATACTTTTATAAAGTTATTCGTTTTATTAGACAATAATTAGAATATAATATATTTTATTATGCATAGTGTTTTACATAGTAAAATCTTTTTTATATAAAACAAAATACTTTTATAAAGTTATTTGTTTTATTAGACAATAATTAGAATATATTATATTTTATTATGCATAGTGTTTGTATAGTGCATGCATAGTATTTGCATAGTAAAAATCTTTTTACATAAAACATAATACTTTTATAAAGTTATTCGTTTTATTAGATTATAAATAGAATATATTATATTTTATTTAAAAGATTTTATTTTATTAGAATATTTTATTGTAAACCAATCTGGACCGTCCGTTTAAAAGTAAATCAATCTGGACCGTTTATGAATTAGTTACTATTCAGTCCATTCTCCTATAAATAGAAGCTCATTCCTTCATTATTTCTTACGAATTCACTGAAACTGTAGAGAGAGAAATTATAGAGAGAAATTATAGAGAGAAGCTATAGAGAGAAAATCTATAGAGAGAAAGAAGAAGAGAAGTTTGCTACCTCACTATTCCCGTATCCAGTTTTCTTCTAAGGTAAGGGATATTATTTGTTGTACTCATAAGGGGTATTATATTTCTTTCGTATTCATGGAGAGAACTTCTGTTATTCCATTCTTTATTATTATGTTGGAATAAGTTGTTTATGCGAAGTACCGCATACATGGTGAAATTCTTCTATTATTTCGTTCATTATTATTCTGTCAGAATATCCTGTCTGTGCATTACGCATGACCTGGTTCTATTATTTATTATTCTGTTGGAATAACCTGTCTGTGCGATCTATCGCATGCATGGTGATTTCTGTTGTTATTCCATTCTTTATTATTCTGTTGGAATATCCTGTTTATGCGTTACGCATGACCTGGTTCCATTATTTATTATTCTATTAGAATAACCTATCTGTGCGATCTATCGCATGCATGGTGATTTCTGTTGTTATTCCATTCTTTATTATTTTGTTGGAATATCCTGTCGGTGCGCATTACGCCTGACTTGGTTCCATTATTTATTATTCTGTTGGGAATAACCTGTCGGTGCAATTTATCGTATGCATAGTGATTTCTTCTGTTATTCCATTCTTTATTATTCTGTTGGAATAACCTGTCTATGTGGATTATCACATGCATGGTGAATGATCCTTTGTATTCATTTCTTATTAAATGGTGGAAATGATCTCGCTAAGTGGATTACTGCACGGCGACGAAAATCCATTTGTATAGCTTTCATATATTTTCTTATACTCGGTTGGTTAAAGCTTTGACTTCTATACTCCATGAAATTAGTGGAATATCCTGGATATTTACGCTTCATCCAGTATCTTTTCATGGAAATATTCTTCTGAGCATTCTTGAATTTTACTCTACAAAGTAGTATCATGTTGACAATTTGGATGTTATTGAGTTCAGGATAAATTAACTTATAAATCTTTAAAATTTATTCTTGAACTTGTTTTATTGAATTATTATGTCATTGTCATGATGAGTTATGTTGGTTATTATGTGAAAACATGAAAGTTTCTTAGAAATCATAAAGAGTTAAAAATTAGATTTTGGTGAAAATGGAACATGAAATTCAATTGACCATATCTCCTGTTATATTTCGAATTCTTAAATGTGGTCAAGTTCTAGAGTTAGATCCATGAGTTTTCTAACTTATCCAAGTGAATCACTGGAAAAGGTATTGTAGATTTTCGTGTGGATTGGTTTTAGCGAATGAGTTAAAAACTGCCAATTTTAAAAAAGCTACTGCCCAGATTTTTAAAAGGGCATTTTCGGCCACTTAATTTATGAGAAATATTTTGGCCTTTTGGAACATGAAAATATATGGTATAAAGTACCTCCTGTCCAAAAATGAGCTCATTCCGACTTAAAATGAGCAAGTTATGACCATTTCAATATTTAGGTTTTTTCGACGAAAAACACTATAACCGGAGTTCTATAACTCTGATGACCATGAAATTTAAACTGGAAGATCACGTTAACATGTGTAAGATCCAGCCAAGATTTGGGAATTTCTGGAGTTAAACTTGAGGTAGCTAATTTCTTAAGGAATTAATTAGAAATTGATTTTTGAAAAATAGTAAATGAATTTTAAAAATTTCGAGAAAAATATATGTTCAATATGGGACTATATTCTGTTAAATTCCAGAAAAGATATATTTTTGGGATTGTTTTGGTATTTTTCATGAAAATGATCTAGTTATGAGTAAATGAGTTAAATATGTTATGTGAAGTAACAAAGTTGGAAAATAGGATTTTATGGCTTGGGAATCCTATATAAGGTATATGCAAATTTTTGATGAGGGATTTAATCATTGGTGATGAAATCTTATGAGTATGACATTTTTTTTGAATGATTAAATGAACTATTTGGTAAAGTGTAAACAATTAAAATAAATTATTTATAAGTTTAAGAAGTGATTAAAATATTGTTATAATATTAATAATATTAGATTATGAGTTTATTAAGTGATTGATAATATTTGGATAAATTTAAAGTCTTTAATATTTATCCCTGTTTGATTAATGCTTATATCATTGTCATCATCCTCATGCTTATATGGTGATATTTGGTTTACGTGAAAAGATGGACTGTTGATTATTAAATTGTATATCTTTGGCTTACGTGCAAAGATGGACTGTTGATTATTGGTTTTATAGTTGTATATCTTTGGCTTACGTGCAGAGATGGACTTGGTATTATTATGACCAGGGATTATTCGGTATAATCATGACCGTAATGTGACGAATGATGTGGTAAAAGTCCTTAGTGGCCTGTAGTGCATTGATGGACAGTTTTTGGTATGATTATGACCAGGGATTATTCGGTATAGTCATGACCCTTGATAATTTAATGAATATCATTGGCCCGTAATGCAGGGATGAGTTGATGATGTGGTTTATTTATTAAGCTAAGTCTCAGCGATAAAAATTGATGAAAACATTTTAAATCATAGAGGATAGTAGATTTTATTCTCTACTTAACTCTTCTAATGGATTGCTTGTTCCGCCGTAGTTAAACTTGATGTCTATTGTATTTTATCAATTTAACATTGTTAAAGACTAATGATAATTTATTCTGCATTATCTTAGTCATAATATTTCTTACTGGGCTAGTTGAGCTCACCCTTTCTTTCACTGTTCTCTTCAGGAAATGAGAATATAGTTGGGACGAGTCGGGGAATAGAGTGATGGTCTAGATGATAGCATTAGTAGTCCTCACTATTCTATTAAATGGTGTGACAATAAATGTAATGAGGACTCCATTGAGTATGGATATTGTCTAGATGACAATATTCTTATTAAAACTCTCAATTTATATTTTGTCGTATTTTGCACGACTATTGTATAATTAAGTTGTATTTGAATTTATGTACCATGTATCTGGCGACTCAAGATGGGTGATGAATAGCTATTTTTGGGGGCTTCACATATATGATATGCAGTCATTTATCGACTGCTTCGCCAGATATCATCAAATCATAGTTGCCGAAGAAGATAGGGAGAAAACAACCTTTATCACCCCTGGGAAACCTTTTGCTATAAGCGATTGTCTTTCGGCCTTATCAATGCCGGTGCCACATATCAGCAAGCCATTATTGCCTTTTTTCATGACATAATGCACAAGGAGATAGAGGTATACGTTGATGACATCATCGTCAAATCCAGAAAGGAGGATAACCACGCCGACCATCTCAGAAAGCTATTTAACCGGCTCCGTAAATACAACTTGAAGTTGAACCCAACCAAGTGTGCTTTCGGTGTTAAATCCGATAAATTATTGGGATTTTTGGTGAGCAACAGAGGCATTGAGCTAGATCCCACCAAGATTAAATGTAAGACCCCAACTTTTTATGAATAAAGATTTAATTTCTCTAATTATTATTTTGTGAATAATAAGGTGTTGATTTGATATAATGCTTTAGTTATGGGAGAAATTTGTAAATTTTGCAAACTAAGCAAGTGGTCATAAAATATTCATTTTGTTGAGGAATATTCGTTTTGGTCGGGGGATATTCTTTTTATCAGTAATATCCGTACGATGGTGCAATCATTGGTGGACCACATAACGGAATAATTGTCAGATATAGAAAGCGACAAAAATAACCTTTTTATAAAAATAACGGTAAAACTTTTACCGTTAAAAATTGTTTAAATATCCGGTGATAAAAGTACATTAATATGCATGGTTGCACAGTAGCACACGGTATTGCACAGTATCTCTGATTATTAATTCTTACATAAGAAGTCACTCAATAATTGATAAAGTAAAATTGCACAATTTTTCATATTATTAGTGCAATAATTGCTATAGTGATAATTGAATAGTATTTTGCATTTATTATTCAATAATTGTCATGACATAGTAACTCATATTATTCAAATGATATTATTAGATAGCATTATTTATAATTTCTAGAAAGTTCTATCGAGGAAAGGGGTTAGGTTATATAATTGCGCGCCAGTAAGAAGAAATCCTTATCAGAAAGCCCCTTCTTTCTTGGGAACGATCTGGTTGTCAATATTGTGATTCTATAATATTAATTAGCAATAATTATTGAAAGATTGAAGAGTTGTAAATAGTTGATGAATAAATAAAAATTGTTGATAAATATGATAAGTAAATATTTGTTTTATTTAATATAAATGGAGGAATTTTAGTATGCAATATTTGTTGAAAGTATGGCATATTAATATTTCTATGGAACCATAATTATCTTTTACGATAAAATATTCATTAAGATATATTATTATAATATATTATAATACTATAATTTTATAATTTATAATTGTTTAAATAGTAAAACATGTGAAATAAATGAGGGAGTCCTCATTTTGAATTTAAACTCTTTATTTTCAAAGAGGTGTGCTGCATATTTTCAAAACTAATTCATCCGTATGTGATTTTATCAAAAGTGGTGTGCTACCACTTTTCTATAAATAGGCTGCTTAGTTAAACAATGAAACTCACACCTGAATCAAAAAATTCTCTCTATATAATATTGAGCGTATTTCTTGTGAGTATAAGGATATTTTCTTGTGAGTATAAGGATATTTTGAGTGTTGATAGTAGTGAAAGATTTCCACAACATAATATCCGTTATTCGAGTCAGAACTACTTTCCTACTAAGGTGAAGGATATTATTTTTTCGTAAGGGATGTTATTTTCTTTCAATACTCGTAAATGATATTATTTCCTTCCATATTTGTAAGGGATATCATTTTCTTTCATACTCCATATTACTTAAGAGATATTATTTCATCTCGTATTCCTAAATTTAAACTTACATAGTATTGCTTCTATAATTCCTGAAATAATTAGAAATTTCTTAAAAATTGCGCTTCATCTAATATCATTTCACTGGAATATTGGTCTAAAATATCTTATTAAATTTTAATTTTTTTTATGTATGTGTACTATTCATACGGTACTATTCATGAGTACTGTTCATAAGAGAATTTAATTTCTTTTCTTTGTCCAAGTTATCTTTTATGAATCATGTTCTTGAAATTAAATCCATGTTATGGTCTCACTTAATTCATTCTTATTGTCATTATCATAATTGTCAGACTTAAAATATGTTGAAAGTTATCTTTGGCCCGCAGTGCAAAGATGAAGTGTTGATTGATGAATATCTTTGGCCAGTAGTGCAAAAATGAACTGTTAATTGATATCTTTGTCTCGTAATGCAAAGATGGACATGTGTTTGGCATGATCATGACCACTGGTGATACAACCGATTATCTTTGGCCCGTAGTGCATAGATAATTCATTGATTAAAAATAATTATTGATTGATGTTACATGAATAAAATATTGATGATGAACTTTTAAATCATGAAAGATAGTAGACATTATGCTCTACTTGACTCTTCTAATGGATTATTGTTTCCACTGCAGTTGTTGATCTAAAACTTGTTGTCTATTGTATTCTATCAGATTTTTTCCTGTTGATGACTAAGGATAATTTTTTCTACATTATCTTAGTCATAATATTCTTTAATGGGCTAGTTGAGCTCACCCTTTTCCTTTTTGTTCTCTTATTCTTCTAAGGAGGTGAGAATATAACTGGGACTAGTCGAGGTGTGGAGTGATGGTTCAAGACGGTTATTATAACAGTCCTCACTATTTTGTAAAATAGTGTATCAATAATTGTAATGAGGACTTTATTTGAGTTTGAATATTGTCTACAAGACAATATTTGTATTAAAACTCACAACATATATGTTGTCATATTTTGCACGACAGTTGTATTAATGAAGTTTGTATTTGGTTTCTGTACCATGTATTTGGCAACTCAAAATGGGTTGTGTGGACCTATTTTGGGGGCATCACATTAAAGCCATCACTGAGATTGTAAGACACCGAATTTTATGAAATGAAAATATTCAATTTTCTTATAATTATTATTATATTTAGTAAATGGTTAAATTGATAAAAGGTTAAAGTAAAGGGTGATATTTGAAAATTTTGCAAAGAAAGCAAGTTGATATAAAATATTCGTTGTGTCGGGGAATATTCGTTTTAACAGGGAATATTCGTACGACGACACAATCATTGGTGGACCCCACAACGGAAGTTTTGTCGTATTTAAAAAATGACAGAATTATCTTTTTATAAAAATAACGGCGAATGTTTTACCGTTAAACTGTCGAACTACCCGGTAGTAAAAATATAGTAATATGCGTGGTTGCATACGGTATTGATTATTGATGCTTATGTAAGACGTCACTCAGTTATACTTAATTATTACTACAGTAATTGCTGCATAATATCTCTCATATTATTGATTCAATTATTGTCACAGTATCATTTGCATAATATTTATTATTATTAAATCAATAATTGAGACGATAAAGTTATTTATATTATTATTTGTAATATTGATAATGTCTAGAAGTTTTGTCAAGGAGAGATTTGGTCACCTAATTGCGCACCAATAAGGAGAAATCCTTATCGGAAAACCCCTCTTTCCTGGGAACGACCTGGGTGTTAAATATTGTGAGTTATAATATTAATGACGAATAAGTTCGTGTTAATTAAAGATAAAATTGATAGTTCCATTGTGTTGGGATTATTAGTGTTAGTGGAAATCGACATTTATTTCGATAATAATTGATGTCTGGAAGTTATATTGACCAATCAGGTAATTAATCGGATAAATGAGCAATTAATTTCTATTAATTCACATGCTTATAACTATGTGTTCACATGTGTGTACTATTGATTCACATGTATGTACTATTAGGGGAGGTGGTACAAGATTGATAATACTTGCATGACTAAATTAAAAATGGAGGTATAGATGAAGGTACTATATCAGAATTATTTTTTCACATGTATAAAACTATTGAGTCACATGATTGTACTATTGATTTACATGATATACTATTAGGGAGGTGGTGCAAATTTGATAATACTTGCGGGGACTAAATTAAAAATGAAAGAAAAGATGAAGGTATTATACTGTAATATTTCGAGCCCCAAAACGTGCAATTATCGAAACTATATTTTCCTATAAATAGAAGCTCATTCTTCCTTCATTCTCACCAATTCACTAAGACTCACAAGAGCAATTATAGAGAGAGAAGCTATAGAGAGAAAGAAGAAGAGTAGTCTGCTACTTCACTATTCCAGTATCTAGTATTCTTCCAAGGTAAGGGGTATTATTTCTTTCGTATTCATGAAGAGAGTTATTTTCTTTCAATACTCGAAAGGGTTGTTGTTCCATTCTTTATTATTCTGTTGGAATAACCTATCTACGCGGACTACCGCATGCATGGTGAATGACCCTTCGTATTCATTCTTTATTAAATTATGGAAATGATCTATCTACGTGGATTACCGCATTGCGGATGAAAATCCATTTGCAGTTTCGTATATTCTATTATACTCATATGAGATATTCTTTCTTTTGTACTCGTCATGGAATATCGTTTTCTTTTGTATTTTCCTTTCATGGGTACTATTCACGTATACGACACTATTCACGTATACGGTACTATTTATGAATATGGGTACTATTCATAAAGTACTATTCATAAGTACTATTCATGGGGTAGTATTCCTGAAATACTATTCATGAGGTATTATTCACCCGGGTACTATTCACCCGGAGTACTATTCACCCGGAGTACTATTCATGACAAAAATTGATTTCTTTTCAGTCCAAATCATTTTTGATACAATATCATTCTTGAATTTTACCCCACAAAGCAGTATCATGTTGACAATTTGGATATTTTTAAACTCTGGATAAATTTAAAGTCTTTAATATTTATCCTTGATTTCGTTTGATTAATGCTTATATCATTATCATCATCTTCATGCTTATATTGTGATGAAAGTCATCTTTGGCTTACGTGCATAGATGGACTGTTGATTGGTATGATTATGACCAGGGATCATTCAGTATAATAATGACCCATAATGTTACAAATGATGTGGTAAAAGTCCTCATTGGCCCGTAGTGCATTGATGGGCAGTTGTTGGTATGATTATGACCAGGGATTATTCGGTATAATCATAACCATTGAAGATTACATGAATATCATTGGCCCGTAGTACAGGGATGATTCGATGATGTGGTTTATTTATTAAGCTGAGTCTCGGTGATAAAGTTGATGAAAAACTTTTAAAATTATAGAAGATAGTAGATATCATGCTCTACTTGACTCTTCTAATGGATTGCTTATTCTGTTGCAGTTGTTGATCTAAAACTTGTTGTCTATTGTATTCTATCAGTTGTTATACTGTTAAAGGCTAAGGATAATTTATTCAGATTATCTTAGTCATAATATTTCTTCTTGGGCTAGTTGAGCTCACCCTTTTCTTTCACCTTGTTCTCTTGAAAATGAGAATATAGTTGGGACGAGCCTGGGGAATGGAGTGATGGTCCCAGATGGTGGCTATAGAAGTCCTCACTATTTTTATAAAATAGTGTGATAATAATTGTAATGAGGACTCCATTGAGTGTGGATATTGTCTAGAAGGCAATATTCGTGTTTAAACTCTCAGCTATGTTTTTTCGTATTTTGCACGACAGTTGTATAATTAAGTTTTTAGTTGAGTTATGTACCATGTATCTGGCGACTCAAGATGGGTGATGTATACCGCTTTTGGGGCGTCCACAATTATATCAAAGTTTAGGGATATGATCCCTGGCTGAGATGTGAGACAAGAACTAGGAGGGGAGAGACGGGGAATTCATTCACTAGTATGACCTACCTAAGTTTATTTTATATTTAATTGGTCGGTCAAAGTATAGGGATAATATGTGATATGTCAATTAATCCTTGTTTTATGGCAGTGTTTGAAAATGGCAGCTGAAAATATTAACAATGGAGTGAATGAGACCGTTGAGACACCTTTAATCACCAACCAGGTTAATGTGATGTCAGACGAAGAAGAAATTAGAGATATCTGCGTGGTAAGTGAAGAACTAATAGTTGCACCCGAGCTAGTCGCAGAGGTAGCAGCTGAGGGTTAGGAAGAGGAAGAAGAAGAACCTGATGAGAATTTATTAGAAGAATTTTATGATCAAAATTTAGAATTACAAAATCGTATTCATGAGTTAGAAGTGCGAAATTTGAAGAACTATAGCGGTTAGGAGCAAAGAGATGCAACAATTCAAAATTATGTTACCCGATGTGCGATGCTTGAATGAATAAAGCACTCTTTGGCGTAGTATAAGATATTAGAGCTGGAATCTGAGAATGCTATGATCAAAGTTCTGATGAAAGAAGAAGCAAATGAACGAATGAGAATAGATGATGCATGGGTAAAAGCCGCACGACGCGTTGATATTGTAGAAAAAGACGTCCGATCCAATAAGGCCAAAATAGATGAAATGGATTTTGCTTTTTGGACAACAATTGGGAGAATCCAACATCGAGTTCAGAATTACCCTGTGCAGAGCGGTCAAACCCAATTCGATATGGATCAGAGAGTAAAGATTCGAATCATGGATCAGGAATGTGACGAAGCAATTAAGGGTGGAATGTACTCTATAGCAAAGTTAAGTCCAACTTGGATGGTGACGCCAAAGGATGTCCCAGAAAAGTCAAATTCGGTAGATTAAGTGAGAGCGTTTATCGAGGAACTCGAATGAAGTTATCACGGGTAAGTTAATAATAAACTCTTGCGAAGTCTATACCTTATTCGATACCGGTTCTACCCACTCTTTTATTTCACCTAGTTGTGTTCAACGTTTGAACTTGGCTTTTGAGAAATTAGGCTTTGACTTCTCTGTTGAAACTCTGTTAGGAAAAACCTTCATTACATCCACTGTTTATAAATCTTGTTTAATTCAAATCGACACTTTCACGTTACCTGTCGATCTTATCTCTTTGAAAATACTTGCATTTGATGTGATTTTAGGGATTGATTGGTTAACTACTCACCATGATAAAATCGATTATTTTTGTAAAGTTGTTAACTTTCATATTCCTAACCAACCTATTATGCGAATTCAAGCAACCAAACCACTACAGTCAATCATTGTTATATCAAGCCATAAAGCTATTCGTTTATTGAAAAATGAATGTCAAGTTTTCTTAGCCCATGTCATGGATTTAAATAAAAATATGACAAATTTGAATGATATTTCTATTGTTAATAAATTTCCTGACGTATTCCCTGAATAACTTCCTGGCCTACCCCCAGAGCGGGAAATCGAATTTTGTATTTACCCCAGTACAAAACCTATTTCTAAAACCCTTAAATATTTCTTCACCCAAAACGAACGTATCATGCGCCAAAGACATTGGCTCGATCTATTGAAGATTACGATAATACCATTCAATACCATCCTAGAAAAACGAACGTGGTAGCTGACACATTGAGTAGAAGATCGTATGCGTTTACGAGTGCGATGTTGTTAACATAAAAACCCATTTTGTATAACTTATAAATGATGAAGATAGAGTTAAAGACTCTAGGGATCCACGTGAAGATAGCAAATATACAAGTAGAATCGTCTTTAATCGATAAAGTTAAAAGTCGCTCAAGCTACAGACTCAGAGCTAATAAATATAAAGAAGAAGGTTCAAGAGGGCGTTATTCTAGAAGAAAGAGTCGATGAAGAGAGGAAATCTCAACCCTCGATTTAATTGGCTCATTTGAAATCCTCGATCGAGTAGGAACTGTGGCCTATAGACTCGCTTTACCGCCAAGTATGTCGCGTGTTCATAACATTTTTCACGTATCGATGTTACGTAAATATGTGGACGACCCAAACCACATTATTGAATTAGAACTAGACGAGATAGCAGAAGATTTAACGTATGAGATACGTGTTAAAATTTTGGATAAGAAGGATCATATTCGACACTCAAAGGTTATACCTCAAGAGTTAGAATCTAAACAAGGTATCCTCACCTCTTCGGCATACCAGGTACGTATGTAAATTTCGAGGGCGAAATTTCATAAGGAGGGGAGATTGTAAGACCCCGAATTTTATGAAATGAAAATATTCAATTTTCCTATAATTATTTTTCTATTTAGTAAATGGTTAAATTGATAAAAGGGTAAAGTAAAGGGTGAAATTTGAAAATTTTGCAAAGAAAACAAGTTGATATAAAATATTCGTTGTGTCGGGGAATATTCGTTTTAACAGGGAATATTCGTACGACGACACAATCATTAGTGGACCCCACAACAGAAGTATTGTCGTATTTAGAAAACGACATAATTATCTTTTTATAAAAATAACAGAGAAAGTTTTACCGTTAAACTGTTTAACTACCTGGTAGTAAAAGTACAGTAATACATGTACTTGCATAGTAGCACACGGTATTGATTATTGATGCTTACGTGAAGTCACACTCGATTATACTCAATTATTACGACGATAATTGCTTTGCGTAATATCTCTCATATTATTGATTCAATTATTGTCACGATTATCATCTGCATAATATTTATTATTATTAAATCAATAATTGAGATGATAAAGTTATTCATATTATTATTTGCAATATTGACGATGTCTAGAAGTTCTGTCAAGGAGAGGTTTGGTCACCTAATTGCGCGCCAATAAGGAGAAATCCTTATCAGAAAGCCCCCTCTTTCCTGAAAATGACCTGGTTGTTAAATATTGTGAGTTATAATATTAATGATGAATAAGTTCGTGTTGATTAAAGATAAAATTGATAGTTTCATTGTGTTGGGATTATTAGTGTTAGTGGAAATCGACATTTATTTTGATAATAATTGATGTTTGGAAGTTATATTGACCAATCGGGTAATTAATCGGATAAATTAGCAATTAATTGCTATTAATTCACATGCTTATAACTATGTGTTCACATGTGTGTACTATTGATTCACATGTATGTACTATTAGGGGAGGTGGTGCAAGATTGATAATACTTGCATGACTAAATTAAAAATAGAGGTATAGATGAAGGTATTATATTATAATTATTTTTTTCACATGTATAGAACTATTGAGTCACATGATTGTACTATTGATTCACATGATATACTATTAGGGGAGGTGGTGCAAGTTTGATAATACTTGCAGGACTAAATTAAAAATGAAAGAAAAGACGAAGGTATTATACTGTAATATTTTGAGCCCCAAAACGTGCAATTATTGAAACTATATTTTCCTATAAATAGAAGCTCATTCTTCCTTCATTCTCACCAATTCACTTAGACACACAAGAGCAATTATAGAGAGGGAAGCTATAGAGAGAAAGCAGAAGAGTAGTCTGCTACTTCACTATTCCAGTATCTAGTCTTCTTCCAAGGTAAGGGGTATTATTTCTTTCGTATTTATGAAGAGAGTTATTTGCTTTCAATACTCGAAAGGGTTGTTGTTCCATTCTTTATTATTCTGTTGGAATAACCTGTCTACGCGGACTACCGCATGCATGGTGAAATTCTTCTGTTATTACATTCTTTATTATTCTGTTGGAATAACCTGTCTACGCGGACTACTGCATGCATGGTGAATGACCCTTCGTATTCATTCTTTATTAAATTATAAAAATGATCTATCTACGTGGATTATCGCATTGCGAATGAAAATCCATTTGTAATTTCGTATATTCTATTATACTCGTATGAGATATTCTTTCTTTTGTACTCGTCATGGAATATCGTTTTCTGTTGTATTTTCCTTTCATGGGTACTATTCACGTATACGGTACTATTTACGAATACGGGTACTATTCACAAAATACTATTCGTAAAGTACTATTCACTAAGTACTATTCACGAGTACTATTCATAAAGTACTATTCACGGGGTACTATTCCTGAAATACTATTCACTAGGTATTATTCACCTGGGTACTATTCACCCGGAGTACTATTCATGACAAAAATTGATTTCTTTTCGGTCCAAATCATTTTTGATACAATATCATTCTTGAATTTTACTCCACAAAGCAGTATCATGTTGACAATTTGGATATTTTTAAACTCCGGATAAATTTAAAGTCTTTAATATTTATCCTTGATTTCGTTTGATTAATGCTTATATCATTGTCATCATCCTCATGCTTATATTGTGATGAAAGTCATCTTTGGCTTACGTGCATAAATGGACTGTTGATTGATATGATTATGACCAGGGATCATTCGGTATAATCATGACCCGTAATGTTACAAATGATGTGGTAAAAGTCCTCATTGGCTCATAGTGCATTGATGGACAATTGTTGGTATGATTATGACCAGGGATTATTCGGTATAATTATGACCATTTATGATTACATGAATATCCTTGGCCCGTAGTGCAGGGATGATTCGATGATGTGATTTATTTATTAAGCTGAGTCTCAGCGATAGAGTTGATGAAAAACTTTTTAAATCATAGAAGATAGTAGATATCATGCTCTACTTGACTCTTCTAATGGATTGCTTATTCCGCTGCAGTTGTTGATCTAAAACTTGTTGTCTATTGTATTCTATCAGTTGTTATACTGTTGAAGGCTAAGGATAATTTATTCTGCATTATCTTAGTCATAATATTTCTTACTGGGCTAGTTGAGCTCACCCTTTTCATTCACTGTTCTCTTCAGGAAATGAGAATATAGCTGGGACGTGTCGGGGAATGGAGTGGCGGTCCGAGACGGTGGCTATAGTAGTCCTTACTATTTTTATAAAATAGTGTGATAATAATTGTAATGAGGACTCCATTGAGTGTGGATATTGTCTAGAAGGCAATTTTCGTGTTTAAACTCTTAGCTATGTTTTGTCGTATTTTGCACGATAGTTGTATAATTAAGTTTGTAGTTGAGTTCTGTACTATATATTTGGCGACTCAAGATGGGTGATGTATACCTATTTTGGGGGCGTCACAGAGATGCATGTACCCCAAACAGAAAAGTAGATACGGGGTTTTCTTAGGAGAATCAATTTCATAAGCAGATTCATATCTTTAAGATGTTGAGGAAAAATTCCTCTGAAAAATGTAATAAAGACTGTCAAAAAGCCTTCATCTCCATCAAGAAGCAGTTAATTGAAGCTCCTGTCTTGGTACCTCCAAGGGACAAAGTTCCACTTTTCATGTATATATCAGTCAAATCCAATACTATGGGTTGTATGTTAGGGCAGAAAGACGATAGAGACAAGGAAAGAGCCATTTATTACCTCGATAAAAGATTTAGCAGTTGTGAGCAGAAATACACTTTGATTGAAAAGATTTGTTGTGCTTTAGCATGGGCCGCCATAAGGTTACAACATTATCTCCATGGTCGTACATCTTATCTCATATCTCGCATGGATCCTCTAAAGTACATATTCAGCAAGCCCATATTAAATTATCGATTATTCAAATAGCAATTAATCCTCTAGCAATTCTATACGTGACTCAAAAGTCCATCAATGGTCAAGGAATTACGGATCAATTGGCCAAAGAACCATCAGGGAATTTCGAACCCTTTGAAACTTATTTCCCAGATGATGGGATAATGAAAATTCAACAAAACCATCGAGAAGATACAAGCCAACTCTAGAAATTGTACTTCGACGGGACTGTAAACATAGAAGGCGCAGGAGTAGGGGCAGTTCTTGTATTTATTATGGGAAAACAGTATCCTATGGCCATCAAACTACAGTTTGTCAACACCAATAACACAAGAGAGTATGAAGGTTGTATAATGGGATTGAAACTAGTCCAATCAATGGGTATCAAGCGGTTAACAATCTTTGGAGATTCTGAATCGGTTATCAAACAAGCCAATGAGGCATACCATTCCAATGAATTACATTTGCTACCCTATCATCGACAAGTTATCAAGATGGCAATGGAATTTGAAGAAATAGCCTTCATCCACATTCCTCGAAATTGAAATGATTTCGCAGATGCACTACTAACCCTGGCTTCCTTAATCAACATATCTGCAAGAAGAAGAATCCCAGATATCAAATTTACAAGCCAGATGACACCAGCCTATGGAAAATACATTGGAGAAGTATTTGATGAAATACCTCCCATCAAACAGCCTTGGTACCAAGATATCAAAGAATATCTTCAGGATGGATATACGCCCATTGGGGCAAGTCCAGCTTAAAGAAAGCGGATCCCCAAGATGGCCATGAAATTCTATTTAAGTGGAAATAATACCCCCAAACTTGAATCTTTTCTTGTCTTCAAGCAAAACACTATGAACAAAAACTATAAAAATAAATTCTAACAATCAACTACTTAAGCAATGAATCAATAAGTTTGAACAATGGCCTTAAAGATGTCAAAACATGATAACTCTAGAAAACTTTCAAAATGTTACAACGTCTAGGATTTCAACTTGCTTGTTAGTTATACCTTACTTTAGATCTTTTTTGTGTGTGTGTATCCATTTTGCACTAAACCAATTATAGCTCGGATTGGCTTATGCAACCATATTACCTTATGAAAGAAATAAACTTCAAAAACTACATGCTTAACACATCAGTCACCACAATTGTAGACAAATCAAACATTCCAAAAATTTGAGATCAGATGACTCTTAGGTGAATGCATTTTATGCTCCATCTTACCCTAAGTTTGCTTTTATGGGAGAGTGGGTTTTACTCTCCATCTCAACCCACTGCAAGATTTTTGATATATTTTTATTTATTCCTTTTTTATAGGTGAGTGCGTTTTACGCTCTATCTCCCCTAAGTATGTGTTTATGAGTGAGTGCATTTTACGCTCCATCTCAACCCACCACATGACCAATTAATCAAACTTAAGTATATTGCTTCGAGTGATGTTTAAACGATTTCTAGAGTTTATTGATACCTCCCACAAGCATTCAGTTATATAAGCCTTCTCTATGTATACAACTAGTTCATTACAAATGGATGAGTGCTCAAAAGTAGGAGTCATAAGCAAAGCAATAACCAGCAATAAGTCAATCACCCAAGCTAAGCAACATTTATCCATTTTTCATGAGTTATAACCTTAACAATCAATTGCTTGATCATATATTATGGCTCAATTCAAATTAAATCAATGCTCAAGAGACAACCTATTCTAGAAATACAATTAAACCCACAAAAAAACACAATAAAACAAAATATATCAAAAAAACGTAGAACACCCCCAAACTTGAAACTGACAATGTCCTTATTAAACGCAATAAAAGAATTCATACAAAGGACTTCCGTGATCATTTATCAGTTGTCGCCTTCCGCAACCGACGTCTACTATTTTCTAAGATATAACATAAAATGAAATTTTTTCAAAATTTTCAAATTTCTAACTAATATGCACATATAAATGAAATATATGAAAATAACTAACATAATAACAAAATTCTAGCTCAAGTACCAAATGTCATAATAAGTACCCCCAAACTTAAACTAGACATTGTCCTCAATGTCAGAACTAGAAAAAATTAAAACATAGAACTTCCTTGAGAACATGTCAATCGTCATCGACATCATTCTCCAAGTCCTCCAAGTCGGGAGCGCAAAACTTGTTGCATGATACTCAGTACCTGAAATTAACTAACATAAAACTTTGCACTTTGGGTTGCCTCCCAACAAGCACTTGGTTTATAGTATCCGACCCGACTTTATTTAAACAGAAAAATAAGTTTAAATAAGATCAATTCGATTGAAATTAATATTGGTCAAGCATTAGAAAAATAATTCCCCGACAACGAGGCCAAAAACTTGTTGGTCAATTTCACAACCGATAAGCACGCGCAAGTATATGCGGTCAACAAGTAATATAATGATAAGAGAGTTGTCGAACCCATAAGGAATTGTCTCTAATGAGTAACCAAATAATAACTTTATATCTTCTCAATCTTATTTAAACAATTGATTGAAGGGATAAAATCTAAAGACTACAATTACGCTACAAAACATAAATAGATAATTAAGGAGCTAAGAACACAATATCCCCACACAAGCATTTTGTCGAACACTTGGCGTGCGATGCTTTATTTACATCTCCTAACTCTCCAATTGATCATAATGGTCACGTCGAACTGTCAACCGAGAATTCATTAGTATACATATGCCTCTTCTAAGGTTCATATAAACATATCCTCTCTAAATCTACCTAAAAGGGAATAGAATGAAAAGGAACATCCTAGCTACATAACCCATCATATTCCTATGTGAATTAACATTAGACAAGGAATTCAAGCTTAAATTCTCAAATTGGCTACACATGGCATATAGGTATATTCCTATGCTACACATAAATTATGTATTCTAACACATGTAGAACAAGCATAATCACATGTCAATATATTTGTGGTCTACATCTATAATCCATTTTCTAATTTTATATAGACTACCAAATTAATTACCAATTCCTTAGAAATTAAATATTAAACACAAAATATAGAGAACCAATTCATATGGTGCCAATCAAAGAGAAAGTTATTCAATACAAGCTAAAAAAATGGTTCAATTACATTCAAGGATCCCAAATTAATAAATACATAAAGGAAAAACAAAGAAAAGATAAAGGAGTGGCTTCCCCATTTTGGTAGATAAAAATCCATTGGAGAAAGCTCTTGAAGAACCATGGCCAAAGCCATGACCTCCCTCTTTGATGTCTAGCTACCTTCCTCTTCCCTTTGATAGAAAAAATGAAAATAAAATGAAAAGAAGTGAAGAAATGAGGTAATGGGTCATTAGGTTAGGCATTTAAAGGCTGAAATCTGTCAAAAATCCATGACAGGCGTTGTGATGCCTTGATTTAGCCTGAAAAGGGTGCTGTAGTGCTTCAAATGGGCTGAGGTACTACTTCGGGGCATTATAGAGCTGAAAATACACTAGCAAGGGACGCTGCAATGCCGGGTAATTTTCTACTTCGACATCTGTTGGGAAAATGGTCATAACTCTCGCATCTAAACTCCGATTGAGACGATTCAAGATTATCCAGAAAGAGGAGACATTGATCTACAACTTTCATTCTTAGAGTTTAGACAGATAATGGCCGGATCATGGCAAAAACTGGGCTTCACGATATTGTTATGTCAATGGAAAATTAAAAATGCGAATTTCGCAATTCCAACCATCGACCCAAATGATATTCCATCCAATTCCTACAAAACAAAGTAAAAACACATAAAAATAATACAAATATATATAAAAACAATATAAAACTATAATACACAACAATACAATGAAAACACATAAAAACCAAACAAACTAGCTTAGGATTTGCAAATAATCAAACTCAAAAGTACTTAATTTATGTATATAAAACACACTCATCAAATGCACTTTACAAAAGGAATGCTGGAATAGGCCTTCTAAGGTGCCTAGACAAAGATCAAGCCCAAACTCTTATAGGTGAAGTCCACGGTGGAGCATTTGGTCTACATATGAGTGGTCCTTTACTTGCCAAAAATATATTGAGAACGGGGCATTATTGGATATCTCTCAAAGCAAATTGTGACGATCATGTCAGGAGATGTTATTAATGCCAAGTCCATGTAAATGCCATCCACGCTCCTCCAAACAAACTGCATAATATGAGTTCACCATGGCCATTTTCCATGTGAGGGATGGACGTGATCAGAATAATAAAACCCAAAGCCAGTAATGGTCATCGATTTATCTTCACCATGATCTATTACTTCACCAAATGGGTAGAAGCTGCCTTTTTTACCAAAGTCCCAAAAGAGGTAATCATTGGTTTCATCAGAAATACTGTAATCTGTCGATACGAACAACTGGAGGTGATCATATCAGATAATGCAAAGAATCTGAACAACCAGATGATGAAGGAATTATGTAGCAAGTTTTATGTTTTCTGGTTTTATTGATTTCCCAAAAATAACTTTTTATTAGTCGCACATTTGGTTTCTATCATCGACCAACAATAGCGATAGTATATATAAAGCATCCATCCATCCATGATAACTACCATATGATAAACATTTTCATCCATGCGTTTTGATAACTGTGGTCTATATGATAAACATCCATCCAACACACAAAGAAAATATAAACCATCCATCCATGAAACTACCATATGATAAACAATCATCCATATAATATATATGATAAACATAAACCAATACAATTAAACATCCATATAATCCAAAGAATCAATCTAAAAAGAGTACAAGGCTTTAAAAATCTAAAAAACAAGTCTAACAAAGCTTTAAAAATCTAACATATATGGTGATCTAGCTCTTCATGGATCATCCAAATTAGTACCACATAATTAACAAAAGAATAAAACATATATGTTACATGTGTTGATCTTTGCTATGACTTGGGAATTAAAAGCTAAACAAACAATATCGATATATATACGGTCGCCATGTGACAATATCGATATATACTGCGATGTTGTGATCTTTGTGATCTTTCTTCTTCATACTTTGCCTCGCCAACTCATCGGACTACTAAGAGAATGCGGATGCCCGCCCGATTATCTGAAGAAGATCACGATTATGGCGGATCGCTCTCACAAAGTCGGCGGGGAGTATGATAGGTTTGGATGACTTTGATGATTGTGTGGTACGGGTAGCAAAGCAGTTGCTGTGCCAGCGATGGTTGAGGCGTCATTTTTGTCCTTGGCCTTTAACATAGTTTTTTCTTCACGACGGACGCCTCTCCCATAATTCTTGATCAATCGACCAGATGGCAGGTGCCTTGGGATAAGCGCTCATTCATTAAGCCCTTATAAGTGTCACATCGGAAGGTCAACAATTAAATAGTTAAAAATAAATAAAAAAAATGCTAAAAAGGTCGTCACAATTTATAAACAACATATTAGTATAAAAATTTAACTTATTACAGCTTATCTGAATAGCATCGAGGCGGAGACCATCACGGGTGGCCACATACATCAACCAATTGATAGGTTGACCTTGAGACTCGAGACTCCTACGGTTCATGTTCTCATATTAATATGTAAACATATGATATTTTAGCTACAAAACATGATTTGTAAACATAAAAACAAATAACTAAGCCAATAAGCTTGCTATACATACGTACCCTAGCGACAATATGCTTGCGGTTGTGATATCTTGCCGCCCTTATGCGTGCCTTTTGCCTTTTAAGCCTTGAGACACACGAGGATCTGTTTTAGGGCGGCGATCTTGCGTCTCTTGACCCGACTCTCTGCTTCTCCACTTTGTCACATATCTCACACCCATATGGGATGTGCGCACCACCAGGGACTATGCTCATGCATATACTGCTCACCTTGTCCTGGATGGTCAATCTCAGCATTGTGCAGGGCTTTTTGTCGTTCCTTGTTCAGATTATCTTTAGTTCGAACGACGCATTTACGCGAGCGATTATGCGAATAAGCGATGTGCATAAATCGTCCCATCTATACCGCTTCTGCAAATAAAACAACATTAATAATATTAAAACTGTTATATTATATTACCATAATCCAACATTACTAAACAATATTATTTGATTATATAACTATGTATTATCTATTAGAGTGATAAAAAAATATACCTGAAATTCAGCCCAAACTGCATCCTTATGGGCGAGAGGTGTGCTCGCCCATGTAATCACTGGCGTAGGCCAGTTCTGTAAGCATAATTGTGAAATGCACTTCACAATTTTACTATCTTGAAAATCACTACAATATACAATAATTTACAGTCATATATATTTATAACAATGGAAATATTAAACCCTTATATATACACGATGTTTAACTTATTGCTTTACGGAGGAGGACGGATCTGTATAAGAATGCGATCATCCGGATTAGCCGGGGCCTTCGACACATGATTAGGGCCCCGACCCAACCCGCGCTTTCGTGCTGCAGGTTCAGAAGACATCTATAAATAAAAAATTTAGGATGTTAGTATGAGTTATAAATGAAAGATACATAAACATGTCAAGGATATAGAAACATATACATATGTAATTGTATATATAATACAATTAAAACTAAACATACATTTTATATAAAAGGACAATAATGATAATTAATTGTATGAAATAGTTAACTATGACAACTATAAATGAAAAGGTACATAAACATGTTAAGGATATAAAGAACATTCCTATATGTAATTCATTTGTAATCTGATTAAAACTAAACATACATTTTAATGAAAATCGTTATACGAGTCGAGAATCATTTTTTTGTACAAGTGTGGAGATTCATAACCATCTTCTTCTTGATTACGTGTGGGATGTCGATCAATAACTCTTCCTCGATATCACTTGTCATACAGCACAATAAGCTGTCTGGGATCCAATTCATCGGGTTCATCTCCACCCTCTAACGGATTACATCATTGTTGTCCTCTATATTTATTATAGGAGGTCTATGAAGCATCTCCTCTTGGTAGAAATCCCCATCTATTACTTGGACACATTGCGGCGAGTATGAATTACAACTTGCCAATCATGGCGGTCTATCCCTTTTCTAACGGGGACTAGGAGTGTAGTATACTTGTCTTTGTTTGAGTTGGTAAAACAAAGCGGTTCATTGGAGTAAAAGCCGACCTATGGAGGTCAATATCGATGATTCCATATGCATCGACACGTATCCCTTTTTACGAATCAAACCAACGACACTTGAACAAGTTAATATGACCCCGTATATGTGCCCTTGTCACGACAACTCTCTACGATTTCCTCCAACTCCCCATAAAAGGCACGACCAAGCTCATTGTAACAATCTCCTTGGACACACACTCCATAGTTCGTTGTTCTTTTACCGCGCCGTATGCCTTTGTATGAAATTCACAACCATTTATTTTGTAACCATTGCGGTGACTTGGTCCTGTGCGGTCCCATAGCTAGGACTTGTACATTAGCGGAATCGTTGATCCCTCGATCAAAGCCTACAAAAAACTCCATCTTATTAAATGAAGTTATAGTTAATATGGAGTATATATATATATATATATATATATATATATATATATATATATATAATTGAAAAATTGAACTTACTTTGTCCTTTAGCCAAAGTGCAAATTTTTTATCACGATTGATTTGAATATCTTTATCGATTATCTTGGGATGCTTCACTTTTAACTTCGTCATCGTACAATCTATACCATGTTATAAACATTAACATATTGGAATAAATTTTTAACTTAAAAGATAAATTATCAAGTTTACATGTGTACCTCACAAATTAAATCAATCTCCTCATGAAATTGAGAAGAAGAATGTAAGTATGTGCAACATGTAATTCTTGCTCAGAGAGAAATATGCGCTTCCCTTTTCCATAAGCGCGACCCGATAGACCAAATACAGAGAGCCAACCATTTAGTTCAACATTTCCCCCATCATCATGTCTCGATACTCGATTGGCCTTTGTCAAGACTTCGTCCAGAAAATAGTCTGAGACAAATGTAGATATCTCATCGAAACTGTATGCCTCACATATCGACCCCTCGACATAAGCTCTATTCTTCACCTTCCTCTTAAGGTTTCCCATCACCCTCTCGAAAGGGTACATCCATCTATATTGAACTGGACCCCCAACACAAGCTTCATAGGGAAGATGGATTTGCAAATGCTCCATGGAGTCAAAAAAACCAAGTGGGAATATTTTTTCTAGTTTACACGTGATCTCTATGATGTTCTTCTCAAGTACAGACATGTCCTTCTCATTTAATGATTTTGAACATAAGTCTTTGAAGAAATGACTAAGATCCGTCAAAGCATCCCATATTGGTTTATCAAGCAGATCCCGAAATGCTATAGGCATGAGTCTCTCCATGAACACATGATGATCATGACTCTTCATCCTTGCAATTTCCACCGTAACATACCTTGCAATGTTTGACGCATATCCATCTGGTAGTTTTAGAGACTTAACCCATGTGCACACATCTTCAACTTGCTTTTTGGACAATGTGTACCTTACATGCGGTTTGACAATTTTACCATTAGGAGATTCATAAAGTTCTAATCCAGGACGCTTACAAATATCTTTCATGTCCAAACGTGCCTTATCGTTATCTTTTGTCTTCCCCATAACATTCATCACGATGTTAAACACATTGTCAAACACATTCTTCTCAATATGCATCACATCTAGATTATGATGAATCAAATTTGTAGACCAATAAGGTAGTTCCCAAAAGATGCTTCTCCGAACACAGTTATGAGATTCGCCAAACCCATTGATTATGTTTGTGGCATCAATCTTACCAAATGGGATAATCGGCAATCTCATCACATGATCTCGCATCTCCGTTCCCGACAATCGCGGTGCAGGCATATCATTGTCTACTTTCCCTTTCCTGAAGTGTTCTCTATTTCTTTGAAGCAGGTGATCTCTGGTAGAAGCAAGCGATGACAGATCAAACCATCAAGGCTTTTCGACCTTTTGATAGATTAAATGACTTTGTATGCTCCATACAATACGGACAAACCAACTTCCGTGTGTACTCCATCCAGCTAACATACCATAAGTTTGGGAAGTCACTTATAGTCCACATAACCAACCCCTAAGGTTGAAATTTGTTTTCATTGCAACATCCCAAGTCACATACTCCATCCTCCCACAATACCTTCAACTCGTCTATAAGAGGTCTCAAGTAAACATCTAAGTTCTTTCCGGGACTCTTAGGACCGGGAACCACAGTGAAAGAAACAAGTATGGCTATTTCATACACATCCAAGGAGGCAAGTTATGCGGAGTAACAATCACGAGACCAACATGAGTGCGGAACAATTTGAGTGGCCAAACCAGTTGAAACCATCGGTGGACAATCCAAGCCTCACATTTCTAGGTTCCAATACAAACCGGGATGTGCTAAGTTGAAATCTTTCCAAGCACCCATCTGCGGGATGATTTAGTTCTCCATCTTTAGTTGGAGAGATTTACATGCCAACTCATATGTTCAATTGTTCTTGAAGACATGTACAATCTTTTTAGCCGATGTGTTATTGGAAAATACCTTAGAATCTTAAATGGTATACTTGATTTTTTTGTAGTCACACCCTCTTTATTAGGCCTAAACCCGATCATGACGCAAAAGCGTGCACCTTGTCATCTGTTCATTTTCCTTATAAAATAACATGCAATCGTTGGGACATGCATCGATCTTTTGGTATCCAGACCCAACTTCTTCACCATTTTCTTACAAAAGTAATAGTTACTGGTAATTTCTCACCATCGGGCAACATACTCTTAATGGCCTTCAAGAGCGACTCAAAACACTCATGGCTCATGTTGTGATCGACCTTGATGTTAAGTAATGTAAGCACTACTGCAGACAATGTAGTGTGTTTGGTGCAACCATGCCACAATGGCTTTCATTACCCTCGTCTAACAACTTAAAGAAGTCTTTGGCATCGAATTCATAGGTTGCTCTCTGCCTTGTTCCCAATCAAAATCGGCCCTGCATATCATGAACCATTTCATTCATATACGATAAGTACTCTTTTGCCCAAATTGTGTACTTACGTGATGCCACCATCTCTTCTCTGCCCATGTGCCCACCAGCATTCTTCGTAATTTTTCATGAACCCAGAAACAAGTAAATGATAGTTTATCATGTCTCTGTCCATATAATTTACATTCTTACACTTCAAACATGGACATCGTATCTGCGACTTACCATTCATACATTCTGGGTGACTATACGCATACTCCAAAAACACTTTGCAACCAGCTCTAAATTCAGTTGTAGCACCTATCTGGGCACTTGACTTTCGTCGTGCCATCCAACTACGGTCTGAATAGAGGTCCATGATTCCACGGTACCTACTACAGACAACATGAGCTTATTAATCATATGACTTGAGCATACTTGTAACCATATGACTTGAGCATACTTGTAAGCATATGATTAATATTTCAGCATACTTGTAAGCATATAACTTGAGCATACTTGTAACCATATGAATACGTAAGGTATGAGAAACTTTAAATGAAACTTTACTTAGTATGAGAAACTAAGTAAATACTACTTAGTTTAATAGTTATATTATATCATGTTATTTTATTTTAATTTGTTTTAAATTTGTTTTTATTGTTAATCATAAGTGAATACATAATGTATTTCATTCATGCTAGCTTTATATCAGAGTTAAAGTATCTCATTTGTACAAGGCTTCACGCCAAGAATTGAAGACTACCACCATCTAAGGCTTCACGCCAAGAATTGAAGAGTCCATCTAAGGCCTCGGCTAACATGTTTTAAGATTATACCCCTCACGGTCCCTTTCTATAATCTTTTATGTTTTGGGATAGTCACAACTTGGTTGAGCAATTTATAGCTTCTATAACATTTTTGTAGCTTTATTCTTGTATACATAAGTGTTAAATACCCTTGTTTTTTTTCTCATTATAGCCAAAATAGTCTCTTTTTATTGACCAAGTGTGTCTAGTTACCTCCTTTGTTGCACTAATAGTTCCCTAAGATCGCTTATTTTGTCTTAATGACCCCCAATAGCTTACCATGTCGACAACCAAGCTTGGCTTGGCCCCGTGAGCTTAGCTAAGCTTGGCGTGGCTCAAGTGTGGCCTCGCATGACAAGCCCAACCCATCAGCTCCAATAGCCCCTTAATAGGCTCTAATGGATCACCAATATATTTATATCCAATTGATAAGCAACACCCAGGCTATCTATATAAACAGAACCCAATTTACTGAGAATTGCTAAAATTAAGCTACTCACATAGTCAAACAATTCAATTTCTCATTTTATTTCAATAATGGGCATAGCTTTCCAATAACCAAAAGCTATTATATATTTTAAACCTAAAACTGTTCAAAATAAAAGATGTAAAAAAAATTCAACTACAAACTTATAATTATAATACTTAAGAAAATTTCGCCAGAGTCTCCCCTACAATATGGACTAGCTACATGCACGACGACATGCATATATGGACATTTCTAGGCACCCAAGACACAAACCAAGAGAAATATACAAATTCCCAATATAATAAGACCAAAATAATAACGATTGAATGCAAATTAAAGCAGTAAAAAATTCAGCAAATTAAATCAAATTCTTTGTTACGTGAATAAGAATAACATTTGTGTTGTGTTCAGTTATTTTTAAACCTTTCTACGTGTTCAGTTTTTTTCAAAACTGAACCTTTCTATGTGTTCAGCCAAATATGCAGGTTTCTTCCTTTTTCTTTAAACCTTTCTATGTGTTCTGTTTTTTTTGATCAAATTCAAAAAAAAACAAATTCTATTTGTGTGGAAGCAAGCAATTGTGATAATAATCAACATAATAGTTCACTAGCACAACAATGGTAAGCAATTGTTCACTAGCAAAACAATTGTCAAGTAGAGAACCCATAATGGTAATCAACAATGGCAAACAATTATAATAATCAATAATTGCTTACCATTGTTGATTATTATGGCTTTTCACTTCTCTCTCTCTCTCTCTTTCACATCAATTTCCTGACTTTTGAATCCCTACATAATTTATAATTATCCAAGGGCTCATCTTACATAATGCTATATATGTACATGTCTTGGGTTTTTCCTTGTTTACATCTGAAATTATCAGGTTTTAAGCTCATATAATTGAATCAAGTAAACAAAAGCGGTGTACTCCACTCCATTGCATTTTCATCTTGCTAAAAGCACTAAAAGTTCTTGGAAATAAATAAATAAGGAAATGGAGGACATTTTCACTGGCCTAATTTCTTGTAGAATCTTATTGACTACACTCTGCAGGTCCCTTCAATTTTGAAAAAGGAAAGTCGAGGGCGGAAGCATGCCCAAACTTCATCTCAATCCATTTAATTTGGTCTAAGGTTATAACTTATTTATGAATCATTATGTCTATAATTGTGTATCTTTTCACATTATTAGTGACATTTAACATATAAAAGTTTGACAGGTATATATATATATATATATATGACTATATTTAAATTTCAGTTATTACATTCCATTTTGTTTTCTAAATGAGATAATTTGCCGTGGACTTTTGCCATAATAGTTCACTAGCACAACAATGGTAAGCAAGCAATAATAATCAAATTCTATTTGTGTGGAGTAATTGTGATACTAAAAACAAATTACAACAAAAACCTAAATGAATTACCCAATACCCAGATTAGGGTTACCAGATTTGATGATAAAAACCTATTTTAAAACAAAAACAAATTACCCAATTTGATAGGTGACTAAACGAATTACCCAATACATGGTGTATTCATGCACACAATCTCCAAATCCAAAGAATTCACATACAATTTCAAACACGATTTAAGAAATTACAATGAATGAAGATAAATACATGTTTAGAAGATTCAATCAAACTCGTTTGAAAAATTTGATCTCCTTAGGCAGGTGGTAGGTGGCGGTGGTGGCGACCGAACTCCTCTTCCTCTCCCCCCTTTCTCCCTCTTCTCTCTATTTTGCAGCTCCCTCTTTTTTTTCCTACTCTGTTCTGTGTCGAGCGAATGCCTGATACTGATTTCATTTAGGATGATCAGCGATCGCTATCTGCGACTGCATGCGGTCGCTGCTTTTTAATGACATGGACTTATCAACGACCGCATGCGGTCGCTGATTACAATGGGTCGCAAAAAACTACGCACCAACATTTCCTGCCAATTTTTGGGTGGGAAATTTGTTCTAGGACCGATCGTTGACCGATCATGATCATGGATATCACTTAGCGGTCGGATTATAGATCGTCATTGCTTTGTCGATCGCTAGTAAGAATATCGATGACCGGGATATCTGATCGATGATGAACCTTTTTCTTTATAGTGTACCCTACTCATTGGTCTTTGGCATGGAAGCAGTACTCCTTATAGAAGTGGAAATGGAATCATTAAGAGTATTGATAGACACTGAAATGGAAGAAGACCAATGGATGAAAGAGCGATATCACCAATTATCTCTGATAGATGAGAAAAGGGCGGTAACCATCTTCTTTGGTCAGTTATATCAGCAGAGGATGGCTAAGTCCTATAACAAGAAGGTCTGGATTAGGAAATTTGAAGAAAATGACTTGGTGCTTAAGAAGATACTCTCCAATCAAGATGAGGCTAAAGGAAAATTCTCCCCAAACTGGGAAGGCTCGTTCATTGTCAAGGAAGTATTTATAGGAGGAGCCATCCGATTGCAAGAAATGAATGGGGAAGAATTCCCCCAGCTCATTAATTCGGACATCGTGAAAAAGGTACTATGTCTAAATCACCTGCAAACCGCCATCCTAGTCTTGAAAAGAAAAAAAAAAATTAAAAAATTGAATTCAAGTAATTCAGGTCTTTACTGCTGGGCTTGAGCTAGAAAAGACCTGATCTCGCTCCATTAACAGGAGTATGTAGGCAACCATTTATGGTGCGGTCAAACAAAATAAAAACCCAAAACACCTACTCAAACCCAAATAAACAGTTTTCAAACCGTTCAGGCCAAGCCTAAACTACGAAAGACATGATCTCCCCATCCTCGGGAGTACGTAGGCAGCCGTCTATGGTGCGGTCTAACCTTTGAAAGAAATAGCAAAACACTTTACCTATAAAATACCTAATTAAATACCAGTCTTAAGACACCAAACCATATATAAATCTGAATCCTATAAAACCTCTAGGATAAATGAACCATTTTGAGAGACCCTCTGATATCTAAATGTCAGTCCATAAAGAAAAAGCTCATGATACATCAAGACAACAAGTCACAAAGAACGTGGCAATCAACGAGCAAAGATCAAAACATATGTAAAAGGGAAGTGAATCAAAATATATTTCCTTTCCATATAATATTGTTTAATATATACAATGTGTTTTGTACGTGACAAAAAATGGCTAACCTAGTCTATGCAGGAAAAAAAAGCTAGTTTATAAACCCGCGGTCAAACGGGACCGCAAATCCAACATTGCATCACTCTCTGAAGATGGAGGTGCATCTCTTAGCTCATGTCACGCGGTCTCAATGCGAGCTAAAAGATCTGTTGCAGTCTGTAGAGTACTGTCATGATCATCCATAAATGCACTCATATCTACTACAATTGTGACACCCCCAAATTCGGGTACTTTATTCCCACAGGATTTGGTGTTCACTATCCAAAAATAATTACATCTAACTACCCATAATAAAGGATAAAGACATAACCTAAATAACTTAAACAATAATATTCCCCATTAAAGGGTTACATCAACTTAAAACAATCTCAGGTAATCTAACCTTAAACTATTACATATCTCTTCGGAATACATCACAAAATAACATAAGTTTTATAACATAAATTTAGTTAAGTAAATTTAAATAAGTCTTCATCACTTGGACATCTTGCCCTTTCCTTTGCTAGAAGACGACTCATCGACTTTTTCAACTTTAGCTGCAGTGTTAATTGCAAGAGTGAGCAAACAATTGCTCACTAATATAAAGAATAATAATAGCAACAACATGAGGTTAAACAATGAATACTGAATAATAGAGAACTCATTCTACAAATCAAGAGTAGAAAACAAGTTCAAGATTTATATCTGAGGGTCTTAATACCATGAACTATGTCCCCGGTAATTAGGTATTTTTACCTTAACCTTAACAGTCATTTAGACTATACAGACCCTTCCTTATGTACGTAGGGGGATCAGCCCTTTGTACCATGTATTGTGCACAAACAACTAAACGCTAACGCGTACATAATCCCATACATTAGGGTTGTTCATCTCAGTTTGACTTTAGGGTTTCCGCACTAAAGAAAATTTAGTTTGGAACTAGCTTATCAATGGTTCTAGAATTTTAGAACACTCATCAATTATAGATTAGTCCAATCAATAAGAGTTTTTTTGCTATTCGAAGGTTCAACACAATAATATAAGATTGAACAATGATACCTAAGCCAAAGATTGAATAATGACAATATACAATTGAATAAACAGTATATACAAAGTATTACATCAAAAAGAGTTAGGAAATTTCATTTGGAACAATGAATTTAAATCGTTTACACTTTGAATAGAAAAGAACAAGAGTTAGGAGTATGAAACTTGCTCAATGTAAAGAATTAGAATACAAGAGCTTGCATAATCATAAACAAGATTGAATTAATAAGCTTGCTAAACTTAAATATATGATTTAGGAACTTGCAATATGATAAATTAAGGTTAGAGAACTTGTTCGATAACAAAAGATAAATAGAGTAATGACACTTGCATTCATTATAAATAGAATGAAGTTAGGAAACTTGCCTTGTGCGTAAGTTACATAAGTATAATAAACGTTCGCCAATTACCCTACATATATCATTGAAATCGCAATACCGAATAGCTATATTGTCATTAACCTTATAGGTTCATTTCTCATAACCTTTAACTTAAGGTCTAACCATATTGGTTAACCACACAACATGAACCAGAAACTCACTATCATATAATATAAAGCTTTAGCATTCACCTCTAACTCTTACAAATATCAAATTTCAATCACTATATAACTTGTTATGTAATTACTTACAAATCTTCATTTTTAGTATTACAATACATTACAATCTGTTATTATATCATATGGTATGATTTAACATCTTATCATGCATACTAAACTAGGTTAAGTCTTCATATCATAGACTGCAATTTAAATAAAAACACACTGCCTCTGCTCAGGGTACGACGCACCTATGCTCCCCCAAGCCTTGGCACCGGAGCAGCTGCGCTAGTGCTCGACCTCGAAAACCAAAACAGTAGCAATTTGCGTCGTTTTACGCTTTTGGTACCAACACAATTCTTGAAGACGCAGAATGAAACCGCATCGACTTCCCTTGTTACAAACCAAACTCCAATTTTCCTCAATTTCTATAGAAATTAACCAGCCCCAAAAGCTATAAACTTACTACAACATTGATAAGCATAGATATAACACTTCTAACACCATAACAACCAAATTTTAAAGGATTAAAATAATTTTTTGTTGTTTTCTCCATTTTCAACACATTTAGCGAATTCAATCCCCAAATCTCCAATTTTTAATCAAATTACACCATTTTAATTATGTTGTTTTTGTTTCTGAATGTATTAACACAATCTAAAATCAATTTACAAATTATAACAAGGATTGAACATAACTTTTGGACTCAATTAAGCCATTTACATATATATATATATATATATATATATATATATATATATATATATATATATATATATATATACATCATTAACTTGTAAATTCCTCTTCAACCAATTTTCATGAATTTTGATTACTTTAAAATCGTTTGAGAGCAACATATAATAGATTATGAACCATCTACAACATAAATATCAATTACTCTAACAAATCATCAACCCAATTTCCCTTTTTTCTCCAAGAAAACTCAAGAACATAAAACATGACTTTCATAAATTTAACCACTAAAATTACTTATATATGATGATCATCAGATTTTTACAATACTGTACATACATATCAACAATCCAACACAATTCCCAATTCACAGATATTAGAAATCACAAAACTACAAGTTAGAATTAGGAATAGATTATACCTTCTAGTCCTTGATTTTGCAAGATAATAACAAGGTTTCCCAACACTCCTCCTTCTTCATGACAAACACAGAGAATGAGAATTCTCTCTTCTCTCTATTCTTCTCCCTTCCAACTCTTTGTTCTTTCTTAGCTTTTTGGAATAATACACATAAAATATAAACTGATATATGCTTTTTCCCACGTACCCTGCAAGTAAGAAACCAATAGGCTACGTCAGTTGTAATATGCCAAAGGCCACAAAGGCCATGTTTGGCTACAACTTAGATTAGGTTCTAATTTATTTTTATATTATATATTTCCATTTGTCACACACTTATTTAATTAATTTTAATAACTTATAATTACGATTATAATTTCCATTATGATTATATTTTTGCTTAACAAATATTATAATTATGACATCATTTTATTTAATTTAATTATTTCCTTAAATATTAAATAATTCATTTAATTTCATTATTTCATTAAATTAAATCTTCAAATAATAAAATTATTATTCATTAATTTAGTCATTATAACACATTTTAACAAAATTATTACACCACAATTTCATTAATTATTTATTTACCTTAATAAATAAATAAATTAAAATATTTATTTAATTCAATAAATATTTAAAACCAATTGCAAAATTCTCAATCGTTACATCCTTCCCTCCTTAAAAGGATTCTGTCTCCAGAATCATGACTCGATAAATTCATTCGTTACATTCTTCCCTCCTTAACAGGATTCTGTCCCCAGAATCGCTATACAAGATTAAGCAAATAACTAAGGATAATTTCTCATCATAACATCTTCAAGTTCCCACGTAGCTTCGTCAGCATTGTGGTTCCTCCAAATTACCTTAACAGAAAGTATTATTTTATTCCTTAGTAGTTGTGCTTTCCTGTCAATAATTTGAACAGGGACTTCTTCATATGACAAATCCTTTTCAAATCATATTCTATAACATATTTATAATCGAACTTATATGGTCTTAATACTGAAACATGGAAAATATTCTGAATATGTTCTAATTCCTGAGGTATAGCTACCTCATACGCCACTTCACCAACTCGTCGTAGCACTTCAAAAGGTCCTATAAACCTAGGGCCTAGTTTTCCCTTTTTACCAAACTAGATTTTCCTTTTCCAGGGAGACACTTTCAAGAAAACAAAACTACCGACATCGAATTCCTGATTTTGTCGGTGTTGATCGGCATATTTCTTCTGCCTATCTTGTGCAGCTATTAATCTTTCCTGAATCACCTTGATGATCTCGACAGATTGTTGCACCAATTCTGGACCTAGTAGTTGACGTTCACCAACTTCATCCTAGCATAACGGAGTTCAGCATTTTCTGCCGTATAACGCTTCGTAAGGTGGCATGCCAATACTTACGTGATAACTATTATTATTGGCAAATTCAACCAACGGTAGATGGTCATCCCAATTCCCTTTAAAATCCATAATACATGCTCTGAGCATATCCTCCAATGTTTGGATTGTCCTCTCACTTTGTCCGTCAGTTTGAGGATGATACGCTGTGCTCATTCTCAACTGCGTTCCCAAGCATTCCTGTAGTCGTTTCTAGAAATTTGATATGAAACGTTGATTTCTATCTGATACAATGGACACCAGGGGACCGTGTCTTAAAATAATTTCCTTCATGTATAGTTTTACCAACCGATCCAGGTTAAATCTAATTTTGATTGGCAAAAAGTGTGTCGACTTCGTCAATTGATCGACAATGATCCAGATTGCATCGTAACCTTGCTGAGTCGTTGGAAGACCTACCACAAAATCCATTGTGATAAGCTCCCATTTCCATTCCAGTATTTCTAACAGTTGCAACAATCCACTTAACCTTTGATGTTCAGCTTTAACTTTCTGACATGTTAAACATTTCGCCACACATTCAGCAACATCCTTTTTCATATTTGACAACCAGAAATAATGTTTGACATCCTGGTACATTTTTGTACTTCCGAGGTGAATCGAATATCTTGAGTTATGAGCCTCACTTAAAATTTCTTCTTTAATCTCTGGTACTGGCGGAACCCAAATTCTACCTTCGAATCGAAGTAACCCTTCTGAATCAATTTTAAATATGTCTTCCTCACCTTTAGACACTTTTCTTCTTATCTTTTTACAGTTTTCATCTTGAAGTTATGTATTCTTTACCTTATCCACCAATATTGAACTGCTCCCCATCTGGAACAATTTTTTGTCTGATTCTGTCAGATATTTAATTTCCAACTCCATCTTGGCCATTTCTTCTACAAGCTTTTCCTGAGCAGTCAACATCATTAATTTCTCCCGTCCCTTTCTACTTAAGGCATCGACAACAACATTCGCCTTTTCGGGATGATAAAGAATCTCGCAGTCGTAATCTTTAATCAACTTCAGCCACTTCCTCTGTCGCATATTCAAATCTTTCTATGTAAAGATATACTTCAGACTTTTATGGTCTGTATATATCTCACACCTCTCTCCATAAAGATAGTGTCTCCAAATTTTAAGGGCAAACACCACCGCAGCCAACTCTAAGTCATGAGTCGGATACCCTTTCTCATAATCTTTCAATTGACGTGATGCATACGCAATAACTCTATCGTTCTACATAAGTACACAACCTAGTCTTTTATGCGATGTGTCACTATATACTACAAAATTACCTGTATCATTAGACAATGATAACACGGGTGCTGAACTCAATCTCTTCTTTAGTTCTCAAAAACTTTCCTCACACTTCTCCGTCCAAACAAACTTAACTGCCTTCCTAGTTAAATTCGTCAATGGAGTTGTGATCTTGGAAAAGTCTTGAATAAAACACCTATAGTAACCTGCCAATCCCAAGAAACTTCTTACTTCTGACGGTGTCTTCGGCTGATCCCAGTTGTCGACATCGGGATTTTTAGTTGTCCCTTTTCGTTACTTGTTCTTTGGTGTTCTCATGTTAATGTGAGATTTGTTTGAAAAAACAAGTGAAAAAGGTCCGACATGTGTAATGACGACGATTTGACTTTAAGAGTCGCCAGTTGGTGTTTTTAACTGGTTACACCAACGCAACCAAAAACGTTTGCACATTAACCCAGTGATGTTACACTGCTAAACGGGTCTGTGAAACCGAGATTCATTTGAGTTCGGGGGCTTGATTATGCGGAGGGAAGGTGGTAGGCACCCCCCGACATCCGTGTTGCCACGGTGACTGCCACTTTTCAAAGAAATTGTTATATGAATGTTTGTGTGTGTGTGTGTGGATCAATGTGCAATTATTTGAAAGTAGTGCGAGGCCTCATTCGCACCTATATACAAAGGGTTTAAATTTATAGAAAAATTTAGTTTTAAGCAAGATATAGCAATGAAGTTTTATAAAAAGAGGTTTTTCAAACCCTGTGCTCAATAGGAATTGAGACCTTTTCATACTTCCATTTTATTATTAAAATGTTAGAAACTTTGCTGCTTTTATTTTCTAGAGATGCGAGGCATCTTCGAAAAAATAATATACATCGATCTTAGAACTCCTCATGGGCATGATAACATCATCCAAGGAAATTCAATACAATCACATTAATAATGTACAAGTCGCTTACATTGAAAAATGTCCATCATAGTAATCAAATCTAGATTCATGAGATCAATCTGTGATCACATGATTCCTAGGCTCACATGATACCGCAGCTTTATATGGAAAGCAGTAGCAATTATATATATAAAAAGCTATAAATATATATATATGCACATGATCAACCACCACGAAGCAAGTCCATAGGGATCGGAAATGTAAATATATAAAAGCGGTAAATATATATATATATATATATATATATATATATATATATATATATATATGTGTGTGTGTGTGTGTGTGTGTGTGTGTGTGTGTGTGGACATGATCAACCACCACGAAGCGACTCCATGGGAGATCAGAAAAGTAAATAAAGCAGTAAATGCTATCAACAACCACGAAGCAAACTCCAGGCGGGACGAAATGTAAATAAAGCTGTAAAAGGCCACGAAGTAAACTCTAGGGCTGACAGAAATGTAAATATATACATATATATAATTGTTGTCGGACATATATATATGTATATATATATATATAAACAAGTAAACGCTCCAGACATAAGTCTAGGCTCAATCGAGGCATAACTTGATAATGTTAGTCCATATATAAATATATATATATATATATATAAAGTATATATATACGCATGAAATGAAAACCACGGACCAAAGTTCGGGCATATGCACACCACACAACTCTCAATGTGTAGAATAGTGTGTGCAAAGATGAAGAGAAATGTTTTATAGAGTGCGAGAAGGCTTACAGTGGGCTGCCAATGAAGACTTCTATGACTCTATATGGATAAATACTCAGCTCCCGCTAGTAAATGTATAGCTATATGTGAGCTAACAAGTGTTTAAAAAGAGCAAACACTCAATATGGGTGTGTACAAAGAAAATTAGGCAGGGCTTCCTTGCCTTTTCCTTTTTTCAAAATGGTTACCCTAAGCCCTCTATTTATAGAGGGGAGCACATGTGTACTGCTGGCAGCCAGTGAGTGTACTGCTGCGCCATGCCAGCAGATGCACTTATACGCTCAGTGGTGCCCTGTGTTCTGTGGGTCCCGTCGTCTCGAAGTACATATATCCATGCACTGTAATGTCTGCTTGAACTTGTAGAACTTCAATTTGAGCATCCAAACGAGGTATATACAACCTTCTTCGGACTGCTTGTGTCGAGAGTTACGCAATGACATGGATTAGAGGTTGTACGAAGTTAGGAAGAGGGGACCATGCCCATGGTCTTCAAGCTTCAAATTCTATAATTTGACAAATGAGGATCTGCTCCCCTTTTGGATATTAGAATCTGCTCCACTTCTCCAGAGCCTTCGTGTTAATGACTCTATCAAAATACATTTTCCATATGTGGTATGCATCGTCTCGATGGTATTGTTGAATCACATTACCCCTTCATCGGGAAGTATGTTTCAAGGGTTTGTAATCCCTAAAAGCATGGCTAGTTTGTAAAACCCCAAATTTTACGAGTAAAGATTTAAATTTCTCAAAATATTTTTTTGAATATTATGGTGTGGTTTTGAGATAATGTTATATTTGTGGGTAGTATTTATAAATTTTTCAAAGTATGCAAGTTGTTGTATTATATTCTTTTGTCGGGGAATATCCGTATGACGGCACAATCATTGGTGGACCCCACAACGGAAGTATTGTAGTAGTTAAAAAATGACAGAATTATCATTTTATAAACGACAAATAGGTTACCGTTAAAATTGTTGAACTACTCGGTAGTAAAAATACAGTAATACGCGTGGTTCATAGTAGCACACGGTATTGCTTATTGATGCTTACGTTAGAAGTCACTCAGTTATATTCAATTATTGCTATAGTAATTGCTGCATCATATCTCTCATATTATTGATTCAATTATTGTCACAAAGATCATCTCAGATAATATGATATATTATTAAATCAATAATTGAGATGACAAAGTTATTCATATTATTAAATTGCAATATTTATAATGTCTAGAAGTTCTGTCAAGGAGAGGTTTGGTCATCTAATTGCGCGCCAATAGGGAGAAATCTTTATTGGAAAGCCCCCTCTTTTTTGGGAACAACCTAGTTGTTAAATATTGTGAGTTATAATATTAATGATGAATAAGTTCGTGTTGATTAAAGATGAATTTGATAGTTCCATTGTGTTAGGATTATTTGTGTTAGTAAAAATCGACATCTATTCTGATGATAATTGATGTCTGGAGGTTATATTGTTCAATCGGGTATTCGGGACATTTTTTGTGTCGGAGTACTATTCACGAGTTACTATTCACGAATTAATATTCATGAGTTACTATTCACTCGAACAATATATTTGTTTTCGGTCCAAATTATTTTTGGGTACAATATTATTCCATGAGGAGATGTATAATTTTTCGAATCAGCTTGGTTGAAATTATAATAGTAAATCAATATGGATCGTTGGTTTAAAGTTTTAATAGTAAATCAATATGGATCGCTGGTTTAAAGTTTTAATAGTGAATCAGTATGGACCGTTGCTTTAAGTTTTAATAGTAAATCAATATGGACCGTCCATTTAAAAGTAAATCAATCTGGACCGTTCATGAATTAGTTACTATTCAATCCATTCTCCTATAAATAGAAGCTCATTCCTTCATTATTTCTTATGAATTTACTGAAACTCTAGAGAGAGAAATTATAGAGAGAAAGAAGAAAAGTATTCTGCTACTTCACTACTTCTATATCCAGTTTCTTCTTTATAAGGTAAGGGGTATTATTTGTTGTACTCGTAAGGGGTATTATTCTTTCGTATTCATGAAGAGAATTACTTTCTTTCAATACTGTAAGAGTTGTTATTCCATTCTTCATTATTATGTTGGAATAACTTTGTTTATCTAAATCCGCATATATGGTGAAATTCTTCTATTATTCCATTCTTTATTATTCTCATTGGAATATCCTTGGTGGTAATTTTGCCTCGACCTCGGTTCCGTTCTTTATTATTACTCGTTGGAATAACTTTGCTTATCTGGCACCGCATACATGGTGAAATTCTGTTGTTATTCCATTCTTTATTATTACGTCGAAATATCCTCAATGCGTGCGTTTACGCTGACACGTTCCATTATTTATTATTCTCAGATTTATTATTCTTTCGGAATATCCCGTAAATATGTTTATGCTTTACTGGTTCCATTATTTATTATTCCGTATTTATTATTCTCGTCGAATATCCTCATGCGTATGCTTTCTACTGGACTCGGGTTCCATTATTTATTATTCATTGGGAATAACTCAGTATGACGCGGTCTCTATCGCATGCATGGTGAATCCTTCTGTTATTCCATTCTTTATTATTCTACTGGAATAACCTGTCTATGTGGATTACCACATGCATGGTGAATGATCCTTTGTATTCATTCCTTATTAAATTGTGGAAATAATTTGTATACGTGGATTACCGCATGGCGGGTGAAAATCCATTTGCAGTTTCATATATTTTTTATTATACTCAGTTGGTTAAAGTTTTGACTTCTATACTCCATGAAATTAGTGGAATATCCTTGATATTTGCGCTTCATCAAGTATCTTTTCATGGAAATATTCTTCTGAGCATTCTTGAATTTTACTCTACAAAAAAGTATCATGTTTACAATTTGGACGTTACTAGTTCCTGGATAAATTAATTTTTGAACTTGTTTTATTGAATTCTTATATCATTGTCATCATCCTCATGTTTATATTTTGTTGAAAGTCATTTGTGGCCTGTAGTGCATAGATGGACTTGATATGATTATGACCAGGGATTATTCGGTATAATCATGACCGTAATGTTACAAATGATGTGGTAAAGTTCTCATTGGCCCATAGTGCATTGATGGACAGTTGTTGGCATGATCATGACCATTGATGAATACACGAATATCCTTGGCCCGTAGTGCATGGATAATTTGTGGTTGTGATACTAATGAATATCTTTGGACATAGTGCAAGGATGATGTGGTTTATTTATTAAGCTGAGTCTCAGCGATAAAAGTGATGAAAAACCTTTTAAATCATAAAAGATAGTAGATTTTATTCTCTACTTGACTATTTTAATGGATTGCTTATTTCGCTACAGTTAAACTTGTTGTCTATTGTATTTTATCAATTTAACATTGTTGAAGGCTAATGATAATTTATCCTGCATTATCTTAGTCATAATATTTCTTACTGGGCTAGTTGAGCTCACCCTTTCTTTCACTGTTCTCTTCAGGAAATGAGAACGTAGGAGGGACTAGTCAGAGAACGGAGTGATGGTCCAGATGATAGCATTAGTAGTCCTCACTATTCTATGAAATAGTGTGATACTAATTGTAATGAGGACTTATTTTGAGAGTGGATATTGTCTAGAAGACAATATTTGTATTAAAACTCACAGCTCTTGTTGTATATTTAAGATTGTATTTGTATTCTGTACCATGTATTTGGCGACTCAAGATGGGTGATGCATACCTATTTTGGGGGCGTCACACAGTTGATCTGCAATTCCTTGATCTTTGACAGACTTTTGCGTCACGTAGACGATGTCAAATTGTTGTAGGATCAACTGCCATCTGGACAGTCGACAATTCAACATGGGCTTACTGAACACATACTTAAGAGGATCCACGCGGGATATGAGATGGGTTGTGTGACCATGGAGGTAATGTTGTAACCTCATGGAAGCCCATGCTAAAGCACAACAAGTCTTCTCAATCGAGTGTACTTGTGTTCACCGATCTTTGAATCTATTCTTTGAGGTAATAGATAGCTCATTCTTGGCCTCTATCGTCTTTTTGCCCCAGCATGCAGCCCATGGCATTGTCATTAATGGACAGGTACATGAACAGGGGAACATCATCCCTGGGTGGTACCAAAACAGGAGCGTTAACCAGCAGCTCTTTAATGGTAATGAAGGCTTTTTGACACTCATCGTTCCATTTCATGGAGGAGTTCTTCCTTAACAACTTGAAGATGGGCTCACAGGTTGCTGTGAGTTGAGAGATAAACCTACTAATGAAGTTAATTCTTCCCAAAAATCCCTGTATTTCCTTCTCTGTTTGAGGAATGGGCATTTCCTTGATGGCCTAGATTTTGGTAGGATCCAGTTCATTCCCTTTGTAGCAGACTAGGAAACCTAGCAACTTGCCTGATTTGACACCAAAGGCGCACTTGGCTGGATTCAACTTCAAGTTGTACTTACGCAACCTATTGAATAGTTTTTTGAGATGGTCTAAGTAGTCTTCCTCCTTTTGGGATTTGACAATGATGTCATCCACGTAGATCTCTATCTCCTTGTGCATTAAATCGTGGAAAAGAGCCATCATAGCTCGCTGGTAGGTTGCCCCAGCATTGATGAGGCCGAATGACAACCGTCTCAGAGTAAAAAGGTTCCCAAGGCGTGATGAAAGCGCTTTTCTCACGGTCTTCCTCAACACCATAATCGATGGTACCCGCAAAGCAATCCGCAAAGGAGTACATGCCAGACATAAAGATTGTCAATGAGAATGTGGATAAATGGCACGGGAAAACTATCTTTAAGGCAAGCTTTGTTCAAATCCCGGTAATCCACGCAAACTCGCACCTTTCCTCCTGGTTTAGGCACGGGAACAATGTTAGATATCCACTCCGGATATGTAGACACCATGATAATGTCAGCTTGAAATTGTTTCACAATTTCTTCTTTGACTTTTAAACTCCACGTAAGTTTCAATCGCCTGAGCTTCTGCCTAACTAGCTTGAATCCTTCTTTAATGGGAAGGCAATGAAGAACAATGTCAGTGGACAAACCCACCATGTCTTCATGAGACCATGCAAACATATCCTGGAATTGGGTTAATAGTGTAACCATGTCATTCCGTTGGTTTGGGGTAAGGTCTGAACCAATCTGGATTAGCTTAGGGTTTTCTAAGGTTCCAAGATTGAAATAAGTGGTTTGGTCAAGGTTGGGTTTAAGCTTATCTGTGACCCATTCCTTATTCTCCTGAGGTGTCTCAATGTCCTCTTGTATGTCCATCAAGTCTGAGTCCAACTTTGCATCAAAGTTACGGCCCTTATGGAGAGAAGGCACCTCATCGCCAAAAATGCAGCACATCTAAATTCGAGTCCACGAAATCAAAAGATGCTTTCACTTAATATATGAAACTGTTTAATCATACAAAGTGTTAGCATGTACTGATAAAATAACTGCTAATACTGTATAGAAAAGTAAGCAATTAAAGTTATCTACAGGGCAGAGGGATTTTCTGCCCGTTTTACCCTCGTCGACCAATGCATGGAGTGTTGCTCCAATTATCGAGGGCAAAGTCCTGATGGACTGCAATGATGGAGGGATTGTCATTGTCCTCCTTCTCCCGAATGATAACCATAACATCTGGGCAATCATCGTCTGGAGTATGTCTGTTTGTATGTTCATCATGAATAATGACGTGTATGCCTGACATCATCAAAGCGATGTCATGTTTACGTTTTCGCTCCTTTTCTTCCACTTCAGGATCAGGAATCAGCACCTCTTTTGCTTTGAATGGTACTGGTTTGGGAAACAGCATAGCCATAATATAGGCTGGCACCTTTACTGGAGACTGTATCAGCTCATGCGGTGCGGATGGAAGAAATCACCGTGTGGCAGAAGTTTGAGGAACTTGCTTATGCTTATGAGGATTCCTATGACTGAAACTGGCAGCATAGCCTAGTCCGGCTATCCCAATTTGACTGGACACTTGAATAGGGTGCTTAATACCCTGCTGATTTTTACCAAGCCCTTGTCCAGGCTGATGATCCAATGACATCATTTGTTAAGTGGTCGACATAACTTCGGCAGAAAAATTGGGTACGGGAAGTGGTGCTCCAATACGATCGTATTGAGTGTTACTCACTTCCAAGGTATGAAAATTGGTCGGCTCAACTTTTGAGTTGAAGTTGTTGATTGGCAGATCTCCTTGTTCAGGACATTCCGGCTCAGCGTTAACAGTGACTAGACTGTTGTTGATAATGTATTTGAGTTGCTGATGTAGTGTGGACGGAATAGCTCCAGCCATGTGTATCCATGGTCTCCCCAATAGCAGCTTGTATCCTGAATCTATCCTGAGGACGTGGAAGGATACATTGAATGTATTTGGACCAATCTCAATTGGCAGATCAATCTTTTCGAAGGAATTTTGTCGGGAACCATCAAAATCTTTGATAACCGTATGGCTGCTTTGGATCCGTTTAAGATTCGCATTCATCTTCACCAAGGTGGCATAAGGACAAATATTTAGAGACGAACCTCCATCTATCAAAATTCCAGCTAGCATATACCCGGAAGACAAAACTGTGATGTGCAATGGCTTGCAATGACTGGTCCCTTCGGGAGGTATGTCGTCATCAGTGAAGGATATCACATTATTGTTGAAAATGTGATCAACCATATGTTGAAATATTTCCACATCCACTGATTTCGATAAGTAGGCTTCTTCCAAAACCTTCAATAAAATCTTCCGATGATCCTCGAAAGAGAAAACCAAGTCCAGTATTGATATCTGATGTGGAGCTTCTCTTAAGCTTAAAACCACCTTGGCTTCATTATGGCCCATAGTGTGGAGGAATTTTTTAATCTTCTCCATAGGAATCTTCCTTTTTGCTTTGAGAGTAGGCTTTATCACCCTCTGAAGAAGATACAGTGGATTTTCCTTCGACACTGTAGCAGTAGTATGAGACATGGATCCTTCAGCTTGTCCATAATTCCATAGAACTTTATGTAAGCTGACAACAGGATATTGTTGTCTGAAAGGAAAAGAAATTGGCTCTAGTGCGACCACTTTCAAAGGATTGGAAGCTCCTTTGAGTTGAATTGCTTGTATGGGAAATGCTTTGACAGTTTCATAATCCTCATCGGATATAACTGCTACTGATCCCTTCCATTTGGTAGGACATATACTCCCACCCTCAAGTTGCACAGTGTCATCGTCTGCCATTTGCAGGACACCGCTATCAATAAGATTTTGAATGAGATGGTGGAGTGCCCAGTATTCGTATGTGCTGTGACCGCGAGAATAGGAATGATACTAACACACTCCGTCATAGTTAAACTGTCCTGCACGGGGATTGATTGGAGGTAGAAGGGATGTAATTCTTCCTTCATTGATCAGTATTTGAAATATTTCCTCTATAGGTTGGCCCAGATAGGTAAACTCCCTCTGATTGGCAAAATCCCGATGGGCTTTAGCATTGGCTCTCCTTGCAACCTTATCCTCCATAGCTTCGCTTTCTGAAGGTGATGGTGGAGCATTCATAACAAATGGAAGGAGATAGGCATGCTCCTGTCTAATTAATTGGCGTGTGACTTGATGATGGTGGGTCACTAGTTCTGCCAATTGCTCAATTTGTTTGCAAAGAGCTTTCATCTTTCGTTCCATAGTAAACTGGAACTTTGCATAATCCCATTTTTCAACACCATCTTTGATGGTCGGGGATGATTCACCGTTAAAACTGGAACTCTGTCCAGTGCTCCAACTGATCATACTAACCTCTTCTTCTTTGTGTTGAGGAAGAGGGTTGTCTTGCATATGAGGTTGATCCAGTTTGGTGACCACGATCTCACCGTTGTCTATTAAATCTTGGATCTTGTGTTTCAGGGCCCAACAATCTTGAGTATCATGACCAGGTGCTCTGGCATGATATGCACACTTCCGAGTAGCATTAAAACCCCTCCCATTAGGGTTGGCTAGTGGAAGAAGACGTGTGATTTTCTTCTGAGTAGTCAAAAGAGCTAGAATATTCTCGAGCGAGTCCCCTAAGGGTGTGAACGTTCGAGGACACTTTACTTCTCCACTCTTAGGTAATGGAGGCTTTGAAGACTGTGCTTGGAAAGGGGAGTATTTTCTCCTCTGTATAGGCATGTTCTGACTACCTTTATGTCCTTGTAGTATCAAGGAAACATCCTCTTCTTTCTTTTCATGGACCCTCTGGGGGTTGTTTCCATAAGATCCGGATTGGATGTGCTCAGCAACTGCTTTAAGAGAAGCTAGGTCTTGAATCTTACCAGACTTCAATCCCATCTCAGCCATTTCTCCGTGTTTAATCATTTTAGAGAATGGTTTGTCGATATCGGCTAAAACTCTCTCATAGAAAGGAGCTTATTGTATATCTATGAAAGTCATGACCATTTCTGATTCTGTCATGGAAGGAATAACTTGAGCAGCAAGGCGCCTCCATCTTTGAGCATACTCTCTGAATGACTCATTAGACTATTGCTTGACCTTGGTAATTTGGTACCGGTCAGGAGCCATCTGAGATTGAAAAATGTATTGAGTGAGGAAGGCGTGATCTAGTTCTTCCCAGCTATAGATCTTTGAATTGTCTAATCTAGTATACCATGAACGGGCTTCTCCAGTTAGACTCTTTTGGAACAGCTGCATTCTGAGCTTTTCATTTTCGACATAAGATCCAAGTTCTCCAATGAACACTTTCAAATATGTATAAGGATCCCCTAATCCATCATATTTTTCAAAATTAGGGGTTTTGAATTTCTCTGGATAATGAACCCCAGGAAATATGCAAAGGTCAGCATATGAAACACTTCCATGTGTTCCAATCCCTTTGAGAACACGGATAGTTTCCTCCATTTGGAGGACCTTCTTCCTGATGTCACCGGTGTCTGGATCTCCTTTGAGATGGGTGTTTTCAAGGTCTTTTTTGGTTGTATCCAACTGAGGTTCTAGAATTATTTTTTCCAAACCTTGAGCTCCTCCTCAGAAGAGGATTACTCTCAGTGTAGGCATCTTCGCACTCACGAGAAGATTGATGCAATTCCTTAAGCAGAACAGCCAAATCCGTAATTTGTTTACTCAATCCATCAAATTCTTCTCGGGAAACAGTATTAGACTGGTCAAAAGAAGACATGATTAGCTATAGGCTTGTGGCCTTTTTGGATTTTGAGCGAGTAACAGGCCCAATTGCTTCCCTACAAAAGACTTATATAGTTTAATCTTAGGGATAATGTAAATGTTATCATGATGTGCCCGTTTTAGGAATATGGTCCTGTAAAAATGGTTGTTAATTGATAACATGTTGTGTATGCACAGATATCCTTCATATTTTCCATTACATATAGATGATCAAGGAATAAAATTATAAGTAAATGCTTTTACAAGTAATTGAAAATGGATATCATGAAGAGACTTTCCTCTGTGTTTGGTTTATCAGAGGTTGACCTATCTTAGGGTTACTCTCGCGGCTTTTTGGCATGAAGGTTCCCAGATCATCACAATCTACTTGACGGGAAGTTAATCCGGTCTTTCAACTGGAGCGAATCTGGGTGGTGCCTTTCCTGAGCCTCGTTGGAATTAGTCTTCCTACGAGTCCAGTAATCAAACACCGACAGGATAGCCTCATGGTGGAGGGACCACACAACATACATTCACATACAATGTGTCTCACCATTTATGCAAAATGATGACATGTGCGAAGCACTAATATCACAGATAGATATTTAGTAGTGTAGTAAGTAAAAAATGCATTCGTACACATTCATCATAAATGTAAATGTAACATTCATACACAAGCATATAACAGTTTTAAAAAGCTTGTAATAGCGGCTTAAGCCCTCTTACTGGAGTCCCCAGCAGAGTCGCCACCTGTCGACGTCGGGATTTTTAGTTGTCCCTTTTCGTTACTTGTTCTTTGGTGTTCTCATGTTAATGTGAGATTTGTTTGAAAAACAAGTGAAAAAGGTCTCGATATGTGTAATGTCAACGATTTGACTTTAAGAGTCGCCATTGGTGTTTTTAATCGTTGCACTAACACAACCGAAAAAAGGTTTGCACATTGACCCAAAGATGTGACAACGCTAAACGGTCTGTGAAACCGAGATTCATTTGGGTTCGGGGGCTTGATTATGCGGAGGGAAGGTGTTAGGCACCCCCCGACATCCATGTTGCCACGGTGATCGCCACTTTTCAAAGAAACTGTTATATGAATGTGTGTGTGAGTGTGTGTGTGTGGATCAATGTGCAATTATTTGAAAGTAGTGCGAGGCCTCGTTCGCACCTATATACAAAGGGTTTGAATTTATAGAAAAATTTAGTTTTAAGCAAGATATAGCAATGAAGTTTTATAAAAAGAGGTTTTTCAAACCCTGTGCTCAATAGGAATTGAGACCTTTTCATACTTCCATTTTATTATTAAAATGTTCGGCTTGTTTGCTTTTATTTTCGAGATGCGAGGCATCTTCGAGAAAATAATATACATTAGTGCCGAACTCCTCATGGGCATGACAGTCATCCAAGGAAATTCGTACACTGTTAATAATGTACAAGCTGCTTATAGCTGAAAAATGTCCATCATGGGAACCGAATCTAGATTCAGTAGACTGAATCTGTGATCACATGATTCTTAGGCTCACATGATACCGCAGTTTGTATGGAAAGCAGTAAGCAATTATATATATAAAACCTGTAAATATATATATATACAGACATGATCAACCACCACGAAGCAAGTCCATGGGGTATCGGAAATGTAAATATATAAAAGCGGTAAATATATATATGGACATGATCAACCACCACGGCGACTCAAGGGGATCTGAAAAGTAAATAAAGCAAGAAAAGCTATCAACCGCCAATGAAGTAAACTCCAAAGTGATGAAATGTAAATAAAGTCAGAAAAGCGATCAACCGCCACGAAGTAAACTCAGCGCGTGACAAAATATAAATAAAGTCAGAAAAGCGATCAACCGCCACTTAAGTAAACTCCAGCGAAGACAAAATATAAATAAAGTCAGAAAGCGATCAACCGCCACGTAAGTAAACTCCAAAGTGACAAAATGTAAATAAAAGCAGAAAAGGCCAACGAAGTAAACTCTGTGCCTAACAAAATGTAAATATATATATATATACATATATATATAGCAAAGAATCGCACTGATGTAAAATCCAGGCTCATCGGATATGTCCGACAACAATTATATATATGTATATATATATATAAAAGCAATAAACACTCTGGATGTAAAATCCAGGCTCATCAGATATGTCTGACAACAGTTATATATATATAAGTATATATATATATATATAAGCAAGTAAACGCTCCAGACATAAGTCTAGGCTCAATCGAGGCATAACTCGATAATGTTAGTCCATATATAAATATATACATATATAAGTATATATATAAAGACAGAAATGAAAACCACGAACCGAAGTCCGGGCATACGCACACCACATGACTCTCAATGTATAGAACAGTGTGTGCAAAGATGAAGAGAAATGCTTTATAGAGTGTGAGAAGGCTTACAGTGGCCTGCCAATGAAGACTTCTATGACTCTATATGGATAAATACTCAGCTCTCGCCGGTAAATGTATAGCTATATGTGAGCTAACAGCTGTTTAAAAAAGAGCAAACACTCAATATGGTGTGTACAAAGCAAATTGGGTAGGGCTTCCTTGCCTTTTCCTTTTTTCAAAATGGCTACCCCAAGCCTTCTATTTATAGAGGGGGAGGAGCCGCAGGTGTACTGCGGCCCATGGATGCACTTATAATTTGCCTCGGGTGCCCCGGTTCTGTGGGTCCCGGCTGCCTCAAGCACGATGTACTGCAGATCAGTAATGTCTGCTCGAACTTGCAGAACTTCAATTCGAGCATCCGAATGAGGTATATACAACCTTCTTCAGACTGCTTGTGTCGAGAGTTACACAATGACATGGATTAGAGGTTGTACGAAGTTAGGAAGAGGGGTTCATGCCCATGGTCTTCAAGCTTCAAATTATATCCGGTATGCTGCCACGCATAATAGTCACTCGGGATTGAAACTCCTTGGTTCTTATAGGACATTGTTGTATGTATGTATGTCTGAAGTGTTGAGATGACGCGTAGGTGTTGAGGTAGCAAGATGACGTATGAATCCTCACCGGGGTTATCGCCGGTTTGAGTTGAAAGCAGACGTTGCTCAGGGTTACATCTGAGATTAGACTGCTTGTTTGAATGCCGTAATGTCATCTGCAAGTGTGACTGTCTTCTCAGTGTTAGCTCCGGGTCTGAGGTATGAGTGCCTCGGTGGGAGGTCTAATTGAAACTGATAGCATGCATTTGAAACAAACATTTCTGGAGTTATCGCCGGAACTGCAACAGCATTCCTTAGTGTTATCTCCAAGGATGAAACTCGGGGTTATCTTCGAGGTTGGAAATGATTCTTTTGGTGTGTGTTCTGGGGTTGGAAATGATGTTCCCAGTGTGTGTTCCAGGGTTGAGGCTGATCCAAAACTCACATTTCAAAAATTTAGCGTATAACTTCTCTCTCCTGAATGTCTCCAATGTCACCCTTAAGTGTTCAACATGTTCCTCCTTGGTCTTAGAATACACCAATATATCATCAATAAACACCACCACAAATTTGTCTAAGAATGGTTTAAACACCCTGTTCATTAAATTCATGAACGTTGCAGGTGCATTGGTTAAACTAAATGACATAACCAGAAACTTGTAATGACCATACCGAGTTCTGAATGTTGTTTTTGGTACATCCTCTGGCCTCACCTTCAGCTGATGATAACCACTCCTCAAGTCTATTTTTGAGAAATATCGTGCTCCCTTCAGTTGATCGAACAAGTCATCGATTCTCGGTAACGGATACTTATTTTTAATCATGACCTTATTCAATTCCTGGTAATCAATGCAGAGCCGCATTAATCCATCTTTCTTCTTAACAAACAACACTGGCGCTACCCATGGCGATACGTTCGGCTGGATATACTTCTTGTTGAGTAATTCTTGTAACTGTATCATCAACTCCTTCATCTCCACTAGGGCCATTCTATATGGGGCTTTAGATATTGGGGTCGTTCCTAGAACTAAATCAATCACGAACTCGACCTCTTTATCCGGTGGTAGTCCAGGAAAATCGTCTGGAAATACGTCTGCAATATCTCTAATGACTGGTATCTCTTCTAACTTTGCACTCTTTTTCCGTGTATCGACTATGTAGGCCAAGTATCCTACACATCCTTGTCTTAGTAACTTCTTGGCTTGCATCACCGTCAGATAACTTGCTTGTCGAGGCAACTTGCTGCCATAAAACACCACCTTTGACGGATTCATAAGGTTAACACATTTCTTTTGGCAATCAATTACTACCCCGTAATTAAATAACCAATCCATTCCCAATATGACATCAAACTCCCCAAGTTTAATTGGTATCAAATCTACCATCATCTCGTGACCCTTAATAACCACTCTACAATTCTTATATATAAATCTAACAGGAATCACTTCCCTATTCGCAATCTCTATGCTTAAAGGGAAATCTAATTCTTATTGAGGCAAATCTAAGTTTTGAGCAAATTCATCATATGTAAATGAACAAGTAGCACCTGAGTCAAATAACATATAAGCATTAATACCATTAATCAGAATGATACCTGACACCACATCCTTTGACTGCACAACATCTTGCACTATCATATTGAAAGTCCTAGTAGTAGGTCAACTTGATTGCACTGGTGTTGGTTAAAATCTAATTACGCACAACACGCAAGTATACGTGGTCAACAAGTAATAAAGTGATAAGTTGAGTATCGTTCCCACAGAGAATTAGTTAATAAAAATCACCAAGTACTAACCCGTAACCAACTCAATCTTATTTAAACGAATGAATTTCAAATTATGTAAATTAAACTACTATTAAATTCCACTAATTAAATTAAGACTATGGAAATTTAAGATCACAACTTCACTTATTGCTTCATTTAAGTTAAAACATTTCTCATCAATTATTCTCTATCCCGAATTGTTAATCAAGAACACTAAAGTAGTATTAACCACCTCTCGATGCACTAATACCGTATTAATGTCAATCCACAATTAAGATAGAAATCCGTTAAACATCTTACTCAACTAACCCACTATATCTCTATGTGAATTACAATTGAAGAAGGTTTAAGAATAAGTTCTCTATCCGATTACATGCGATGTCAAGCATATCTCTACCTTAACACTCATCAAGTTTAAGCTATTAACAAAATCCTGAACACATGTTATCATGATTAGATCTAAATCAATACTTCATCTCTCGAGTTCATATAGATTATCACAGTAATTGATGGCCAATCAATTAAACAATTAAGTCCAAATCACAATAGACAATCCTCATGATAGAATATAATAATTGATAACGAAGCATATTAAAATAAACTACACAATAAGATCCATTGTAATCTCAAACAAAGAATTAGCTCATTGAATTAAAACTAAGAATCCACAATTGAATAAATAATAAAAGACAAAGATAGAAAAAGATGAGAAGATATAATCTATTGTTTGTAGATTTGATGCTCTCTCCTTGCTCCTACTTTGAATCTTCAATGGTCTCCAAGTTGCTTCAATCTCCAAATCTAATAAGAACTAGGGTTTTTCCCAATCTACTCTAATCTAATCTAATGGAATTCTTCCTCTAACTCCCTCTAGTCCTTGTCATTCTCCTCCTTTTATATGTCTCTTTATATGTATTTAAGTCCTCTTGGAAGTCCTTGAATCAAACAAATCGAACCAATCCTAATGGGACTCAAATTCGCATAAAATCTACTCTTTTCTCTATTACCCAAGCCCCAAATTTTATTTGCATTGTAAATAGCAAGCCCCGGCTTTCTATGCTACTGATTTCGCACTCTGGACCCCAAGCCCCGGCTTGGGTATAAGGCATAAAAGAGCAAGCCCCGGCTTGGGTGCAAGCTACTAATTATTTTTTCTGCTGCAGTGTCCTCTGGTAAAATGGCCATAACTTTTGATCCGGGAGGAGTTACGGGGCCTGACACCTATCAAATCGAAGCTATCGAAGAGCTATACAACTTTTATTCTTTATGGTTTGAGAAATAACGAACGGATGAAGGTCAAAATTGGACTGGAAGTGACTACTATGCAAACGACCACCCTAAACAGCAAAATTCAACGTCCGTTGGTACAAATGTCATAACTCTTGCATCCGAACTTCGATTGGAATGATTCAAGATGTTCCAGAAAGATAAAAAGAAGCTCTACAATATAGTCCAAGTTCCAAGCCAAGAACATGAAATGAACATAAAAGCCCAAACGATGTCCGGATTGCTTTTCTTTGCGCTTTCCTTGCTTTTCCTTACCAATAGCCGTTCACACCACTTCCAAACGTATAACCTACAAAATGAACACACAATGCATGAAAATTAACTAAGACACATGAATATAAGCAACTAATTCAAGTAAAAGATACCGAATAAGTGGATATAAAATCCACTTATCAACTGGTCCAATGATAGTTAAATTACCACCATTGTTGTTTCCTTTTCCTCCACTTGCTCTTCCCGCTGTCTTTTTAGGGCAATCACGAGCCCTCCCGTAGGTGAAACATGCTCCCTTCTTTGGACTAAAATAGTTTGGTGCAATGTGACCCTCCTGGCCATAATTAAAACACACTCATTTTCTTTTCAAACACACACAAGTGTGGTTCTTCCTGCAAGTAGCACAAGCTTAAAACATCTTCTTTTGTTGACTTCCTTGTTGTCCTCTCGCACTCAAATTTTCATTCCATTTCCTTTTCTGGTTGTTAATTCCACCATTGCTTCCACAAACCTTGTTTTCATTCTCATTCTTCCTCTTCTTTTGTTCTTGATTATATTTAGTTAAGGCATTGCTTCCACCTTTCGCGATAATTGCCTTTTCCAATACTGCCACAAACGTGTTTAACTGGAACATTGAGACCTTGCTATAAAGCCAGGGCTTCAACCCTTGTTCGAACCTTCTCGACTTAAGCTCATCGGTATTAACTTGATAAGTAGAAAACCTTGCAACCTCATTAAACTTCGCAGCATACTCTGGCACAAACATGGTTCCTTGCTTTAGCTCCAAAAATTGAACTTCCAACTGGTTTCGAGAACTCGCTGGAAATTACATCTCAAAAAACATTTCTTTAAACCTATCCCACGCTATTATTCTCTATCCCCCACGAACCTTATTCGCCTTCCACCAAAAGCTAGCTTCAAACTTTAACATAAATGCCGCGAAAGCGATTTTCTGATCCTCATTGACTCTGGAAACGTCGAACACCTTCTTCATTTCCATGATCCAGGTTTGGGCTTCAACTGGATTCATAGACCCTTGAAACTCTGGTGGTCCAACTGCTTTGAAGTCCTTAAAAGTCGTAACTTGAGCTTGCGGCTGATTTACAAGTGCTCCCGTTAACAAAGTCACCAACTGCTGAACCGGGTTAGTGTTGGCCTCATTATTGTTATTATTAGTAGACCGCTCAGGAGGTGGTTGTTGGCGTGGTTGTCTTCTGCTATGAGGAATTTTCTGTTTAAAATACAAGCTTATTAGATCATTACTCAATTCCTTGAATATTTAGAGTCAAACTTATACATTCTAAGATTAAAGCTTTAACATATAACATTCCAATAATCTTTGATATTTTTATTCATTCATAACTTTCCAAACATAATACGGATAACATCTTTGCTATCAACATCCACTTTCTTGAACTAAACAAGTTTCAGGATTACATACTAATCTTACCCCTTTATTTATCTTAAATTAAGGGATTTACAATTTATTTAATCACACACTTAATCACATTTTTTTATTATTATTCTTCCTATCTTGGCATATTAAGACGTTGAGAGGTTTCCCTATACTCTTCCTCAATAATACGATATATACATCGTCCTACGATCCATCATGTACCACGATAAGTCTTCAAATTGAGGTGGATAATAAAAGACTCGGTCCTGGGCCCTATCAATCGCAGAATGAAAGGAATAATACATTTCATTCATCTTAGCCTTCTTTGTTTGAACCTTAGCTTCAACACGATCTGCACGTTGAGTAGCCTTCATGTAACGCCCCGAAAAATCGAACAATTGTAAATACTTTTAATAATGAATAAAATAATATTATTTATTATTATTACGTGTTGATAAGATGAATGTCGTTGTATAACCTAGAAACGTCGGAATATCGTAGTATTTTAACTACGTGAATGAATTAAGGTGTTTGAATTTCTAAGACGAAAATAAAAGCTTTCTGAAAATTTTTCCGAAAAACACTATTCATCGATTTCTGCTCGGGAATTATTTTTGAACTTCTGAGAAATACGTAACGTTATAATATCAAGGCGATATTGATTATGTAATAATAATCTAAGTATGGAAAACGTAGTATTTCGCATGTGGACCTAAATTGAGAACGTTAGGTTTATTAAGAGTAAAGGAAGAAAGTTATGATCGTATAATGTGTATACATTGTATGAAGTGATGAATGTAAGTATAATACGACGTATTGTACTATTATGTATGAAAAACGAGATAACGTATATTACGAACTAGTATACGAGTTAGCATACGAAGATTATACGTGGGGTATAATTGTTAAGATGGTTAACTAAAGATAATGGACTTGTAGGATTATTAGCTTAATAGTAAAAGTCCAATAGAATGTGATACTCAAGCCCAAGTGTTTGATAAATCATTAGTCCAAACTATGTAGCACAAGCCCATTAAGAAAGTAGTTAGATTAATTAACCAAGCCCAATAAGAAGCCTTAATCCATGGGTCAAACCAAGTAGGAAGTGGGTAAGCTTGATGGGCAAGGATTATGTGTGATGACCAAGTACTTTATGTGGTTAGCAAGTAGACTTAGAGGTCAAGCAATGAATAGTAAGGAGGTGGAGGATGAAAAGGTGGAATGAGGAGGTGGGATGGTTTAAAGTCCATTTTGCCCTAAACTTTAGTTGCCTATAAATAGAGAAGCCATAATTCATTTGTTGGTTGTTCAATAATCATTCAACTCCTCTCAAATATAAGCTACTTATTTGGTAGAGAAAATAAGCACTTTTAAGTCAAAGTTAGATTTTCCAAGAAGAAGAAGTTAGACTTCAAAGGTAATGATCTTGTATCCAATGTTCTTTCATCTCTATTATAATAGGATGATAAGGGAAGTGTTATTAATGAACATGTATGCTAAGATCATGTAATAAGTTAATAAGGAATGAACTTAAGCCGAATAATTTGGATAAGCAACTTGAACATTAATAAGTTGCTAGAACCATAAGGAACTTATCATATGTTGTCATATGATGATTAGTATGTTGAATATAGCATAAGAATATTGATTAGTGGACTTAAGTTATTAATAAGTCATGAGCATGAAGATTTATAGTTCATAAGTTAAATAAGTCATTGACTTATGAGAATAAGTCAAAACCTACTTTGATTATAAGTTGGTGTAATAAGTAACTTGTGATGATCATATGTTGGTTGAAATCCGTTTAGAATCATTAAGAATGTAGTTTTGCTAGAATATACACGATTGGACGATTATCGTCGAATTCGTAAAATTCTAGGAATGGAAGTCGTATTTTGTGTTTGAAGTTGGAAACATTGGTTTTCGATGGAGACAAGTCATATTTGGCATTATAGAGTTGCGAACTCAAAAATGACCGAATTCCGACTTAGAACAAAGAAACAAGCGTTGAACGTTCACGAACGTTTATCGTTTTCATTAAAAATGAACTCATAGGTGAAATTTTAGCAAACGAAGTCAGATAGATAAAATTCTTGCATGAAAGCATAGAGTATGTAATTTGTGAACCGTAGGCTTTTGAACGGACCAATTCGGACTTATAACGAAGAAGTTATGCGTCCGGGAGTTTCGTGAAATTTTCAAAATTTTGCAAACCGTCTCGAGGCATTGAAAGTCCGTACCATGCGCATGACTCACGACTTTAAAAGCCCATGCCCTGCAGTGCGAGGCTAGAACCGTGTATACTGCTAACTCATGTCGCAGCGCGAGATGCAGAGTTAAGTGTGGCGCCGCGACGCCAGTCCTAGAGTTTTGTTGGACAAGAATGTTTACAAGTGTAGAATGAAAAGGAACTTGTTAGTAATGAACTGAGATATAAACATAACATTGTAAGGTACTTGTAAGACATTAATGCATGATGATTAAGAGTTAATAATCAATTGTAAGTGAACGTAATGTGAATGACGTAATGAAAGCCAGAAACCCATAATGGTAGATCTAAGTTAGGATTTACATTGAGATGAAGGGTAAGATATAGTAGTATACATACTTGATTATATATAACCTAATGTGGTACGTTATATGATCATGTGTTGTAGAAACTTAGAGACTTAAAGTGTACGTGTGTTAATCAGTAAGCAGACGCTGAAGGATTCTAACCCTTGTTCCAGTTCAGTCTGGACAAGTTTTGTAATTCATGTATTCTTTCGCATGAAGTTTTTAATGATGAAGTCTAAAGCCAACTCTTTCTGCTAGACTTATATTATGATTTTGTCAAGCATGATTTCTGTTTACCGAGTTATATTGGTATGGTTTTCAATCGAAGACCAAGTATGCTAAAATGTTTTTGTCATTTAACGACAGGCACGTGAGGTTGCCACAACTTAAACGTACACACGTTTAATGAATGTAGTGTTGATCAACATAGAGTACTATGGGTTGATCACCCAGAAGTGCTCGTAAGCTATACCGGACTTACGGACTTAGTGTCGGGTTGTCCTTTTCAAAAGAAATTATGAACTGATCATAGTTCTGAGCTTAATTGATATTCTACTGAATATTGTTGTTGGAAAATGTTTTGAATGAAAAGAAGTGTTATTTTGAATTATCGATAGTACTTCGCAACTATTGTTCAGTTACTGAAGATATATGAGCTCTATATTTCAAGCATGTTATTTATTAGAATTGTAGTACTTGCTGAGCTAGTCATGCTCACTCTTTCTTAAACCATATGAACACAGCCAAGATTGAGCAGACCGAAGGCTCGGGCAAGGACAAGGGCAAGGCTAAGACGAACCCTTAAATTTCTTATGTAATAAAATAGTTGAATAATTTGTAATATATTTGATATTATGACAAGAACAAACGAATGGGTTACAAAGAACCTAGGAAATGTAATATTATTTTGAATATATAGAAGTTATATTTGTCCTTTTAAGACTATTTCAATTGAATGAATGAATGAATGAATGGTAGTACCATGTAGCACCATCTGTCGGGTTGGAAAAATTGCAAGAGTGAGTAAAAAATTGGTCACTAATATAAAGAATAATAATAGCAACAACATAAGGTTAAACAATGAATACTGAATAATAAAGAACTCATTCTACAAATCAAGAATAGAAAACAAGTTCAAGATTTATATCTGAGGGTCTTAAGACCATGAACTATGTCCCCGATAATTAGGTATTTTTACCTCAACCTTAACAGTTGTTTAGACTATACAAACCCTTCCTTATGTACTTAGGAGGATCAGCCCTTTGTACCATGTATTGTGCACAAACATCTAAACGCTAACGCGTACGTAATCCCCTACATTAGGGTTGTTCATCTCAGTTTGACTTTAGGGTTTCCGCACTAAAGAAAATTTAGTTTGGAACTAGCTTATCAGTGGTTCTAGAATTTTAGAACACTCATCAATTATCGATTAGTCCAATCAATAAGAGTTTGTTTGTTATTCGAAGGTTCAACACAATAATATAAGATTGAACAACGATACTTAAGTCAAAGATTGAATAATGACAATATACAATTGAATAAACATGGTATATACAAAGTATTACATCTAAAAAAGTTAGGAAATCTCATTTGGAACAACGAATTTAAACAGTCTATGCTTTAAATAGCAAAGATCCAGAGTTAGGAGTATGAATCTCGCTTAATGTAAAGAATTAGAATACAAGAGCTTACATAATCATAAACAAGATGGAATTAATAAGCTTGCTCAACTTAAATATAAGATTTAGGAACTTGCAATATGATAAATTAGGGTTAGAGAGGTTGCACGACAACAAAAGATAAATAGAGTCATGACACTTGCATTCATTGTAAAATCTCAAATTTTACGAATAAAGATTTAATTTTCTCGAAATATTTTTTTTTTCAAAATTATGGTGTGGATTTGAGATAATGTTATTGTTATGGGTAATATTTAGAAATTTTGAAAAGTATGCAAGTTGTTATATAATATTCGATTGGTCGGGGAATATTCTTTTTGTCGGAGAATATCCGACGCTTAAGATAAATCATTGGTGGACCCTACAATGTAATTATTGTCGGATTAAGAAAATGACAAAAATATTTTTATGAAAATAACGGAAGTTTTTACTGCTAACTATTGAAACACCGGGTTAAAAATACAAGAATACACGTGGTTGCATAGTAGCACACGGTATTAATTATTGATGCTTACGTGAGAAGTCACTCGCTTTTTGTTCAATTATTACTACAAAGAATTGTTGCAAGTATCTCACGCTTATTTGATTCAATTATTGTCGATATTTTATATATTATTAAATCAAGAATTGAGATAACAAAGTTATTAATATTATTATTTACAATATTAACGATGTCTGAAGTTCTATCAAGGAGAGGTTTGTCACCTAATCAATTGCGCTAATAGGAGAAATCCTTATTGAAAGCCCTCTTTCCCGGGAACGACACAGGTCGATTAATATTGTAAATTATAATAAAGGTGATAAGTTTTGTTTTATTATTATTATAAATGTAATAAAATAGAAAACTTTTTATATAAAAAATGTAATACTTTTATAAAGTTATTCGTTTTATTAGACTATAAATAGAATATATAATATTCTATTATGCATAGTGTTTGCATAGTACCTGCATAGTATTTGCATAGTCAAATCTTTTTATATAAAACAGAATACTTTTATAAAGTTATTCGTTTTATTAGATTATAAATAGAATGTATTATATTTTATTTAAAAGATTTTATTTTATTAGAATATTTTATTAATACTACATAGTAAATTAATATGGACCGTTCGTTTAAAAGTAAATCAATCTGGACTGTTCATGAATTAGTTACTATTCAGTCCATTCTCCTATAAATAGAAGCTCATTCCTTCATTATTTCTTACGAATTCACCGAAACTCTAGAGAGAGAAACTATAGAGAGAAAGAAGAAAAGTATTCTGCTTCTTCACTATTCCTATATCCAGTTTCTTCTAAGGTAAGGGGTATTATTTCTTTCGTATTCATGAAGAGAACTTCTGTTATTTCATTCTTTATTACTCTGTTGGAATAACATGTATACGCGGACTACCCTATACTTGGTGAAACTCTTCTATTATTCCATTCTTTATTATTATGTTGGAATAACTTGTCTATGCGAAGTACCGCATACATGGTGAAATTTTTCTGTTATTCCATTCTTTATTATTCTGTTGGAATAACCTATATACACGGACTACCCTATACTTGGTGAAATTCTTCTGTTATTCCATTCTTAATTATTATGTTGGAATAATCTGTCTATGCGAAGTTCCGCATACATGGTGAAATTCTTCTATTATTCCATTCTTTATTATTCTGTTGGAACATCCTGTCTGTGCGTTTATGCATGACCTGGTTCCATTATTTATAATTCTGTTGGAATATCCTGTCTGTGCGTTTAAGCATGACCCTGTTCCATTATTTATTATTCTGTTGGAATATCTTGTATGTGTGTTTACGCATGTCCTGGTTCCATTATTTATTATTCTGTTGGAATATCCTGCCTGTGCATTTACGCATGACCTAGTTCCGTTATTTATTATTCTGTTGGAATAACCCGTCTGTGCGGTCTATCGCATGCCTGGTGATTTCTTTTGTTATTCCATTCTTTATTATACTCAGTTGGTTAAAGTTTTGGCTTTTATACTCCATGAAATTAGTGGAATATCTTTGATATTTGCGCTTCATCCAATATCTTTTCATGGAAATATTCTTCTGAGCATTCTTGAATTTTACTCCACAAAGCAGTATCATGTTGACAATTTGGACGTTATTGGTTCCTGGATAAATTAATTCTTGAACTTGTTTTATTGAATTATTATATCATTGTCATTATCCTCATGTTTATATTATGTTGAAAGTCATTTGTGGCTTGTAGTCTATAGATGGACTTGGTATGATTATGACCAGGGATTATTCGATATAATCATGACCGTACTGTTATAAATGATGTGGTAAAAGTCCTCATTGGCCCGTAGTGCATTGATGGATAGTTGTTGGCATGATCATGTCCATTGATGAATACACGAATATCCTTGGCCCGTAGTGCATGGATAATTTGTGGTTGTGATACTAATGAATATCCTTGGCCGTAGTGCAGGGATGATGTGGATTATGTATTAAGCTGAGTCCCAGCAATAAAAGTGATGAAAAACCTTTTAAATCATAGAAGATAGTAGATTTTATTCTCTACTTGACTCTTTTAATGGATTGCTTGTTCCGCTGCAGTTAAACTTGATGTTTGTTATATTGTATCAGTTTAACACTGTTAAAGGCTAATGATAATTTATTCTGCATTATCTTAGTTATAATATTTCTTACTGGGCTAGTTGAGCTCACCCTTTTGCTTTCATTATTCTCTTCAGGAAATGAGAACGTAGTAGGGACTAGTCGGGGAACGGAGTGATGGTCCAGATGATAGCATTAGTAGTCCTCACTATTCTATGAAATAGTGTGTTAATAAATGTATTGAGGACTTATTTTGAGTTTGAATACTGTCTAGAAGACAATATTTGTATTAAAACTCACAGCTCATGTTGTATATTTAAGATTGTATTTGTATTCTGTACCATGTAGTTGGCGACTCAGAATAGGTGATGTATACATATTTTGGGGGCATCACAGTTGATATCAAGCTTAGGGATATGATCCCTGGCTAAGATGTGAGACAAGAACTAGGAGGGGAGAGACGGAGAATTCCTTCGCTAGTATGACCTAGCTAAGTTTATTTGGTATTTAATTGGTCGGTCAGAGTATAGGGATAATATGTGATATGTTAATTAACCTTTGTTTTGTGGCAGTATTTGAAAATGACATCCGAGAATGTTGAGAATAGCAATGGAGCACAGGAGACCGTTGAGTCTCCACAGATCAATAATAAGGATAATGTGCATAAGAAAGGCGACAATCCTCAAGCAAACAACAACACTGACCAGATGATGAACGATGAAATATTCAGAGGCTTTATGCAATTCATGCAACATCAGGCAAGAGCGGCTCCTGTCCAAAATGCAGGTGGAAACACTGGCAACACTAGGACGGTCACCGCTAAGCAGTTCAAGGAACTGGGACCACCGGAGTTTTTTGGAGAGCCAAAACCACTTAAGGCGGAGACGTGGATAAAGCATATCTGCAAGATATTTGATGTCTTGGGATGCTCCGAGGAGCAAAAGGTTCCCTTTTCCACCTTCATGTTGCGAGCAGAGACAGATTACTGGTGGGAATCTTTAAAGTGTACTCAACCTGCCGCACTGAAGATGACTTGGGAAAAGTTCCAAGAATTGTTCAACGACAAGTACTTTCCCAAAATTATTCGTCACATGAAAGAGGTAGAGTTCATTAAGCTGGAGCAAAATAACATGACCGTGTCGCAGTACGAAGCCAAGTTTGTCGAGTTGTCCTGGTTTGCGACCCATTTGGTTGATAATGAGGAGAGAATGACGCGAATGTTTCTAAGAGGTTTGAAACCCGAGATATGTCAATATCTTATCTCTCATAAATTGTGTTTGTATTCAAATATTGTTAATAGGGCTCAGTTATTGGAGTGCGATAATGAGTCAACCCAACCAAAAGAGAGCAGCAGGCAAAATGATAATACCAGTGATAACTGTCATCGAAGTGGTGACAATAAGCGTGGAGGGAATCAGCATGCCAAAAATGGTAACCACTTCGGTGGTAATCATGGCCAAAACAATAAGAATGGACATTTCAAGAAGAGTAGATTCAACAATGATGGAAAGACGACAGCACCAGCACCCGTTGTTAAGGAAGAAGAGCGACCACCTATCATATGCTTCAAATGCGGAGGGGAGGGACACATCAGTCAAAACTGCGCGATGTCGTCCAAAGCATGTTATAATTGTGGAAGAGAAGGTCACCTGGCCCTATTTTGTCGTTCACCGAAGTCAAGTCCAGCTGGAACGGTGGCACCAAAGGCGGATACTGTGACACTCCCAAATTCGGGCATCTCAATCCCACAAATTTGGTGTTCACTATCCAATTAAATCATAACTAACTACCCATTAACAAAGGATATAATAAAACTCAAAAGCTTAAACAATCAATCTCCCAATTAAAGGGTTACATAATCTAAAATAAATCTCAGTCATCTAACCTTTATTACAATCATTAGCGGAAAAATAAAACATGATCATAAATAAATCTATTACATAAGCTTCATAGATATATTAAACTTCGTCGTCTAATCAAGCACTTTGTCCTTGCCCTTACTTGTAGAAAGCTCTTCAAACTTCTTAACTTCATCTGCATTGTTTTGTGCAAGAGTGAGCAAACAATTGCCCACAAGAAGGATAGTATACAATAACGTTTTCTAAATGACAATTAACTTAGCTTTCAATGGTAAAATATTCTTACCGGAACAATAAACTTTAATTCAAGCTTATGAGTTCAAAGGAATAATGAACGTTTAAGTTAATAATAGATAACAACATCAAAGAATACACTGAGGGTCACAAGACCACGAACTCTATTCTAGGTTTTCAAGTATTTCTACGTTAACCTTTAACAGTCTAAAAGACTATAATCATCATCTATGTCATAGGTTCGTAGGTGTTTCTACTTTAACCTTTAACAGTCTAAACGACTATATGGACCATCATTCCATACTCCAGGTGATCAGCCCTTTGTACTATGTATTACGCAAACATTTTAACGCTATTGCGTAGCTTTAACATAATTCCCCTGATATAGAGTTGTTCATCTCAGCTTGGATTATCAGGTTCCAAACCAAAGGAAGTTTGGTTGGGAATTAACTTCAAGGGAAGTCTAGATTTTTAGAACGATCATCAACCAAGTACTGGCTGAATCAAATAGGAACCAATAATTTGCATAAGTCGTTAATCAAGATATTAGAAATAGAGAATTTGCATAAGTATAACATAATAGTGAAAAGTAACCTTGCTGAATAATAAAGTAGCAAAGGTTAGGGAACTTGCCTCTTGCGTAAGCTATACAATTACAACTCACGTACTCCAATATCCTACACATACGTTTAGAACCACAATACTTATTAGATATGCTAACATACCATAACATAAACATTTCTTTCTAAACTTATCATTTTAGCACAAGTCTTATGCTACTATATAAATATCAGAAATTCCAAGTGTTAACCTTCATAACACTTATTTAGTAATCATTATATACACTAAGTCCTAACATATCGCTTTCATGGCATGCTAATCATTTCCAACTTTGAAACTTACGAACCACAATTCAATATGTTATGTTATCCTTAACATTACACATTTAACATGCTAACATAATTTCAGACCATGCTATGATGCTAAGCCAAGTCCGCAGTCAGCAGAAAAAGAAAAAAAAATCGAAATCTTAAACTGTAGTATTGCAGCAATTGCGCCATATACAAAGGCTTGGGATTCTGACGCAATGCTACTTGTTCGGTGTTCGAACACACGCAGAGAAGGTTAATGAACAGTAGCCGACTTTAGCCCAACAAACACAATTTTCACCCATTAAACAGTGATAATAACACGTAAGATAAATATACAACTATCACAAACACGATTGCTCACATTTACAACCAATTAGAACAATTTAACACCAACTAAAACTATTTTAATTTCTCAAAATTCATATTTTTCATATAAAACTCTATTTTTGGATATTCATTCTAGAAATCAACACTGTAAATTCATTAGTTGGCCAAATCAGTCCATTTCAATTACGTTATACTCGTATCTCAATGAACTACCAAATATAAGCTTTAACTTACAGTTTAACATAAGAATTGACCATCTAAATTGGTACTTACCTAAGCCATACAAAGAATACATATACTGACAAATTTTCTTCCTACTGCCAAACGAAATTAGCATACAATTATTGTCTAAACATAACATATAATCATCATATACGCATGTAATCATCATAACTAAGTTATCTCACAATAATTCGAAAAACATAATTCACAGAGTATGAAAATTATTGTCGTAATACTCATATATATGCTTATAATATAGAGATTATGGAACATACCTTTAATTTCTATGATAATTCTTGCTAAACTCACTGGAATTGACTTTGAAATCCTCAAACTTCCTCTTAATCTCTCTCAATTCTCAGACTCTCTTCTCTTCTCTTTTTCCTTCTCAGTAGACTATCTCTAATTTAAGCATAAACAATAAACTGATATAGCCATAATACCTATACTAAATATATCAGTTACCAACTAATAAACGTATCTATTATAATTATATTATTTATTTTATTTGATTTTCAAAAACTAGAAATCCCAAAAGCCTAAGGCTTGCTTGGCAAATCATTTAAAATTAAAGAGTTAAAATACTTAAGTATTGTTTGACAAAAACTAATTTAAATCCTTTTTAATTTATTTTAATAAACACGTTAGTTTATAATTATAGTCACATACTATATTTTAATTAAATATAGCATTTTAACAAATATCACCAAATTATAATTTTCGTTATAACTTTATTTAATAATTTAACACCATCTAAATTATTAAATCAACACAACCACATATTATTTATTTAGATTTCCATGTCCACATTAAATCAAATAAATTAATTACACATTCCATATTTTAAATAAATATTTCACTTAAACAAATATCACAAAATTATAATATTATTATAATTTTATTTAATAATTTAACATACCATCTTAAATTATTAAATCAAAACAACAATATAACATATAACAATATAACATCTCATGTTATGCTACAATTCTCTAAATTATAAATTAATTTAATTTAGAATATTATCTAATAAATTTAATTCACACATCTCCATTAATAACAACCACATAAATAGAATACTTATTTAATTTAAGAAATATTTTAGATTACAAATCAACAACTTCATCAATAAAATATTTATTTAATTTAATAAATATTTTAAATTACAAATAAAATCTTGGATTGTTACAGATACGGACAAAACAAAGTCGGTGGTTTCAGGAAGAGCGTTTTTCGTGACTTCTCAAAAAGCGAGTGACTTGAACGAAGTTAGCATGGGTTAGTTAATTATAAATTCTTGCGAAGTCTATATCTTATTAGATACCGGTTCTACCCATTCTTTTATCTCTCTTACTTGCGCTCAACGTTTAAATTTGACTTCGGAGAAATTAGACTTTGACTTATTGGTTGAAACTTCGATAGTAGAAACCTTCGTTATCTCCACTGTTTATAAATCTTGTTGATTCAAATCGACACTTTCACGTTACCTGTCGATCTTATCTCTTTGAAAATACTTGCCTTTGATGTGATTTTAGGAATCGATTGGTTAACTACTCATCAAGCTTTTTGTAAGGTTGTTAGCTTTCATATTTCTAACCAACCTGTTATGCGAATTCAAGCAACCAAACCACTAAAGTCAATCATTGTAATATCAAGTCATAAATAAAGAGCCTCGAGCCTTTCGCTGGTGACTTCCTTGTGTGGAATGCACCGAAGCTAGACTTTCTGTAGGCGACGTCGTGAATGACGACGACAAGTTGATAGGTATCAATGTGACTTGCTATCCAAGTCTTGGACGAGAGTCACAGTTTTGAATGATATTTCTATTGTTCATAAATTTCCTGACGTATTCTTGAAGACTTCTTAGCCTACCCCTAGAGCGTGAAATCGAATTTTGTATTGACCCCAGTACAAAACCCATTTCTAAAACCCTCAAATATTTTCTTCAACCAAAATGAACGTGTAATGTGCCAAAGTCGTTGGCTTGAGCTATTGAAGATTACGATCGTACCATTCAATATCATCGTGGGAAAAGCGAATGTGGTAGCTGACGCGTTGAGTAGAAGATCATATGCATTTACGAGTGTGATGTTGTTAACACAAAGACCCATTTCGTATAACTTATAAATGATGAAGATAGAGTTAAAGACTCTAGGGACCCACGTGAAGATAACGAATATACGAGTAGAATCGACTTTAATCGATAAAGTTAAAGGCCGCTCAAGATACTCACCCGGAACTGATGAATGTGAAGAAAAAGGTTCAAGAAGACGTTATCTCAACCTTTGATTTAATTGGTCCATTTGAAATCCTCGATTAAGTAGGAACTGTGGCCTATAGACTCGTTTTACCGCCAAGTATGTCGCGTGTTCATAACATTTTTCATGTATCGATGTTACGTAAATATGTGAACGACTCGAACCACATTATTGAATTAAAACAAGACGAGATAGCAGAAGATTTAACATATAAGGAGATACGTGTTAAAATCTTGGATAAGAAGGATCATATTCAACACTCAAAGGTTATACCTCAAGAGTTAGAATCTGACGAAGTGTCCTCATTTGATCGGCATACCAGGTACGTATGTAAATTTTGAGGGAAAAATTTCATAAGGAGGGGAGATTGTAAAATCCCAAATTATATGAATAAAGATTTAATTTTCTCGAAATATTTTTTTTCAAAATTATGGTGTGGATTTGATATAATGTTATAGTTATGGGTAATATTTAGAAATTTTGAAAAGTATGCATGTTGTTATATAATATTCGATTGGTCGGGGAATATTCTTTTTGTCAGGGAATATCCGTACGACGGTAGAATCATTGGTAGACCCCACAACAGAATTATTGTCGGATTAAGAAACCGACAAAAATATTTTTATGAAAATAATGGCAGAAGTTTTACCGTTAACTGTTGAAACACCCGGTGTTAAAAGTACAATAATACGCGTGATTGCATAGTAGCACACGATATTGATTATCGATGCTTACGTGAGAAGTCACTCAGTTTTGTTCAATTATTGCTACAGTAATTGTTGCATAGTATCTCACGTTATTTGATTCAATTATTGTCGATATTTTATATATTATTAAATCAATAATTGAGATAACAAAGTTATTAATATTATTATTTGCAATATTAACGATGTCTAGAAGTTCTCATCGAAGGTGAGGTTTGGTCACCTAATTGCGCGCCCAATAGGGAAAAGCCTTATTGAAAGCCCCTCTTTCCCGGGAACGACACAGGTCGATTAATATTGTGAATTATAATAAAGGTGATAAGTTTTGTTTTATTATTATTATAAATGTAATAAAATGAAAAACTTTTTATATAAAATGTAATAATTTTATAAAGTTATTCGCTTTTATTAGACTATAAATGTAATATATAATATTCTATTATGCGTAGTGTTTGCATAGTGCATGCATAATGTTTGCATAGTAAAATCTTTTATATATAAAATGTAATACTTTTATAAAGTTATTCGCTTTTATTTGACTATAAATAGAATATACAATATTCTATTATGCATAGTATTTGCATAAAGACTGATAGTGTTTGCATAGTAAAATCTTTTTATATAAAAATGTAATACTTTTATAAAGTTGTTCATTTTATTAGATTATAAATAGAATATATTATATTTTATTTAAAAGATTTTGTTTTATTAGAATATTTTATTAATAATTTATAGTAAATTAATATGGACCATCCGCTTTAAAAGTAAATCAATCTAGACCGCTCATAAATTAGTTACTATTCACCCATTCTCTTATAAATAGAAGCTCATTCCTTCATTATTTCTTACGAATTCACTGAAACTCTAGAGAGAGAAACTATAGAGAGAAAGAAAAAAAGTATTCTGCTAATTCACTACTCCTATATCCAGTTTCTTATAAGGTAAGGGTATTATTTCTTTCGTATTCATGAAGAGAACTTCTATTATTCCATTCTTTATTATTCTGTTGAATAACTCAGATACGCTTGACTACCCTATACTTGGTGAAATTCTTCCATTATTCCATTCTTTATTATTATGTTGAATAACTTGCTCATGCTAAGCACCGCATACATGGTGAAATTCTTCTATTATTCCAGTCTTTATTATTCTGTTGGAATAACCTGTATACGCGGACTACCCTATACTTGGTGAAATTCTTCTATTATTCCATTCTTTATTATTATGTTGGAATAACCTGTCTATGCGAAGTACCGCATACATGGTGAAATTCTTCTTTATTCCATTCTTTATTATTCTGTTGGAACATCTTATCTGTGTGTTTACGCATGACCTGGTTCCATTATTTATTATTCTGTTGGAATATCATGTATATGCGTTTACGCATGACCTGGTTCCATTATTTATTATTTTGTTAGAATATCTTGTCTGTGCGTTTACGCATGACCTGGTTCCATAATTTATTATTCTGTTAGAATATCCTGTCTGTACATTTACGTATGACCTGGTTCCATTATTTATCCTGTCCGTGCGTTTACGCATGACTTGGTTCCATTATTTATTATTCTCGTTGAATATCCGTCTGCGTATGCTACGCATGACCGTTCCATTATTTATTATTCTCATTGGAATAACTTGGCCTCATATTTGGCCTATCGCATGCCTGGGTGATTTCTTTTGTTATTCCATTCTTTATTATACTCAGTTGGTTAAAGTTTTGGCTTTTATACTCCATGAAATTAGTGGAATATCTTTGATATTTGCGCTTCATGTTGACAATTTGGACGTTATTGGTTCCTGGATAAATTAATTCTTGAACTTGTTTTATTGAATTCTTATATCATTGTCATCATCCCCATGTTTATATTATGTTGAAAGTCATCTGTGGCCTGTAGTGCATAGATGGACTTGGTATGATTATGACCAGGGATTATTCGGTATAATCATGACCGTAATGTTATCAATGATGTGGTAAAAGTCCTCATTGGCCCGTAGTGCATTGATGGAAAGTTGTTGGCATGATCATGACCATTGATAAATACACGAATATCCTTAGCCCGTAGTGCATGGATAATTTGTGGTTGTGATACTAATGAATATCCTTGGTCGTAGTGCAGGGATGATGTGGATTATGTATTAAGCTGAGTCCCAGCGATAAAAGTGATAAAAAAAACCTTTTAAATCATAGAAGATAGTAGATTTTATTCTCTACTTGATTCTTTTAATGGATTGCTTGTTCCGCTGCAGTTAAACTTGATGTTTGTTATATTGTATAAGTTTAACACTGTTAAAGGCTAATGATAATTTATTCTGCATTATCTTAGTTATAATATTTCTTACTGGGCTAGTTGAGCTCACCCTTTTGCTTTCATTGTTCTCTTCAGGAAATGAGAACGTAGCAGGGACTAGTCGGGGAACGGAGTGACGGTCCAGATGATAGCATTAGTAGTCCTCACTATTCTATGAAATAGTGTGTTAATAAATGTATTGAGGACTTATTTTGAGTTTGAATACTGTCTAGAAGATAATATTTGTATTAAAACTCACAGCTCATGTTGTATATTTAAGATTGTATTTGTATTCTGTACCATGTAGTTGGCGACTCAGAATAGGTGATATATACCTATTTTGGGGGCGTCACATTCATTATAAAGAGAATGAAGTTAGGAAACTTACCTTATGCATAAGTTACACAAGTATAATAAACGTTCGCCAATTACCATACATATATCATTGAAATCGCAATACTGATTAGCTATACTATCATTAACCTTATAGGTTCAATTCTCATAACCTTTAACTTAAGGTCTAACCATATTGGTTAACCATACAACACGAACCAGAAACTCACTATCATATAATATAAAGCTTTAGCATTCACCTCTAACTCTTACAAATATCAAATTTCAATCACTATATAACTTGTTAAGTAATTACTTACAAATCTTCCTTTTTGGTATTACAATACATTACAATCTGTTCTTATATCATATGGTATGATTTAACATCTTATCATGTACACTAAACTAGGTTAGGTCTTCATTTCATAGACTGCAACTAAAAGAAAAACACACTGCCTCTACTCAGGGTATGGCGCGCAATTGCTACCGTCTAAGCTTCGCACCGCCAAGCAATTGCTGGTTGGTGCTCGACCTCGAAAACCAAAAAGCAAGAAGCAATTGCACCATTTCGCTTTTGGTACCAATAAGAGCAATTGCCAAAGACGCTGTGACGAAACTACAAAGCAGACTTCCTCTATGACAAAACAAACTCCAATTTTCCTCAATTTCTATAGAAATTCACCAGTCCCAAAAGCTATAAACTTACTAAAACATTGCTAAGCATAGATATAACACTTCTAACACCAAAATAACCAAATTTTAAAGGATTAAAACCATGTTTTTGTTGTTTTCTCCATTTTCAACACATTTAGTGAATTCAATCACCAAATCTCCAATTTTTAATCAAATTACACCATTTCAATTGTGTTGTTTTCGTTTCTGAATGTATTAACACAATCTAAAATCAATTTACAAATTGTAACAAGGATTGAACATAACTTTTGGACTCAATTAAGCCATTTTGTATATATATATATATATATATATATATATATATATATATATATATATATATATATAACAACGTTAACTTACAAATTCCTCTTCAACCAATTTTCATGAATTTTGATTACTTCAAAATCGTTTAAAAGAAACATATAATAGATTATGAACCATCTACAACATAAATATCAATTACTCTAAATATCAATTACTCTAACAAATCATCAACCCAATTTCCCCTTTTTCCCCAAGAAAACTCAAGAATATAAAACATGACTTTCATAAATTTAACCACTAAAATTACTTATATATGATGATTATCAGATTTTTGCAATACTTTACATACATATATCAACAATCCAACACAATTTCAAATTCACAAAGATTAGAAATCACAAAACTACAAGTTAGAATCATGAATAGATTATACCTTCTAGTCCTTGATTTTGCAAGATGATAACAAGATTTCCCAACACTCCTTCTCCTTCTTCTTGACAAACACAGAGAATGAGAATTCTCTCTTCTCTCTATTCTTCTCCCTTCCAAGTCTCTGTTCTTTCTTAGCTTTTAGGAATAATGTGCATAAAATATAAACTGATATAGGCCTTTCCCCATGTACCCTTCAGGTAAGAAACCAATAGGCTACGTCAGTTGTAATATGCCAAAGGCCACAAGGCCATGTTTGGCTACATCTTAGATTAGGTTCTAATTTATTTTTATATGATATAGTTCCATTTGTCACAGACTTATTTAATTAATTTTAATAACTTACAATTACAATTATAATTTCCAATGTGATTATATTTATGCTTAACAAATATTATAATTATAACATCATTTTACTTAATTTAATTATTTCCTTAAATATTAAACAATTCATTTAATTTAATTATTTCATTAAATTAAATCTTCAAATAATAAAATTACCATTCATTAATTTAGTTATTATAACTGTGAAAAAGTAATTTTCTAGAAAAAGAGTGAGGAAGAAGTGATGTTAGAAAGCATGCGAATGGAATGGGTGCAATGCCAAATGAGTTAAGTGTGTCGTGCTACTTCTGCCAACTATTTCGATTAATTAGACTTGCTTGGAAAATTATAATTTTCTGGGGTCTTGAAGTGTGTCATACCAGCTGTCCATAGACTCTAGAACGGACTCGTTCGAGTTCGGACGATCAATTTATGACATGCCAAAGTGGAGTGCGTCGAAATCGCCCAAATCTGAAAAAGCAGATTCAAGCGGTCCTCAGCACGAATTTTTTTTTTCAATTACGTGTTTGAATTTAGAAATGGTCAAAGAAAAAAAGTTGTAGTCCCGGAATTTAGCTTCACGTGGGTTCAAGAATCACTTAAAAATGTTGAGAAACGAAGGAGTTATGACCATTTTAGGGAAGGAGGGTCGTGCAATCTAAAAACAGAACATTCTATCCACTTAGAGCAGATATCTGTTCTGTTCGGTTTGGAATTTGAATTTGTGATCTGAAGAGAAGTTATAGTCCCGGAAGTTAGCTTCGCGTGGGCTCAAGAATCGCTCAAAAATGTTTTGAAACGAAAAAGTTATGACTGTTTTAGCGAGAGAGAGTAAAGCAGAAATGAAAGTGAAAAACTGTTATGAACGTAAACTTTTGGCGCTCTATTTGGGCTGCCTAATGAACCCAAAATGGGGGTTTCATATTTTTTAAAAATAGTCTCATATGATACAAAAAAACATACTAAAATTTGGGAATTTTCTGATAAGCGAGCAAGGTGTGAGAAAATCGCAAAGTGGCTCATTCATTATGCAAGGCAAAGAACCAAACAGTGTGCCAATGCATGTGTAAGACGCCAAGATAGCCATACGTCACAGTGCGATCATTATGGCTATTTGAGCGTTGTTTTGATCAATGTTCGTAGCTTGTTTTTGCGTTTACAAAGTTTTTAAATGTACTATGTCATAAGGTCTATAACATACTAGAAATTCTCCATGATTCGATTAATGGTTTAAGAATTAAAAATGAGTGAAGGAGCGTGTCAGAACATAAAAACGGGCAACGCCGAGCGTAGCCGCTATGGGCTATTTTGACGTTCGGCATTTCGGATCTTGTTTGGGCTAGATTTTAAGCAATGTTAAGTCTAATAAAGTCCATTTAAAAAATGTACTATGTCATAAGGTCTATAACATACTAGAAATTCGCCACGATTCGATTAATGGTTTAAGAATTAAAAATGAGTGAAGGAGCATGTCAGAACATAAAAACGGGCAACGCCGAGCGTAGCCGCTATGGGCTATTTTGACGTTCGGCATTCCGGATCTTGTTTGTGCTAGCTTTTAAGCAATGTTAAGTCTAATAAAGTCTCAAGAGATAAGTTTTGACGTTATGTGATAAGTTATGCCACGAAAACTCAATACGGGCATAAATAATGTAATAAAAATATAATGTAAATATAAATTTACATATTTAAGAGAGATAAGCCGAAAAGAGTATGTGAAAATGGTTTTATAGCGAAACGAAAAGTATAGAACCATTAGAAAATTGTAATGAACATAAAAGTGATTAAATAAAGGTTTTCGGAGTTCAAAATAGCGATTTTGAGCTAAGATTTATGTTATGGCGTATATATACATATATTTAATATATACGAAGCAAGGATGTAAGTTATTCATGAAACAAAGTGCGAAACTAATTTGCTAATGAAATAGAATATTTGTGTATGAGGCAATGAGCCGAGTTAACTTATGAGCTATCAAAAAGGTATAAAAATAATGTAAATCAAGAAAATGATATATTAAGCCGTGTTTTACTATAAAAGGTATAAACTAATCATTTAAAATCTCGAATTTGCGAGTAAAAGCAAAAGATATTTCTAAAATGGGGTATGGATGGTTTGAACTTCAAGAATGTGAAATGTTTACATATTAATGATATGAGAAACCTTTATTATGCATAAAAAGGTTAAAACGGACAAAGTTTTCAAAGGAACCTAAGATGGTTTTAGGATGAGAATAAAATATTATAGTTTAAATAAACTAATAATCATGGATTAAATATAGGTATGCATGTTTTGTGACATAGTTGGTTATCTAATGTGTGTATATATGTAAACACAGTTGTGTAGGATTTGTGGAGAGAAGCTAAGTTAAATTTTTCGGTAACCTCCAATCAAGGCAAGTTTCTCAGTTTATTTATGTGAACTTATAATTGTTATAGATAATTGTTAGCATGATTTCTGTTTATAAGTATGTAATACCTATGAACTGCATTATTTGCTTTGTGAATGATGAATGTCAAATTATGACTAATTATTGAATTGAGTCGGGTAACTCAATATATATGTGCAATGAATGACATATACAAGACATGTGTAGTATGCTATGGTACGTATGTTGCTATCAACAGGACATGAATGTGATAATGCATTTGTAATGCTTGAACACCAAGAATATAAATTCGTGAATGGAATGTAAAACCTATGTGCTACGTGATGCATGATAGACTGTTAGACTTGCTGGGCCGTCGTGCTCAATCTTGCTTAATTTGCAGGTTAAAGCTATGATGTGATCTATCATAATTAGGAGCACATTAAAAGTAGACTAGTGATTTAGTTGAGATTGTGTTGAATCATTTGACGGTATTTTCATGTGTAAATCATAGATGTGTAAATTTCTGAATTATTCGATAGACTGTTAGACTTGTTGGGCCGTCGTGCTCAATCTTGCTTAATTTGAAGGTTAAAGCTATGATGCGATCTATCGTGATTAGGAGCGCATGAAAAGTAGACTAGTGATTTAGTTGAGATTGTGTTGAATCATTTGATGGTATTTTCATGTGTAAATCACAGATGTGTAAATTTCTGAATTATTCGATAGATGAAGATTATTTGTTCTAAAAAAAGGGATATGCTTGAAAGAATGAATTGTATATATATACTCATATCTACTTAGGCTAAATAAGTCATATAATAAATATGATTTCAGTATAAAGAAGAATTGTAAAGGTTGCGATTCAGGGAATGAATGAATGGAAAGAAAAAAAAATTATTTTGCATTTTTAGCTATTTTAACATTAAATAATGTTTTAAAGCTAGAATAGTATAATATTAACGCACAAGATCAGGGAGAGAAATTATCCTAATTTTGGGGGCGTTCTAATTGGTGTCAAAGCTGTAGGTTATAAACCTTAGGTAGGTGTACCTTAGTCTATAACCGCAGAGATGAGGATAAGGAATAAACTCATATAGAGTTTAATTTGTTACTCACATAGAGTTTAATATGTTAATAGATGAATTTGGGAAATTCATTATTAAGTAAATAAGATTCAAAGAAGAATCTTGAAAAGTTATAAAGATCCAGAGTTACCTAACTCTGATGTTAAAGACAAAAAGTAATAATGAATAGATAGAGTCTATAAGACTAAAAGTATAAAGGGAAAGGATATCGTAAAACAAAACGATCATAAGATAGAAGAGAATCATAATATAACATGATTATAAGATAAGATCACGACGTGATCAGATTGAATAGCAGAAAATCTATGAAATGATTGGAATGATATAGCTTGACACTATAAAGAGAATGTACTATGAAATGGTACTATGCAAACTCAGAAAAGAGTTGTAGATGATGAGATACGGATTAAATAAAATTTGTATGGAGTAAGGGGAAGCTAGAATTGGGTGGGATTTCAATTGAGAACTCAAGTCAGCAGCTAAGTTATATGATTCTTTGTATAGGCTGGGAATTGTACTTGGTGTAACAACCACTTAGCTTATAGTAGTGATTGTGACGCCCCCAAAACAGGTATACATCACCCATCTTAGGTCGCCAGATACTTGGTACAGTACTCAACTACAAACTTAATTATACAACTGCCGTTATAATAAACGACAAAACATAAGCTGAGAGTTTTAACACAAATATTGTCTTCTAGACAATATCCACACTCAATGGAGTCATCATTACATTTATTGTCACACTATTTTATAGAATAGTGAGGACTACTAAAAAAAACCGCTCTGCATCATCAACTGCTCCCCTCGACTCGTCCTAGCTATATTCTCATTTCCTGAAGAGAACAGTGAAAGAAAGGGTGAGCTCAACTAGCCCAGTAAGAAATATTATGACTAAGATAATGCAGAATAAATTATCCTTAGCCTTCAACAGTGTTAAACTAATAAAATACAATAAACATCAAGCTTAACTGCAGCGAAATAAGCAATCTATTAGAAGAGTCAAGTAGAACATAACGTCTATTATCTCCTCTAGATTAAAAGTCCATCGTCAATATTTCATTCCTGTAATACTCATCAACAGTTCTTTGTCATACCCAAGACAAAAAGAACTATCATCACCTGTCTTCACCTGAACCACCAAAGATTATAGTTAAATCCATAATTCATTTTTATAATTATGTAAATAAACAATTTCTCCTTGCCACAAAGTCTTAATAGAACTTTACTCAATATCCTTACCCCAAAGGCTAAAGATATTCAAATGTAATAACAATGATCATACCAATCAGTTGTCTACCTTTGCACTACGGCCAAAGATATTCAACTATAAAACCAATGGTCATGGTCATACTAATCAATTGTTCACACAGGCACTACTACGCAAAAGACATTCAACTGTTAACTAATGGTCATGATCCTGCCAATCACATCATTGAATTATCCATGCACTACGTATGAGACCCCAAATTTTATGAATAAAGATTTAAATTTCTCGAAATATTTTTTTTGAATATTATAGTGTGGATTTGATATAATGTTATAGTTGTGGGTAATATTTACAAATTTTACAAAGTAATCAAGTTGTTATATAATATTCGATAGGTCGGGAAATATTCGTTTTAACAGGGAATATTCGTACGACGGCACAATCCTTGGTGGACCCCACAACGGAAGTATTGTCGTAGTAAGAAAACGACAGAACTATTTTTTAAAAAAAATAACGGCGAAAGTGTTACCGTTAAAACTGTTGAACTACCTAGTAGTAAAAAGTACAGTAATACGCGTGGTTGCATAGTAGCACACGGTATTGGTTATTGATGCTTACGTGAGAAGTCACTCGCTTATACTCAATTATTGCTACAATAATTGCTTTGATCATATCTCTCATATTATTGATTCGATTATTGTCACAAGATCATCCGTGATAATCGATATATTATTAAATCAATAATTGAGATGACAAAGTTATTCATATTATTAAACTACAATATTTACAATGTCTAGAAGTTCTCAAGAGAGAGGTTTGGTCATCTAATCATACGCCCAATAAGGAGAAATCCTTATCTAAAGCCCCTCTTTCCGGGAACGACACGGTTGATAAATATTGTGAATTATAATATTAATGATGAATAAGTTCGTGTTGATTAAAGATGAAATTGATAGTTCCATTGTGTTGGAATTATTAGTGTTAGTGAAAATCGATATTTATTTCGATAATAATTGATGTCTGGAAGTTATCGGGTAATTAATCGGATAAATGAGAAATTAATTGCTATTAATTCACATAATTATAACTATTTGTTCACATGTGTGTACTATTGATTCACATTTATGTACTATTAGGGGAGTTGGTGCAAGATTGATAATACTTGCATGACTAAGTTAAAGATGGAGGTACTATACTGTTATTCGTATTTTCACATGATTATAACTATTGAATCACATGATTGAACTATTGAATCACATTATTTACTATTAGGGGGGGTGGTGCAAGTTTGATAATACTTGCAGGACTAAATTAAAAATGAAAAAAAAGTTGGAGGTATTGTACTATAATTTTTCAAGCCCCAAAACGTGCAATTATTGAAACTATATTTTTCTATAAATAGAAGCTCATTCTTCCTTCATTTATCACCAATTCACTAAAGCTATAGAGCAATTATTATAGAGAGAAATTATAGAGAGAAAGAAGAAGAGAAGTTTGCTACCTCTCTATTCCAGTATCCAGCTTTATTCTAAAGTAAGGGGTATTATTTCTTTCATTTTCATGAAGAGAGCTATTGTTATTCCATTCCTTATTATTATGTTGGAATAACTCGCCTATGCAAGTCATCGCATACATGGTGAAATTCTTCATTATTCCATTCTTTATTATTCGTTGAATATCCTCGTCTGCATGCGTACATGCATGACCTAGTTCCATTATTTATTATTCTGCTGGAATAACTCGTCTGCAAGGGTCTATCGCATGCATGGTGAATTTTGTTGTTATTCCATTCTTTATTATTCTGTTGGAATATCCTGTCTGTGCGGATTTCGCATGACCTGGTTCCATTCGTTATTATTCTATTGAGAATACCCTGTCTGTGCGGTCTATCGCATGCATGGTGAATTCTTCTGTTATTCCATTCTTTATTATTCTGTTGGAATAACCTGTCAATGTGAATTACCACATTCATGGTGAATGATCCTTTGTATTCATTCCTTATTAAATTGTGGAAATGATCTGTCTACGTGGATTACCGCATGGCGGGCAAAAATCCATTTGCAAGTTCATATATTCTATTATACTCAGTTGGTTAAAGTTTTGGCTTCTATACTCCATGAAATTTGCAGAATATCCTGGATATTTGCGCTTCATCCAGTATCTTTTCATGGAAATATTCTTCTGAGCATTCTTGAATTTTACTCCACAAAACAGTATCATGTTGACAATTTGGACTTTTTTGAGTTCAGGATAAATTAACTTATAATTCTTTAAAATTTAATTCTTGAACTTGTTTTATTGAATTATTATGTCATTGTCATCATCCTCATGTTTATATTATGTTGAAAGTCATATATGACATGTAGTGCATAGATGGACTTGGTATGATTATGACCAGAGATTATTCGGTATAGTCATGACCGTAATGTTACAAATGATGTGGTAAAAGTCCTCATTGGCCCATAGTGCATTGATGGATAATTGTTGGCATGATCATGACCATTGATGAAAACACGAATATCCTTGGCCCGTAGTGCATGGATAATTTGTGGTCGTGATACTAATGAATATCCTTGGTCGTAGTTCAGGGATGACGTGGTTTATTTAATAAGCTGATGAAAAACTTTTTAAATCATAGAAGATAGTAGATTTTATGCTCTACTTGACTCTTCTAATGGATTGCTTGTTCCGCTGCAGTTAAACTTTATGTTTGTTATATTGTATCAGTTTAACACTGTTGAAGGCTAACGATAATTTATTCTGCATTATCTTAGCCATAATATTTCTTACTGGGCTAGTTGAGCTCACCCTTTTGCTTTCATTGTTCTCTTCAGGAAATGAGAACGTAGCAGGGACTAGTCAAGGAACGGAGTGACGGTCAAGATGATAGCATTAGTAGTCCTCACTATTCTATGAAATAGTGTGATAATAAATGTATTGAGGACTTATTTTGAGTTTGAATACTAGACAATATTTGTATTAAAACTCACAGCTCATGTTGTATATTTAAGATTGTATTTGTATTTTGTACCATGTATTTGGCGACTCATAATAGGTGATGTATACCTATTTTGGGTGCGTCACAGTTGGTATCAAAGCTTAGGGATATGATCCCTGGCTGAGATGTGAAATAAGAACTAGGAGGGGAGAGACGGGGAATTCCTTCGCTAGTATGACCTACCTAAGTTTATTTGGTATTTAATTGGTCACGGCGTGAGTATAGGGATAATATGTGATATGTTAATTAACCCTTGTTTTGTGACAGTGTTTGAAAATGGCATCTAAAAATGTTGAGATCAGCAATGAAGCACATGAGACCGTTGAGTCACCAACGATCAATACCCAAGATAATGTGCAACAGGAAGATGATAAACCTTAGGTAAATAACAACACCGATCAAATGATGAACGATGGGATGTTCAGAGGCTTTATGAAATTCATGCAACATCAGGTAAGAGAGACTCTTGTTCAAAATATAGGTGGAAATAATGGAAACCCACGGTCGGTCACCGCTAAGCAGTTCAAGGAGCTGGGACCACCGAAATTTAAGATTGTATTTGTATTTTGTACCATGTATTTGGCGACTCATAATAGGTGATGTATACCTATTTTGGGGGCGTCACACTACGGGACAAGGATATTCGTTATTATCACCAGTGGTTATGATCATGTCATACACATGTCCATCTTTGCACGTAAGCCAAAGATATACAACTATAAAACCAATAATCAACAGTCCATCTTTGCACGTAAGCCAAAAACATACAACTGTAAAACCAATAATCAACAGTCCATCTATGCACGTAAGACAAAGATATACAACTATAAAACCAACAATTAACTATTTGTCTTTGCACGTAAGCCAAAGATATGCAACTGTAAAACCAATAATCAATAGTCCATCTTTGCACGTAAGCCAAAGATGACTTTCATCACAATATAAGCATGAGGATGATGACAATGATATAAGTATTAATCAAACGAAATCAAGGATAAATATTAAAGACTTTAAATTTATCCAGAGTTTAAAAAAATATCCAAATTGTCAACATGATACTGCTTTGTGGAGTAAAATTTAAGAATAATATTCATGTACCAAAAATAATTTGGACAGAAAAGAAATATATTTTTCGGGTAAATAGTACCCCGTGAATAGTAACCTATGAATAGTAACCCATGAATAGTAACTCATGAATAGTAACTCATGAATAGTAACTCATGAAAGTAACTCATAAATAGTAACTCATGAATAGTAACTCATGAATAGTAACTCGTGAATAGTAACTCATGAATAGTACTCCGTATTTGTACATAGTACCGTACATAGTTAATGTCATATACACAAATAGTGCCATATACATGAATATTGTCGTATATGTGAATAGTGTCGTATACATGAATAGTAACCCCGACACAAAAAGATAAAGGTTCACAATAAAATCCATATCAATATTTATAACACCTTAATCCAAATGTTATAAATCACTTAATAATCTCATAATCTAATATTATTAATATTACCACAATATTTTAATCATTTCTTAAACTTATAAACAATTTATTTTAATTGTTTACACTTTACTAATTAATGCATTTAATCATCCTAAAATGACAAACTCATAAGATTTCATCACCCATCTTAGGTCGCCAGATACATGGTACATAAATTCAAATACAACTTAATTATACAATAGTCGTGCAAAATACGACAAAACATAAATTGAGAGTTTTAATAAGAATATTATCATATAGACAATATCCACACTCAATGGAGTCCTCATTACATTTATTGTCACGCTATTTAACAGAATAGTGAGCACTACTAATGCTATCATCTGGATCATCACTCCGTTCCCCGACTCGTCCCAACTATATTCTCATTTCCTGAAGAGAACAGTGAAAGAAAGGGTGAGCTCAACTAGCCCAGTAAGAAATATAATGACTAAGATAATGCAAAATAAATTATCATTAGTCTTTAACAATGTTAAACTGATAAAATACAATAGACATCAAGTTTAACTACAGCGGAACAAGCAATCCATTAGAAGAGTTAAGTAGAGAATAAAATCTATTATCCTCTATGATTTAAATGTTTTTATCAATTTTTATCGCTGAGACTCAGCTTAATAAATAAACCACATCATCAAGTCATCCTTGCACTACGGGCCAAGAATATTCATTAAATTATCAAGGGTCATGACTATACCGAATAATCCCTAGTCATAATCATACCAAAAACTGTCCATCAATGCACTACAGGCCATTGAGAACTTTTACCACATCATTCGTCTCATTACGATCATGATTATACCGAATAATCCCTGGTCATAATCATACCAAGTCCATCTCTGCACGTAAGCCAAAGATATACAACTATAAAACCAATAATCAACAATCCATCTTTACATGTAAGCCAAAGATATACAATTCAATAATCAACAGTCCATCTTTGCACGTAAACCAAATATCACCATATAAGCATGAGGATGATGACAATGATATAAGCATTAATCAAACAAGGATAAATATTAAAGACTTTAAATTTATCCAAATATTATCAATCATTTAATAAACTCATAATCTAATATTATTAATATTATAACAATATTTTAATCACTTCTTAAACTTATAAACAATTTATTTCAATTATTTACATTTTACCAAATAGTGCATTTAATCATTCAAAAAAAATGCCATAGTCATAAGATTTCATCACCAATGATTAAATCCATCATCAAAAATCTGCATATACCTTATATAGGATTCCCAAGCCATAAAATCCTATTTTCCAACTTTGTTACTTCACATAACATATTTAACTCATTTACTCATAACTAGATCATTTTCATAAAAAATACCAAATCAGTCCCAAAAATATTTTTTTTCTGGGATTTAGCTGAATATAGTCCCATATTGAACATATATTTTTCTCGGAATTTTTAAAATTCATTTACTATTTTTCAAAAATCAATTTCTAATTAATTCCTTAAGAAATTAGCTACCTCAAGTTTAACTCCGTAAATTCCCAAATCTTGGCATCTCTTACACATGTTAACGTGATCTTCCAGTTTAAATTTCATGGTCATCTGAGTTATAGAACTCCGGTTATAGCATTTTTTGTCGAAAAAAACCTAAATATTGAAATGGTCATAACTTGCTCATTTTAAGTCAGAATGAGTTCATTTTTGGACAGGAGGTACTTTATACCATATATTTCCATGTCCCAAAAGGACGGAATTTTTCTCATAAATTAAGTGGCCGAAACATCCCTTACAAAATTTTTGCAGTAGCCTTTTTAGTATTTTCATTTTTAACTCCTTTGCTAAAATCACCCACACTTAAAATCTACAAAGACTTTTCCAAAGGATTCCACTTGGATAAGTTATAAAACTCATAGATCTAACTCTAGAACTTGACCACACTCAAAAATTCAAAGAGATATGGTCAATTGAATTTCATGTTCCATTTTTACCAAAATCTAATTTTCAACCCTTTGTGATTTCTAAGAAACTTTCATGTTTTCACATAATAACCAACATAACTCATCATGATAATGACATAATAATTCAATAAAACAAGTTCAAGAATTAATTTATCGAGGAACCAATAACGTCCAAATTGCCAACATGATACTGCTTTGTGGAGAAAATTCAAGAATGCTCAGAAGAATATTTCCACGAAAAGATACTAGATGAAGCGCAAATATCCAGGATATTCCACTAATTTCAAGGAATATAGAAGCCAAAGCTTTAACCAACTGTGTATAATAGAATATATGAAACTGCAAATGGAATTTCGCCCGCCATGTGGTAATCCACGTAGACAGATCATTTCCATAATTTAATTAGGAATGAATACAAAGGAACATTCACCATGCATGTGGTAATCCATATAGACAGGTTATTTTAACAGAATAATAAAGAATGGAATAACAAAAGGATTCCCCATGCGATGATAGATCAAGACAAAAGCGAGTTATTCCCAATGTAATAATAAATAATGGAACCGTCCCACAGAACGCACGCATGTGATATTCGACGTAATAATAAAGAATGGAATAATAACAAATCACCATGCATGCGATAGATCCATGCATAAAAGTTATTCCAATGTAATAATAAATAATGGAACTGTGTCCCACAGAACGCACGTGCATGTGATATATTCACAAAAATAATAATGAATGTAATAATAGAAGAATTTCATCATGTATGTGGTACTTTGCATAAACAGGTTATTCCAACATAATAATAAAGAATGGAATAACAGAAGAATTTCACCATGTATGCGGTACTTCGCATAACAGGTTATTCCAACAGAATAATAAAGAATGGAATAACAGAAGTTCTCTTCATGAATAAGAAAGAAATAATACCCCTTATGAGTACAACAAATAATATCCCTTACCTTAGAAGAAAACTGGATACTGAAATAGTGAGGTAGCAGACTTCTCTTCTTCTTTCTCTCTATAGATTTTCTCTCTATAGCTTCTCTCTATAATTTCTCTCTATAATTTCTCTCTTTAGAGTTTCAGTGAATTCGTAAGAAATAATGAAGGAATGAGCTTCTATTTATAGGAGAATGGACTGAATAGTAAATAATTCATGAACGGTCCAGATTGGTTTACAATAAAATATTCTAATAAAACAAAATCTTTTAAATAAAATATAATATATTCTATTTATAATCTAATAAAATGAATAACTTTATAAAAGTATTCTGCTTTATATAAAAAGATTTTTACTATGCAAAACACTATGCATAATAAAATATAATATATTCTAATTATTGTCTAATAAAACAAATAACTTTATAAAAGTATTTTGTTTTATATAAAAGATTTTACTATGCAAAACACTATGCATAATAAAATATATTATATTCTAATTATTGTCTAATAAAACGAATAACTTTATAAAAATATTTTGTTTTATATAAAAACTTTTCTGCTTTTATTACATTAATAATACTAATAAAACAAAACTTTATTATCATTATTATAATTCACACTATTAATCGACAATGTCGCTCCCAAGAAAGAGGGGCTTCCAATAAGGATTTCTCCTTATCAAGCGCACAATTAGGTGACCAAACCTCTCCTCAAGCGTAACTTCTAGACATCGTTAATATTGCAAATAATAATATTAATAACTCTGTCATCTCAATTATTGATTTAATAATATATAAAATATCGATAATAATTGAATCAAATAACGTGAGATACTATGCAGCAATTACTATAGCAATAATTGAACAAAACTGAGTGACTTCTCACGTAAGCATCAATAACCAATACCGTGTGCTACTATGCAACCACGCCAGACATCGTACTTTTACTACCGAGTAGTTCAATAGTATTAATAAAGAAAACTTCCGCCATTATTTTCATAAAAATATTTTTGTCGCTTTCTCAATCCGACAATAATTACATTGTAGGGTCCACCAATGATTGTGTAAATCGCATTTAATATTCCCCGTTAAAAAGAATATTCCCCGACCAATCAAATATTATATAACAACTTGCATACTTTGCAAAATTTATAAATATTACTCACAACTATAACATTATCTCAAATTCACACTATAATATTAAAAAAAATATTTCGGAAAATTAAATCTTTATTCAAAAATTTTGGGGTTTTACATAATATCTCTTTAGAATATAAAAAATAATAACTCTTACCTTAGAAGAAGACTGGATACTGGAGTAGTGAAGTAGCAAACTACTCTTCTTCTTTCTCTCTATAACTTCTCTCCCTATAGCTTCTCTCTCTATAATTGCTCTTGTGAGACTTAGTGAATTGGTGAGAAATGAAGGAAGAATGAGCTTCTATTTATAGGAAAATATAGTTTCAATAATTGCACATTTTGGGACTCGCAATATTACAGTATAATACCTTCCTCTTTTTCTTCATTTTTAATTTAGTCCTGCAAGTATTATCAAACTTGCACCACCTCCCCTAATAGTAAATCATGTGACTCAATAGTTCTAAACATGTGAAAAAATTAATTATAGTATAAGTACCTTCAACTATACCTCCATTTTTAATTTAGTCATGCAAGTATTATCAATCTTGCACCAACTCCCCTAATAGTAAATCATGTGAATCAATAGTACACACATGTGAACACATAGTTATAAGCATGTGAATTAATAGCAATTAATTTCTAATTTATCCGATTAATTATACGATTGGTCAATATAACCTCCAGACATCAATTATTTTCGAAATAGATGTCAATTTCCACTAACACTAATAATCCCAACATAATGGAACTATCAAATTCATCTTTAATCAACACGAACTTATTCATCATTAATATTATAACTCACAATATTTAACAACCAGGTCGTTTTCAGGAAAGAGGGGGCTTTCCGATAAGGATTGCTCCTTATTGGCGCGCAATTAGATAACCTAACCTCTCCTTGACAGAACTTCTAGACATTGTCAATATTACAAATAATAATATGAATAATGGTGTCATCTAAATTATTGATTTAATAATATAAAATATTGTGACAATAATGGAATAAAATTGAGTAACCTCTCACGTAAGCATCAATAATCAAAGATACTATATAATACCGTGTATGAGACCCCAAATTTTATGAATAAAGATTTAAATTTCTCGAAATATTGTTTTGAATATTATGGTGTGGATTTGATATAATGTTATAATTGTGGGTAATATTTCTAAATTTTGCAAAGTACGCAAGTTGTTATATAATATTCGAATGGTCGGGGAATATTCGTTTTAGCAGGGAATATTCGTAAAACGGCACAATCATTGGTGGACCCCACAACGGAATTATTGTCGGATTAAAAAAATGACAAAAATATTTTTATGAAAATAACGACGGAAGTTTTACCGTTAACTGTTGAAACACCTGGTGTTAAAAGTACAGTAATATGCGTGGTTGCATAGTAGCATACGGTATTGATTATTGATGCTTACGTGAGAAGTCACTCAGTTTTGTTCAATTATTGATACAGTAATTAATATTATTATTGCCATAGTATCTCACGTTATTTGATTCAATTATTATCGATATTTTATATATTATTAAATCAATAATTGAGATAACAAAGTTATAAATATTATTATTGGAAATATTAACGATGTCTAGAAGTTCTGTCAAGGAGAGGTTTGGTCACCTAATTGCGCGCCAATAGGGAGAAATCCTTATTGGAAAGCCCCCTCTTTCCTGGGAACGATCTAGTCGATTAATAGTGTGAATTATAATAATGATGATGAATTTTGTATCATTATTATTATAAATGTAATAAAATGTAAAATTTTTATATAAAAATGTAATACTTTTTATAAAGTTTTATTTTATTTGATTATAAATAGAATATAATATATTTTATTATGCATAATGTTTGCATAAGGCATGCGATAGTGTTTACAAAGTAAAATCTTTTTATATAAAATAGAATACTTTTATAAAGTTATTTTTTTTATTAGATTATAAATAGAATATATTATATTTTATTATGCATAGTATTTTCATAAAGCCTGCATAGTGTTTGCATAGTAAAATCTTTTATATAAAATAGAATACTTTTATAAAGTTATTTGTTTTATTAGATTTTAAATAAAATATATATATATATATATATATATATAATAAAAATATATATATATTTTATCAGATAGTATCCTTTCCATTCTCCTATAAATAGGATGTTTAGTTAGAATTGAAAACACACCGTAAATTCGTAGAGAATTCTTCTTCTATAATCTTGAGCGTATTTTTTTAGAGTTTTAAGAAGCTTTGAGCGTAGAAAACAGTATAAGTTTTCTTCCAGAATATCCTCGCCCTACCAGTCGGAATACTCTTCTTTCTAAGGTAAGGAGTATTATTCTTTCGTATTCATGAAGAGAGATATTTTCTTTCAATACTCGTAAGAGTTGTTATTCCATTCTTTATTATTATGTTGGAATAACCTGTCTATGCGAAGTACCTCATACATGGTGAAATTCTTCTGTTATTTCATTCTTTATTATTCTGTTGGAATATCCTGTCTGTATTGTCTATCGCATGCCTGGTGAATTCTGTTGTTATTACATTCTTTATTATTATGTTAGAATAACCTATCTATGCGAAGTACCGCATACATGGTGAAATTGTTCTGTTATTCCATTATTTATTATTCTGTTGGAATAGCACGTGTGTTCTTCCTTCTTATCGCACGCCTCGTACACGTGAATTCTATTGTTATTCCATTCTTTATTAATCTGTTGGAATATCTTATCTCTAAGTGGATTATGCATGACCGTTCCATTCTTTATTATTCTTCATTGATATATCCTATATGCGTGCGGTTTACGCATGACCGATTCCATTCTTTATTATTCTCATTTGAATATCCTCGTCTGTAAGTGTTTAAGCATGACCGGTTCCATTCTTTAATATTCTCGCTGGAATAACCTCATCTGCATTCGGATTACGCATCGCCGGTGAATTCTTCTTTTATTCCATTCTTTATTATTCTGCTGGAATAACTCGCCTATGTGGATTACCAGATGCATGGTGAATGATCCTTCAGATTCATTCCTTATTAAATTGTGAAAACAATCATCTACTTGGATTACCGCATGGCGGCAAAAATCCATTTGCGCTTTCATATATTCTATTATACTCAAATTGGTTAAAGTTTTGCTTCTATACTCCATGAAATTAGTAGAATATCCTGGATATTTGCGCTTCATCCAGTATCTTTTCATGGAAATATTCTTCTGAGCATTCTTGAATTTTACTCCACAAAGAAGTATCATGTTGACAATTTGGACATTATTGATTTCTGGATAAACTAAAATTTTAAATCTTTAAAATTTATCCTTGAACTTGTTTTATTGAATTATTATGTCATTGTCATCATCCCCATGCTTATATTGTGATGAAAGTTATCTTTGGCTTACGTGCATAGATGGACTTCGTATGATTATAACCAGGGATTATTCGGTATAATCATGACCTTTAATGTTATAAATGATGTGGTAAAAGTCCTCAATGGCCTATAGTGCATTGATGGACAGTTTTTGGTATGATTATGACCAGGGATTATTCGGTATAGTCATGACCATTGATGAATTAATGAATATCCTCGGCCAGAAGAGCGTGGATGACTCGATGATGTGGTTTATTTATTAAGCTGAGTCTCAACGATAAAAATTAATGAAAACATTTTAAATCATAGAAGATAGTAGATATTATGCTCTACTTGACTCTTCTAAAGGATTGCTTATTCCGCTGTAGTTAAACTTGATGTCTATTGTATTTTATCAGTTTAACATTGTTGAAGACTAATGATAATTTATTCTGCATTATCTTAGTCATAATATTTTTTACTGGGCTAGTTGAGCTCACCCTTTTACTTTCATTGTTCTCTTCAGGAAATGAGAACGTAGCCGGGACTAGTCGGGGAACGGAGTGTTGGTTCGAGATGGTGTATTAGTAGTCCTCACTATTCTATAAAATAGTGTGAAAATAAATGTAATGAGGACTCTATTTGAGAGTGGATATTGTCTTGAAGGCAACATTCATGTTTAAACTCTCAGTTATGTTTTGTCGTATATTACATGATGGTTGTATAATTAAGTTTGTATTTGTATTATGTACCATGTATTTGGCGATTCAAGATGGGTGATGTATACCTATTTTGGGGGCGTCACAGTTGGTATCAAAGCTTAGGGATATGATCCCTGGCTGAGATGTGAGACAAGAACTAGGAGGGGAGAGACGGGGAACTCCTTCACTAGTATGACCTACCTAAGTTTATTTGGTATTTAATTGGTTGGTCAGAGTATAGGGATAATATGTGATATGATAATTAACCCTTGTTTTGTGGCAGTATTTGAAAATGGCATCCGAAAATGTTGAGATAAGAAATGAAGCACATGAGACCGTTGAGTCACCACAGATTAATACCCAAGATAATGTGCAACAGTGAAGACAATAATCCTTAGGTAAAACAACACCGATTAAGTGATGAACGATGGGATGTTCAGAGGTTTTATGCAATTCATGCAACATCGTGCGTAGCGCGGCCCCGCATCCAAAATGCAGTGGGAACACCGATAACTTTGACGGCCACCGCTAAGCAGCTTCAAGGAGCTGGGACCACCGGAGTTTTTGAGAGCCAAAACCACTTAAGGCGTAGACGGATAAAGCGATCAACAAGATATTTGATGTCTTGGGATGCTCCGAGGAGCAAAAGGTTCCCTTTGCCACCTTCATGTTGCGTGTAGAGGCGACATCGGTGGGAATCAGAAGCATACTTAACTCCGCCGCATCAAGATGTCTTGGGAGAAGTTCCAAGAACTTTTCAACGACAAGTACTTTCCGAAAGTATTCATCACATGAAGGAGGTAGAGTTCATCAAGCTTGAGCAAAACAATATGACCGTGGTCACAAGACGACGGCTAAGTTTGTCGAGTTGTCCCGATTTACGTCCCATTTGGTTGATAATGAGGAGAGAATGATGCTAATATTTCTAAGAAGTTTGAAACCCGAGATACGTCAATATCTTATCTCTCACAAACCGTGTTTGTATTCGTGATGTTGTTAATAGGACTCAATTATTGGAACGCGATAATGAGTCAACCCAACCAAAAGAGAGCAAACCAACAAAATGATAATACCAAAGGATAGCATTCATCGAAGCAATGACAATAAGCGTAGAGGGAATCAACATGCCAGAAATGGTAACCACTTCGGTGGTAATCATGGCCAAAACAATAAGAATGGACATTTCATGAAGAGGAGATTTAACAATGATGAAAAGACGTCAGCATCAACACCCGTTGTTAAGGAAGGAAAACGACCCCCTATCTTATGCTTTAAATGCGGAGGGGAGGGACATATCAGTCCAAACTGTGCGCAGCAGTCCAAAACGTGTTACAATTATGGAAGACAAGGTCACCTAGCTTGATTTTGTCGTGCACCAAAGTCAAGTCCAACCGGGACAAGGGCACCAAAGGCGACATACTGACAAAACAAAGCTCTGGTGGTTTCAGAAGAGCGCTTTTCATGACTTCTCAAAAATCGAGTAACCCAACGGGTTAGCACGGGTTAGTTAATTATAAATTCTTGTGAAGTCTATACCTTATTAGATACCGGTTCTACCCATTCTTTTATCTCTCTTGCTTGCGCTCAACGTTTAAATTTGACTCTGAAGAGATTAGACTTTGACTTATCGATTGAAACTTCGTTAGTAGAAACCTTCGTTACCTCCACTGTTTATAAATCTTGTTTGATTCAAATAGACACTTTCACGTTACCTGTCGATCTTATCTCTTTAAAAATACTTGCCTTTGATGCGATTTAGGAATTGATTGGTTAACTACTCATCATGCTTTTCGTAAGGTTGTTAGTTTTCATATTCCTAACCAACCTGTTATGCGAATTCAAGCAACCAAACCACTAAAGTCAATCATTGTCATATCAAGTCATAAGTAAAGAGCCCCGAGCCTTTCGCTAGTGACTTCCAAGTCTTGGAATACACCAAAGCCAGAATATCCGTAGGGGACGTCGTGAATAATGGTGGCAAGTTGATAGGTATCAATGTGACGTACTATCCAAGTCTTGGATGAGAGTCACAGTTTTGAATAATATTTCTATTATTAATAAATTTCCTGACGTATTCTCAAAGAACTTCTTGGCCTACCCTGGAGCGTGAAATCGAATTTTATATTGACCCCAGTACAAAACCCATTTCTTCAACCCTTAAATATTTCTTCAACCAAAATAAACGTATAATGCGCCAAAGATGTTGGCTCGACCTGTTGAAGATTACGACTATACCATTCAATATCATTGTGGAAGAGCAAACGTGGTAGCTGACGCATTAAGTAGAAGATCGTATGCGTTTACGAGTGCGATGTTGTTAACACAAAAACTCATTTCGTATAACTTACAAATGATGAAGATAGAGTTAAAGACTCAAGAGACCCACGTGAAGATAGCGAATATACGAGTAAAATCGACTTTAATTGGTAAAGTTAAAGCCGCTCAAGCTACACACCCGGAGCTAATGAATGTGAAGAAGAAGGTTCAAGAGGGCGTTATTCTACAAGCAAGAGTCGATGGAGAGAGGAAATCTCAACCCTCAATTTAATTGACCCATTTAAAATCCTCGATCGAGTAGGAACTGTGGCCTATAGACTCGTTTTACCACCAAATATGTCGCGTGTTCATAACGTTTTTCACATATCGATGTTACGTAATTATGTGGACGACCCGAACCACATTATTAAATTAGAACTAGACGATATAGCAGAAGATTTAACGTATGAGCAGATACGTGTTAAAATCTTGGATAAGAGGGATCGTATTCAAAGGTTATACCTCAAGAGTTAGAATCTGAAATGAAGTCAAGGTATCCTCATCTCTTCGGCATACTAGGTATGTACGTAAATTTCGAGGGCGAAATTTCATAAGGAGGGGAGATTGTGAGACCCCAAATTTTATGAATAAAGATTTAAATTTCTCAAAAAAAATTTTGAATATTATAGTGTGGATTTGATATAATGTTATAGTTGTGGGTAATATTTATAAATTTTGCAAAGTATGCAAGTTGTTATATAATATTCAATTGGTCGGGGAATATTCGTTTTAGCAGAGAATATTCGTATAACTACGGCACAATCATCGTGGACCCTACAACGGAATTATTATCTGATCGAGAAAACGACAAAAATATTTTTGTGAAAAAACTATGGAAGTTTTACCGTTAACCGCTGAAACACCCGTGTTAAAAGTACAATGTACGCGTGATTGCATAGTAGCACACCAGTATTGATTATTGATGCTTACGTGAGAAGTCACCGCTTTTGTTCAATTATTGCTACAAAGAATTGTTGCATAAGATCTCACGTTATTTGATTCAATTATTATCGATATTTTATATAATATTAAATCAATAATTGAGATAACAAAGTTATTAATATTATTATTGGCAATATTAACGATGTCTAGAAGTTCTGTCAATGAGAGGTTTGGTCACCTAATTGCGCGTCAATAGGGAGAAAAGCTTACTGAAAAGCTCCCTTTTTCTTGGGAACGATTTGGTCGATTAATAGTGTGAATTATAATAATGATGATGAATTTTGTTTTATTATTATTATAAATGTAATAAAACGAAAACTTTTTATATAAAAAATGTAATACTTTTTATAAAATTTTGTTTTATTTGATTATAAATAGAATATAATATATTTTATTATGCATAGTGTTTTTATAAAGGCTCTGCATAGTGTTTGCATAGTAAAATCTTTTTATATAAAACAAAATACTTTTATAAAGTTATTTATTTTATTTGATTATAAATAAAATATATTATATTTTATTATTATAGTATTTATTTGCGATAGTAAAAATATTTTTTATATAAAATAGAATACTTTATAAAGTTATTTTTTTATTAGATTTTAAATAAAATATATATATATATATATATATATATATAAATAGAATATATTATATGTTATCATATAGTATCCTTTCCATTCTCCTATAAATAGGATGCTTAGTTAGAATTGAAAACACACCTAAAATTCAGAGAATTCTTCTTCTATAATCTTGAGCGTATTTCTTTAGAGTTTTAAGAAACTTTGAGCGTAGAAAACAGTATAAGTTTTCTTCCAAAATATCCTCGCCCTACCAGTCGGAATACTCTTCTTTCTAAGGTAAGGAGTATTATTCTTTCGTATTCATGAAGAGAGATATTTTCTTTCAATACTCGTAAGAGTTGTTATTCCATTCTTTATTATTATGTTGGAATAACATGTCTATGCGAAGTACCGCATACATGGTAAAATTCTTCTGTTATTCCATTCTTTATTATTTTGTTGGAATAACCTCGTCTGCATTTGGCCTATCGCATGCCCAGGTGAATTCTGTTGTTATTCCATTCTTTATTATTATGTTGAATACCACGCCTGCATGCTAAGTACCGCATACATGGTGAAATTCTTCCATTATTCCATTCTTTATTATTCTCATTGGAATAACTCGTCTGCATGGCGGTCTATCGCATGCCCGGTGAATTCTATTATTATTCCATTCTTTATTATTCTCGTTGAATATCCTTTCTGCAAGGCTTACGTATTTACGACACCGTTTCCATTCTTTATTATTTTATTGAATATCACGTGCATCGCGCGGTTTACGCATGACCGGTTCCATTCTTTAATATTCTCGTTGAATAACCTCGTCTGCATTCGGATTACGCATCGCCTGGTGAATTCTTCTTTTATTCCATTCTTTATTATTCTGTTGGAATAACCTGTCTATGTCGATTATCGCATGCATGGTGAATGATCCTTCGTATTCACCTTATTAAATTGTGGAAACAATCTGTCTACTTGGATTACCGCATGGCGCAAAAAAAATCCATTTGCGCTTTCATATATTCTATTATACTCAAATGGTTAAAGTTTTGGCTTCTATACTCCATGAAATTAGTAGAATATCCTGATATTTGCGCTTCATCCAAAGATCTTTTCATGGAAATATTCTTCCGAGCATTCTTGAATTTTACTCCACAAAGAAGTATCATGTTGACAATTTGGACATTATTGATTTCTGGATAAACTAAAATTTAAATCTTTAAAATTTATCCTTGAACTTGTTTTATTGAATTATTATATCATTGTCATCATCCTCATGCTTATATTGTGATGAAAGTCATCTTTGGCTTACGTGCATAGATGGACTTGGTATGATTATGACAAGGGATTATTCAGTATAATCATGACCTATAATGTTATAAATGATGTGGTAAAAGTCCTCAATGGCCTATAGTGCATTGATGGACAGTTTTTGGTATGATTATGACCAGGGATTATTCGGTATAGTCATGACCATTGATGAATTAATGAATATCCTCGGCCGTAGCGCGGGATGACTCGATGATGTGGTTTATTTATTAAGTTGAGTCTCAGCGATAAAAATTGATGAAAACATTTTAAATCATAGAAGATAGTAGATATTATGCTCTACTTGACTCTTCTAATGGATTGCTTATTTCGCTGTAGTAAAACTTGATGTCTATTGTATTTTATCAGTTTAACATTGTTGAAGACTAATGATAATTTATTCTGCATTATCTTAGTCATAATATTTCTTACTGGGCTAGTTGAGCTCACCCTTTTACTTTCATTGTTCTCTTCAGGAAATGAGAACGTAGCCGGGACTAGTCGGGGAACGGAGTGATGGTCCGAGATGGTGTATTATTAGTCCTCACTATTCTATAAAATAGTGTAAAAATAAATGTAATGAGGACTCTATTTGAGAGGGATATTGTCTTGAAGGAAACATTCATGCTTAAACTCTCAGCTATGTTTTGTCGTATATTACATGACGGTTGTATAATTAAGTTTGTATTTGTATTCTGTACCATGTATTTGGCGACTCAAGATGGGTGATGTATACCTATTTTGGGGGCATCACACCATGTGCTACTATGCAACCACACATATTACTATACTTTTATTACCGATTATTTTATGACAACTTGCTTACTTTGAAAAAATTTCAAATATCACCCTTAACTTTAAACTTTTATCAATTTAACCATTTACTAAATAGAATAATTATAAGAAAATTGAATACTTTCATTTCATAAAATTCGGGGTCTCACAATCTCCCCTCCTTATGAAATTTCGCCCACGAAATTTACGTACCTGGCAGTTCGAAGAGATGAGAATACCTTGCTTTCTTTTAGGATTGTACCTTCCCTGTTATTTCCTCTCTATCATGATTTTCCCATTTCTCATCTCCTGTATTTCAGATATCATTCTAGAATATAGTTTCAAAATAAGGGTTAATTGACATGCCACATATTATCCCTATACTCTGATTGACCAATTAAATACCAAATAACTTAGGTAGGTCATACTAGCGAAGGAATTACCCCCCTCTCCCCTCATAGTTCTAGTCTCACATCTCAGCCAGGGATCATATCCCTAAGCTTTGATACCAACCATCACGCCCCCAAAACAGGTATATATCACCCATCTTAGGTCTCCAGATACTTGGTACAGAACTCAACTATAAACTTAATTATACAACTACCGTGTAATATACGACAAAACATAAGCTGAGAGTTTTAACACGAATATTATCTTCTAGATAATATCCACACTTAATGGAGTCCTCATTACATTTATTGTCACACTATTTTATAGATTAGTGAGGACTACTAAAACAACCATCTAGATCGTCAATCCGTTCCCCGACTCATCCCAGCTATATTCTCATTTCCTGAAGAGAACAGTGAAAGAAAGGGTGAGCTCAACTAGCCCAGTAAAAAAATATTATAACTAAGATAATGCAGAATAAATTATCCTTAGCCTTCAACAGTGTTAAACTAATAAAATACAATAAACATCAAGTTTAACTGCAGCGGAATAAGCAATCTATTAGAAGAGTCAAGTAGAACATAACGTCTATTATCTCCTCTAGATTAAAAGTCCATCGTCAATATTTCATTCCTGTAATACTCATCAACAGTTCTTTGTCATACCCAAGACAAAAAGAACTATCATCACCTGTCTTCACCTGAACCACCAAAGATTATAGTTAAATCCATAATTCATTTTCATAATCATGTAAATAAACAATTTCTCCTTACCACAAAGGCTTAATAGAACTTTACTCAATATCCTTATCCCAAAGGCTAAAGATATTCACATGTAATAACAATGATCATACCAATCAGTTGTATACCTTTGCACTATGGGCCAAAGATATTCAACTATAAAACCAATGGTCATGATCATACCAATCAATTGTCTGTTAGTGCACTACGGCCTAAGACATTCAACTGTTAACTAATGGTCATAATCCTGCCAATCACATCATTGAATTATCCATGCACCACGGGCCAAGGATATTCGTTATTATCACCAATAGTTATGATCATGTCATACACATGTCCATCTTTGCACGTAAGCCAAAGATATACAACTATAAAACCAATAATCAACAGTCCATCTTTGCACGTAAGACAAAAATATACAACTTTAAAACCAATAATCAACAGTCCATTTATGCACATAAGACAAAGATATACAACTATAAAACCAATAATCAACAATTCGTCTTTGCACGTAAGCCAAAGATATGCAAATCAGAAAACTAATAATCAACAGTCCATCTTTGCACGTAGTAAGCGAAAGATGACTTTCATCACAATATAAGCATGAGGATGATGACAATGATATAAGCATTAATCAACGAAATCAAGGATAAATATTAAAGACTTTAAATTTATCCAGAGTTTAAAAAATATCCAAATTGTCAACATGATCTTCGCTTTGTGGAGTAAAATTCAAGAATAATATTCATGTACCAAAAATAATTTGGACAGAAAAGAAATATATTTTTTGGGTAAATAGTACCCCATAAATAGTAATTCGTGAATAGTAACTCTCAAATAGTAACTCATGAATAGTAACTCATAAATAGTAACTCGTGAATAGTAACTCATGAATAGTAACTCATGAATAGTAACTCATAAATAGTAACTCATGAATAGTACTCTGTATTTGTACATAGAATCGTATACATAATTAATGTCATATACGCAAATAGTGTCATATATATGAATAGTGTCAGATATACATGAATAATAGTCAGATATCGTGAATAAGAACCCCACACAAAAAAGATAAAGGTTCACAATAAAATCCATATCAATATTTATAACACCTTAATCCAAATGTTATAAATCACTTAATAATCTCATAATCTAATATTATTAATATTACCAAAATATTTTAATCATTTCTTAAACTTATAAACAATTTATTTTAATTGTTTACACTTTACTAATTAATGCATTTAATCATCCTAAAATGACAAACTCATAAGATTTCATCACGAATAACCAAAACTCTCATCAAAAATCTGCATATACCTTATATACGATTCTCAAGCCATAAAATTCTATTTTCTAATTTTCTTACTTCACATAACATATTTAATTCATTTACTCATAACTAGTCCATTTTAATGAAAAATACCAAATCAGTACAAACAAATTTTCTTTTCTGGGATTTAGCAGAATATAATCCCATAATGAACATATATTTTTCTCAGAATTTTTAAAATTCATTTACTATTTTTCATATGACTAAAACTTCCGAATATTTAGACGTTTATCAAAAAATTTACTTTTGTCCAAAAATTCCAAAATATACAGGGTATATTAATGTTATATAGATGTACTCCCAATAAAAATTTCACCAATTTTGGAGTTAACTACACGGAGTTATAAGGGTTTACTTTTAAAATAGTTTTTTCTCATAAAATTCATAACTCCTAATCTATACATCCAAAAATTGCCATTTTTGGACACAATCTAGAAAACTCATCAAATTATCATTTAAAATTTTTCCATAATTTTTGAGGGTCGGAAAAATTATGAAACTACCCCTGGCAGAAACCCCTTACTTACAACGGTTGAACGAAAATAATATTCCTTACGAATATTGAACGAAAATAATATTTCTTACGAATATTAAATGAATATAATGAATATTGAACGATAATAATATTCATATGAATACGAAAAATAATATCTCTTCGAAATATATAAAATAATAACCCTTACCTCAGAAGAAGACTGGATACTAGAGTAGTGAAGTAGCAGACTACTCTTCTTCTTTCTCTCTATAACTTCTCTCTCTATAGCTTCTCTCTCTATAATTGCTCTTGTGAGACTTATTTTGGGGCTCGAAATATTACAGTATAATACCTTCCTCTTTTTCTTTAATTTTAATTTAGTCCTGCAAGTATTATCAAACTTGCACCACCTCCCCTAATAGTAAATCATGTGAATCAATAGTAAATCATGTGACTCAATAGTTCTAAACATGTGAAAAAATTAATTATAATATAGTAACTTCAACTATACCTCCATTTTTAATTTAGTCATGCAAGTATTATCAATCTTACACCAACTCCCCTAATAGTAAATCATGTGAATTAATAGTACACACATGTGAACACATAGTTATAAGCATGTAAATTAATAGCAATCAATTGCTAATTTATCCGATTAATTACCCGATTGGTCAATATAACCTCCAGACACTAATAATAGATGTCAATTTCCACTAACACTAATAATCCCAACATAATGGAACTATCAAATTCATCTTTAATCAACACGAACTTATTCATAATTAATATTATAACTCACAATATTTAACAACCAGGTCGTTCCCAAGAAAGAGGGGGCTTTTCGATAAGGATTTCTCCTTATTGACGCGCAATTAGATAACCTAACCTCTCCTTGACAGAACTTCTAGACATTGTCAATATTGCAAATAATAATATGAATAACTGTGTCATCTCAATTATTGATTTAATAATATAAAATATTGTGATAATAATTGAATAAAATTGAGTAACTTCTCATGTAAGCATCAATAATCAAAGATACTGTACAATACCGTGTGCTACTATGCAACCACGTGTATTACTATACTTTTATTACCGGTTATTTTATGACAACTTTCTTACTTTGAAAAAATTTCAATTATCACCCTTAACTTTAAATTTTTATCAATTTAACCATTTACTAAATAGAATAATTATAAGAAAATTGAATACTTTCATTTCATAAAATTCGGGGTCTCACAGTGATAATCATTGAAATGTTTGTGTCGCATTATTTGCTATATACCTGTTGAGAAGGTGTTTCTTTTCTCATGTGTATAATAGATAGGTAGAGAATATAAGATTAGGTTGATGATATTAAGATTAGGTACGGTTCTTAAAACTAATACATATGGTAAGTTCGTGACTCATAATCATATGGTATGTTTTGAACCCCTCAGCGAATGGACGCCTATGGTCTGACTAGGATATGTTTCTAAACTCAAATGATTATGGCAAGTTCCTGGATTTCCAAAGTGTGGTAAGTTTGATGAACTGGGGTATAAATAAGTGTGAATGGAGTATTGATGATGATAGGAATAGATAGACTTATTAAGCAATGGATCATTAGAGAAATTGAAGTTGATGATGGAAGCATAGGTATTCCAAATCTTCTAGCTATGCTAGACTTCAAAATTTTTGACATCAAGCTAAATTCGCACTATGGTGCCTTTAAAAATGAATTTTGTTATCAGTAACATACGATGACAAAGGTGTATATGTGGACTGTGAACCACTAACATCTCGTTATTTGTTACGACATGATAACACTAAAATTGATTTTTAATGGTTTTAAACCATTTAAAGAAGAGTATATGCTAATTTCTTCGGCTAGACAAAAATTGTGACGCCCCCAAAATAGGTATACATCACCTATCTTGAGTCACCAAATACATGGTACAGAATTCAAATACAACTTAATTATACAACAGTCGTGTAAAATACGACAAAACATAATCTAAGAGTTTTAATAAGAATATTGTCATCTAGACAATATCCACACTCAATGAAGTCCTCATTACATTTATTGTCACACTATTTAACAGAATAGTGAGGACTACTAATGCTATCATCCGGACCACACTCTCTCCCCGACTAGTCCCCGCCACGCTTCTCATTTCTTGAAGAGAACAGTGAAAGAAAGGGTGAGTTCAACTAGCCCAGTAAGAAATATTATGACTAAGATAATGCAGAATAAATTATCATTAGTCTTCAACAATGTTAAACTGATAAAATACAATAGACATCAAGTTTAACTGCAGCGGAATAAGCAATCCATTAGAAGAGTCAAGTAGAGCATGATATCTACAATCTTTTATGATTTAAAATTTTTTCATCAATTTTTATCGCTGAGACTCAGCTTATTAAATAAACCACATCATCGAGTCATCCCTACACTACGGGCCAAGGATATTCATTAAATCATCAATGGTCATGACTATACCGAATAATCCCTGGTAATAATCATACCAAAAAAAAACTGTCCATCAATGCACTACATACTACTTAGGACTTTTACCACATCATTTATAACATTACAGGTCATGATTATACCGAATAATCCCTGGTCATAATCATACCAAGTCCATCTATGCACGCAAGCCAAAGATGACTTTCATCACAATATAAGCATGAGGATAATGACAATGACATAATAATTCAATAAAACAAGTTCAAGAATAAATTTTAAAGAGTAATAAGTTAATTTATCTTGAAATCAATTACGTCCAAATTGTCAACATGATACTTTTTGCAGGGAGTAAAATTCAAGAATGCTCGTAAGAATATTTTCATGAAAAGATACTTAGAATGAAGCGCAAATATCCAGGATATTCTACTAATTTCATGGAGTATAGAAGCCAAAACTTTAACCAAATGAGTATCATAGAATATATGAAACTGCAAATGGATTTTCACCCGTTATGCGGTAATCCACGTAGACAGATCATTTCCACAATTTAATAAGGAATGAATACGAAGGATCATTCACCATGCATATGATAACCCACACAGACAGGTTATTCCAACAGAATAATAAAGAATGGAACCAGGTCATGCGTAATCTGCACAGATAGGATATTTCAACAGAATAATAAAGAATGGAATAACATAAGAATTCACCATGCATGCGATAGACCGCACAGACAGGTTATTCCAATAGAATAATAAAGAATGAAACCAGGTCTAGCGTAATCCGCATGCATGTGATATTCCAAATGTAATAATAAAGAATGGAATAACAAAGAATTCACCATGCATGCGATAGAATCACACACACAAAAGTTATTCTAACGAGAATAATAAAGAATGGAACCAGTCTAGCGTAATCCGCATGAGCATGTGATATTCCAACGAATAATAAAGAATGGAATAACGTAAGAATTTAACCATATATGCGATGACGTCGCATAGATAGGTTATTCCAACCTAATAATAAAGAATGGAATAACGTAAGAATTTCACCATGTATGCGGTTGCTTGATGTATACATATTATTCCAACATAATAATAAAGAATGGAACCAGTCTAAGCGTAATCCGAATCCAGATGCATGTGATATTCCAACGTAGAATAATAAAGAATGGAATAATAAAGAATTCACCATGCATGCGATAGACTGCACAGACAGGTTATTCCAACAGAATAATAAAGAATGAAACCAGGTCTAGCGTAATCCGTACAAACAGGATTTTCCAACAGAATAATAAAGAATGGAATAACAACTCTTACGAGTATTGAAAGAAAATAACTCTCTTCATGAATACGAAAGAATAATACCCCTTACGACTGTTGAACAAAAATAATATTCCTACGAATATTGAACAAAAATAATATTTCTTACGAATATTGAAAAATAATATCTCTTCAAAATATAAAATAAATAATACCCCTTACCTTAGAAAGAAACTGGATACTAGAGTAGATAAGTAGCAGACTTCTCTTCTTCTTTCTCTCTATAATTTCTCTCTATAATAATTGCTCTATAGATTTAGTGAATTGGTGAGAAATGAAGGAAGAATGAGCTTCTATTTATAGGAAAATATAGTTTCGATAATTGCACGTTTTGGGGCTCGAAATATTACAGTACAATACCTCCAACTTTTCTTTCATTTTTAATTTAGTCATGCAAGTATTATTAAACTTGCACCACCTCCCCTAATAGTAAATAATGTGAATCAATAGTTCAATCATGTGATTCAATAGTTATAATCATGTGAAAATACGAATAACAGTATAGTACCTCCATCTATACCTCCATCTTTAACTTAGTCATGTAAGTATTATCAATCTTGCACCAACTCCCCTAATAGTACATGAATATGAATCAATAGTACACACATGTGAACAAATAGTTATAATCATGTGAATTAATAGCAATTAATTGCTCATTTATCCTAAGTTAATTACATTCGGGTCAAGATAACTTACGACATCAATTAATATCGAAATAAATGTCGATTTCCACTAACACCAATAATTCTAACACAATGGAACTATCAATTTCATCTTTAATCAACACGAACTTATTCATCATTAATATTATAACTCACAATATTTAACAACCAGGTCGTTCCCAGGAAAGAGGGGGTTTTCGATAAGGATTTCTCCTTATTGGCGTACAATTAGATGACCAAATCTCCCATTGACAGAACTTCTAGACATTATAAATATTACAATTTAATAATATGAATGACTTTGTCATCTCAATTATTGATTTAGTAATATATCATATTATGCAGATGATACTATGACAATAATCGAATCAATAATATGAGAGATATGATGTAGCAATTACTGTAGCAATAATTGAGTGACTTCTCACGTAAGCATCAATAACCAATACCGTGTGCTACTATGCAACCACGTGTATTATTGTACTTTTACTACCGAGTAGTTCAACAGTTTTAACGGTAACACTTTCGCCGTTATTTTTATAAAAAGATAATTCTGTCGTTTTCTTACTACGATAATAATTCTGTTGTGGGGTCCACCAATGATTGTGCCGTCGTACGAATATTCCCCAACAAAAAGAAAATTTTATAACAACTTGCATACTTTGCAAAAAAATTCACATATCACCCTTAACTTTAACCCGTATGAAATTTCGCCCTCAAAATTTACGTATGTACCTGGTATGATGAGGATACCTTGACTTCATTTCAGATTCTAACTCTTGAGGTATAACCTTTGAGTGTTGAATATGATCCTTCTTACACATATCTCCACATACGTTAAATCTTCTGTTATCTCGTCTAGTTCCAATTCAATAATGTGGCTCGGGTCGTCCACATATTTACGTAACATCGATACGTAAAAAAATGTTATAAACACGCGACATACTTAGCGGTAAAACAAGTCTATAGGCCACAGTTCCTACTCGATCGAGGATTTCAAATAGACTAATAAAATCAAGGGTTGAGATTTCCTCTATTCATCGACTCTTGCTTCTAGAATAACGCCTTCTTGAACCTTCTTCTTCATATTCATCAGCTTCAGGTGTGTAGTTTGAGCGGCTTTAACTTTATCGATTAAAGTTGATTCTACTCGTATATTCGTTATCTTCACATGGGTCTCTAGAGTCTTTAACTCTATCTTCATCATTTGCAAGTTATACGAAATGGGTCTTTGTGTTAACAACGTCGCACTCGTAAACGCATATGATCTTCTACTTAACGCGTCAGCTACCACGTTCGCTTTTCCACAATGATATTAAATGGTATGATCGTAATCTTCAACAGCTCGAGCCAATGTCTTTGTCGCATGTTACGTTCATTTTAGTTGAAGAAATATTTGAGGGTTTTAGAAATGGGTTTTGTACTGGGGTCAATACAAAATTCGATTTCACGCTCTAGGGGTAGGCTAGGAAGTCTTCAAGAATACGTCAGGAAATTTATTAACAATAGAAATATCATTCAAAAATGTGACTCTCATCCAAGACTTGGATAGTATGTCACATTGATACCTATCAACTTGCCATCGTCATTCACAACGTCACCTACAGAAAGTCTGGCTTCGGTACATTCCACACAAGGAAGTCAACAACGAAAGGATCGGGACTCTTTACTTATGGCTTGATATGACAATGATTGACTTTAGTGGTTTGGTTGCTTGAATTCGCATAACAGGTTGGTTAGGAATATGAAAGCTAACAACCTTACGAAAAGCATGATGAGTAGTTAACCGATCGATTCCTAAAATCACATCAAGGGCAAGTATTTTCAAAGAGATAAGATCGATAAGTAATGTAAAAGTCTCGATTTGAATCAAACAAGATTTATAAACAGTGGAGGTAACGAAGGTTTCTACTAACGAAGTTTCAACCAATAAATCAAAGTCTAACTTCTCTAGGGTCAAATTTAAACGTTGAGCGCAAGCAAGAGAGATAAAAGAATGGGTAGAACCGGTATCTAATAAGGTATAGACTTCGCAAGAATTTATAATTAACTAACCCGTGCTAACTTCATTCGGGTTATTCGCTTTTTGAGAAGTCATAAAAAACGCTCTTCCTGAAACCACCGACTTTGTTTTGTCCGTATCCGCCTTTGGTGCCACCGTCCCAGCTGGACTTGACTTTGGTACACCACAAAATCGGGCTAGGTGACCTTCTTTTCCACAATTGTAACATGCTTTGGACTGCATCACGCAGCTTTTTTGGTGATATATCCTCCCTCGCATTTGAAGCATACAATTGGTGGTCGTTCTCCTTCCTTGAAAACGGGTGTTGGTGCTGACGTCTTTCCATCATTGTTGAATCTCCTCTTCTTAAAATGTCCATTCTTATTGTTTTGGCCATTATTACCACCGAAGTGGTTACCATTTCTGGCATGTTGATTCCTCCACGCTTATTGTCACCGCTCGATGATCGCTATCACTTTAGTATTATCATTTTGTCACCGCTCTCTTTTGGTTGGGTTGACTCATTATCGCGCTCCAATAACTGAGCCCTATTAACAACATCTGAATAGAAAGACAGTTTATGAGAGATAAGATATTGACGTATCTCGGGTTTCAAACCTCTTAGAAATATTCGCGTCATTCTCTCCTCATTATCAACCAAATGGGATGCAAACCGGACAACTCGGCAAACTTGGCTTCGTCTCTGTGCCACGGTCATATTGTTTTGCTCAAGCTTGATGAACTCTACCTCCTTCATGTGATGAATACTTTCGGGAAAGTACTTGTCGTTGAACAGTTCTTGGAACTTCTCCCAAGACATCTTCAGTGCGGCAGGTTGAGTACGCTTTATAGATTCCCACCAGTAATCTGCCTCTGCCCGCAACATGAAGGTGGCAAAGGGAACCTTTTGCTCCTCGGAGCATCCCAAGACATCAAATATCTTGTTGATCTGCTTTATCCACGTCTCCGCCTTAAGTGGTTTTGGCTCTCCAAAAAACTCCGGTGGTCCCAGCTCCTTGAACTGCTTAGCGGTGACCGTCCAAGAGTTATCAGTGTTTCCACCTGCATTTTGGACAGGAGCCGCCTTCGCCTGATGTTGCATGAATTGCATAAAACCTCTGAACATCCCATCGTTCATCACTTAATCGTTGTTGTTTACCTAAGGATTATTGTCTTTCTGTTGCACATTATCTTGGGTATTAATCTGTGGTGACTCAACGGTCTCATGTGCTTCATTTCTTATCTCAACATTTTCGGATGCCATTTTCAAATACTGCCACAAAACAAGGGTTAATTATCATATCACATATTATCCCTATACTCTGACCAACCAATTAAATACCAAATAAACTTAGGTAGGTCATACTAGTGAAGGAGTTCCCCGTCTCTCCCCTCCTAGTTCTTGTCTCACATCTCAGCCAGGGATCATACCCCTAAGCTTTGATACCAACTGTGACGCCCCCAAAATAGGTATACATCACCCATCTTGAATCGCCAAATACATGGTACATAATACAAATACAAACTTAATTATACAACCATCATGTAATATACGACAAAACATAACTGAGAGTTTAAACATGAATGTTGCCTTCAAGACAATATCCACTCTCAAATAGAGTCCTCATTACATTTATTTTCACACTATTTTATAGAATAGTGAGGACTACTAATACACCATCTCGAACCAACACTCCGCTTCCCGACTAGTCCCGCCACGTTCTCATTTCAAAGAGAACAATGAAAGTAAAAGGGTGAGCTCAACTAGCCCAAGAAAAATATTATGACTAAGATAATGCAGAATAAATTATCATTAGTCTTCAACAATGTTAAACTGATAAAATACAATAGACATCAAGTTTAACTACAGCGGAATAAGCAATCCTTTAGAAGAGTCAAGTAGAGCATAATATCTACTATCTTCTATGATTTAAAATGTTTTCATTAATTTTTATCGTTGAGACTCAGCTTAATAAATAAACCACATCATCGAGTCATCCCTGCACTACGGCCAAGGATATTCATTAATTCATCAATGGTCATGACTATACCGAATAATCCCTGGTCATAATCATACCAAAAACTGTCCATCAATGCACTATAGGCCATTGAGGACTTTTACCACATCATTTATAACATTAAAGGTCATGATTATACCGAATAATCCCTGGTTATAATCATACGAAGTCCATCTATGCACGTAAGCCAAAGATAACTTTCATCACAATATAAGCATGGGGATGATGACAATGACATAATAATTCAATAAAACAAGTTCAAGGATAAATTTTAAAGATTTAAAATTTTAGTTTATCCAGAAATCAATAATGTCCAAATTGTCAACATGATACTTCTTTGTGGAGTAAAATTCAAGAATGCTCAGAAGAATATTTCCATGAAAAGATACTGGATGAAGCGCAAATATCCAGGATATTCTACTAATTTCATGGAGTATAGAAGCCAAAACTTTAACCAACTGAGTATAATAGAATATATGAAACTGCAAATGGATTTTTGCCCGCCATGCGGTAATCCAAGTAGACAGATTGTTTTCACAATTTAATAAGGAATGAATACGAAGGATCATTCACCATGCATGCAGTAATCCACATAGACAGGTTATTCCAACATAATAATAAAGAATGGAATAAAAGAAGAATTCACCAGGCGTGCGTAATCCGAACAGACAGGTTATTCCAACAGAATATTAAAGAATGGAACCAGGTCATGCTTAAACCGCACAGACAGGATATTCCAACAGAATAATAAAGAATGGAATCAGGTCATGCGTAAACCGCACATATAGGATATATCAATAGAATAATAAAGAATGGAACCAGGTCATGCATAATCCGCACAGATAAGATATTCCAACAGATTAATAAAGAATGGAATAACAATAGAATTCACCAGGCATGCGATAGGCCGAACACACAGGCTATTCCAACAAAATAATAAATAATGGAATAACAGAACAATTTCACCATGTATGCGGTACTTGACTTTGGTACACCACAAAATCGGGCTAGGTGACCTTCTTTTCCACAATTGTAACATGCTTTGGACTGCATCACGCAGTTTTGACTGATATATCCCTCCCCTCCGCATTTGAAGCATACAATTGGTGGTCGTTCTCCTTCCTTGAAAACGGGTGTTGGTGCTGACGTCTTTCCATCATTGTTGAATCTCCTCTTCTTAAAATGTCCATTCTTATTGTTTTGGCCATTATTACCACCGAAGTGGTTACCATTTCTGGCATGTTGATTCCCTCCACGCTTATTGTCACCGCTTCGATGACTGCTATCACTGGTATTATCATTTTGTCGGCTGCTCTCTTTTGGTTGGGTTGACTCATTATCGCGCTCCAATAACTGAGCCCTATTAACAACATCTGAATAGAAAGACAGTTTATGAGAGATAAGATATTGACGTATCTCGGGTTTCAAACCTCTTAGAAATATTCGCGTCATTCTCTCCTCATTATCAACCAAATGGGATGCAAACCGGGACAACTCGGTAAACTTGGCTTCGTACTGTGCCACGGTCATATTGTTTTGCTCAAGCTTGATGAACTCTACCTCCTTCATGTGATGAATACTTTCAGGAAAGTACTTGTCGTTGAAAAGTTCTTGGAACTTCTCCCAAGACATCTTCAATGCGGCAGGTTAAGTATGCTTTACAGATTCCCACCAGTAATCTGCCTCTACCCGCAACATGAAGGTGGCAAAGGGAACCTTTTGCTCCTCGGAGCATCCCAAGACATCAAATATCTTGTTGATCTTCTTTATCCACGTCTCCGCCTTAAGTGGTTTTAGCTCTCCAAAAAACTCTGGTGGTCCCAGTTCCTTGAATTGTTTAGAAGTGATCGTCCGAGAGTTGCCAGTGTTTCGACCTGCATTTTGGACAGGAGCCGCTCTCGCCTGATGTTGCATGAATTGCATAAAGCCTCTTAACATTCCATCGTTCATCATTTGGTCAGTGTTATTGTTTGCATAAGGATTGTCACCTTCCTGATGCACATTATCCTGATTATTGATCTGTGGAGACTCAACGGTCTCCTGTGCTCCATTGCTATTTTTAACATTCTCGGATGTCATTTTCAAATACTGCCACAAAACAAGGGTAAATTAACATATCACATATTATCCCTATACTCTGACTGGCCAATTAAATACCAAATAAACTTAGGTAGGTCATCATGGTAATGAATTCCCCCCATCCCTTCTAGTTCTTATCTCACATCTTAGCCAGGATCATATCCTAAGCTTTGATACTAATCGTGATGCCCCCAAAATAGGTATACATCACCTATCTTGAGTCGCCAAATACATGGTATGTAATTCAAATACAACTTAATTATACAACGATTGTGTAAAATACGACAAAAACATAATCTAAGAGTTTTAATAAGAATATTGTCATCTAGAAAATATCCACACTCAATGAAGTCCTCATTACATTTATTGTCACAATTTAATGTAATAGTGAGGACTACTAATGCTATCATCCGGACCGCCACTCTGCTTTCCCCGACTAGTCCCGACTACGTTCTCATTTCTTGAAGAGAAACGGTGAAAGAAAGGGTGAGCTCAACTAGCCCAAGAAGAAATATTATGACTAAGATAATGCGAAATAAATTATCATTAGTCTTCAACAATGTTAAACCGATAAAATACAATAGACATCAAGTTCAACTCATTGCGGTGAATAAGCAATCCATTAGAAGAGTCAAGTAGAGCATGATATCTACTATCTTCTATGATTTAAAATGTTTTCATCAATTTTTATCACGAGACTCGACAATAAATAAACCACATCATCGAAGTCATCCTCGCACTACGGGCCAAGGATATTCATTAAATCATCAATGGTCATGACTATACCGAATAATCCACAGTCATAATCATACTAAAAAAAACTATCCATCAATGCACTACAGGCTACTTAGGACTTTTACCACATCATTTATAACATTATAGGTCATGATTATACCGAATAATCCCTGGTCATAATCATACCAAGTTCATCTATGCACGCAAGCCAAAGATGACTTTCATCACAATATAAGCATGAGGATGATGACAATGACATAATAATTCAATAAAACAAGTTCAAGAATAAATTTTAAAGATTTATAAGTTAATTTATCTTGAAATCAATTACGTCCAAATTATCAACATGATACTGCTTTGTGGAGTAAAATTCAAGAATGCTCAGAAGAATATTTCCATGAAAAGATACCAGATGAAGCGCAAATATCCAGGATATTCTACTAATTTCATGGAGTATAGAAACCAAAACTTTAACCAAATGAGTATCATAGAATATATGAAACTGCAAATAGATTTTCACCCGCCATGCTGTAATCCACGTAGACAGATCATTTCCACAATTTAATAAAGAATGAACATGAAGGATCATTCACCATGCATGTGATAATCCACATGTATGTGTTATTCTACCGTATAATAAAGAATGGAACTGTGTCGTGCGTAATCCGCATGCATGATGTGATATTCCAACGTAATAATAAAGAATGGAATAATAGAAGAATTCACCATGCATGCGATAGACCAAGCATGATATAGGTTATTCCAACGAATAATAAAGAATGGAACTAGGTCTAGCATAATCCTCACGAGCAGGATATTCCAAATGTAATAATAAAGAATAGAATAACAAAGAATTCACCATGCATGCAATAAATCGCATGACGGGTTTATTCTAACGAATAATAATAAAGAATGGAACCAGTCTCAGCGTAATCCGCATGCAGACGGATGATATTCAAATGTAATAATAAAGAATGGAATAATGTAAGAATTTCACCACGTATGTGGTACTTACAGATGAGACGAGTTATTCCAACATAATAATAAAGAATGGAATAACGAAGAATTTCACCATGTATGCGGTAGATTGCCCAGATAGACATGTTATTCCAACATAATAATAAAGAATGGAACCAAGTCTAAGCGTAATCCGCGTAGTATGCGGGATATTCAATGTAATAATAAAGAATTGAATAATAAAGAATTCACCATGCATACGATGAAGCCGCTCGCATGACGGGTGTTATTCCAATGAAATAATAAAGAATGGAATCAGTTCTAAGCGTAATCCGCATGCTGAGCAGTGATATTCAGCAATGAATAATAAAGAATGGAATAACAACTCTTGCTGTGTATTGAAAGAAAATAACTCTCTTCATGAATATGAAAGAATAATACCCCTTACGACTGTTGAACGAAAATAATATTCCTACGAATATTGAATGAAAATAATATTCCTTACTAATATTGAAAAATAATATCTCTTCATGAATACGAAAGAAATAATACCCCTTACCTTTAGAAAGAAACTGGATACTGGAGTAGAGAGGTAGCAGACTTCTCTTTTTCTTTCTCTCTATAATAATTGCTCTATAGATTTAGTGAATTGGTGAGAAATGAAGGAAGAATGAGCTTCTATTTATAGGAAAATATAGTTTCAATAATTGCACGTTTTGGGGCTCGAAATATTACAGTATAATACCTCCAACTTTTCTTTCATTTTTAATTTAGTCCTGCAAGTATTATCAAACTTGCACCACCTCCCCTAATAGTAAATAATGTGAATCAATAGTTCAATCATGTGATTCAATAGTTATAATCATGTGAAAATATGAATAACAGTATAGTACCTCCATCTTTAACTTAGTTATGCAAGTATTATCAATCTTGCACCAACTCTCCTAATAGTACATGAATGTGAATCAATAGTACACACATATGAACAAATAGTTATAATCATGTGAATTAATAGCAATTAATTGCTTATTTAGCCGGTTAATTACCCGACTGATCAGTATAACTTCCAGACATCAATTAATATCGAAATAAATGTCGATTTCCACTAACACTACTAATTCCAACACAATGGAACTATCAATTTCATCTTTAATCAACACGAACTTATTCATCATTAATATTATAACTTATAATATTTAACAACTAGGTCGTTCCCAGGAAAGAGGGGCTTTCCAATAATGACGAAATCCTGAAACGGACTGTAAATACAGTGCGAAATCATGACATCATAAAATGATTTTTAGAATTTTAAACCAGTTAAAGAAAAGTCAATGCCAATTATAGTGGCTAGACAAATGTTTCGATTGATGTTCGAATTATTTATATACATCTAAGCTATTTGATTCAGCTAGACAAATGTTTATAAAAATTCAAGTTTTTTTTTTTGAGAAATTATCCCGAACCAAATTGTTTTTGTACGGAATCTTATGCTAAGTCTGAGGTGAACAACCCCGATTGGATAAAATAATCCAATCTAGTAGCGCAAATAATCGCTAAACAAGATTAATACGTTATGCACGACGTAGGGTACGATAGGCTAATCACCTAACGTACTCGTATTTGTACTAGGCTGATCACCTAGTACAACATGTTTACAGAATTGGTTGCGGTGAATACCGTTAAACCTTAGAGTTCATGGTCTATATGATCCTTCAGCATAATATAAAAAGTTTTTAACTTCTTAAAAGGGGTAGCAATGGTTGAATGAGATGATAGAAGAGAAATTCTCAGAGGAGGATAAATGTTTAGGTTAAATTGAAAACCTATTTTCGGTGAATAGAAGAAGTAAAGATTAGTAGAATGTAATTTCGGGGACGAAATTCTTAGAAGAAAGGGTGAATGTGACAACCCAAAAATTTAGAAGATCTTGAATGATTAAATTAAGGTTAAAGTTTAAAGCCTAGAGTGAAAATAGAGGATTTATTTAAAATCTTTAAGAAAAATCTAAGGAAATGGTACGTTGAAATGATTCGACGATAAATTTACGAGAAAGAATAAGATCTAAATCGATTACGAATGATTCGGTATTGTGATTCCGGGAATGAAATCCTTATAAGGGGGAAAGAATGTGATAACCCAATTTTTTGGGTAATATTAAAATAAGAATTAAATAAATAAAATTCTTATTAGATAATATGTTGTATGATATTATATTGCATAAGTGGGAATGAACTATGAAATATGTGATGTTTATGCTTAATAAATATATTGGTATTATATATTTATTATATGCAAATAAATTGTAGGGGTAATTTATTAAAGAAAATGAAATGAGATCCAATATATAAAATATGTATATTGGTATCAACTAGTTAGTAAATTAAATTCATGCTTAAATAAATAAAATATATTAAATTATATATTTAATGTGACGCCCCCAAAAATAGGTATACATCACCCATCTTGGGTCGCCAGATACAAGGTACTGAATACAAATACAACTTAATTATACAAACGTCGTGTAAAAATACGACAAAACATAGCTGAGAGTTTTAATAAGAATATTGTCATCTAGACAATATCCAAACTCAAAGGAGTCCTCATTACATTTATTGCCACACTATTTAATGTAATAGTGAGGACTACTAATGCTATCATCCTGACCGTCACTCTTGTTCCCCAGACTCGTCCCAAATTTATATTCTCATTTCGTGAAGAAGAATTGAAAGAAAGAAAGGGTGAGCTCAACTAGCCCAGTAAGAAATATTATGACTAAGATAATGCAGAATAAATTATCATTAGCCTTCAACAATGTTAAATTGATAAAATACAAAAGATATCAAGTTTAACTGCAGTGGAACAAGCAATCCATTAAAAGAGTCATGTAGAGAATAAAATCTACTATCTTCTATGATTTAAAAAGTTTTTCATCAACTTAATCGTTGAAACTCAGCTTAATAAATAAACAACATTATAGAATCATCCCTGCACTACGGGCCAAGGATATTCATTAAATCATCAATGGTCATGACTATACCGAATAATCCCTGGTCATAATCATACGAAAAACTGCCCATCAATGAACTACAGGCCAGTGAGAATTTTTAACACATCATCCGTCATATTACGATCATGACTATACCGAATAATCCCTGGTCATAATCACCCCAAGTCCATCTATGAACGTAAGCCAAAGATGACTTTTATCACAATATAAACATGAGAATGATGACAATGATATAAGCATTAATCAAACGAAAACAAGGATAAATATTAAAAACTTTAAATTCAAATATTATCAATCACTTAATAAACTCATAATCTAATATTATTAATAGGGTTAAGTTCAGATGACCACCTGGGGTTTGGGCATTTTCCCACTTAACCACCTATAGTCAGTAAAGCTACATTTAAACTCTCGACCTTTTGAGGTGAAGTGAAAACATCACTTTTTCCATCCGATTTAACTGTGTGTGTATGTCAGATGCCAAAAACGCGTGAGAAGTGGCTGTAACAGTCAAAAAGGATTGATAAATGTCTAAAATACCCTTCTTCTTCCTCTTTAACATTCCTTTCCTCTTCTATCATTCATGAAACATAAATTGCTTCATCCCATCATCATCCCTTCTTTTTCTTCTCAATCTATCCCCAAACCGTAGTAGGATTCCCAATTTTTTAGGATTTTTCCCCAATTTCAAATCCACCCAAAGAAGCTGTACACGAAAATCAGGGGATAAGCTGTCCACCCAATTACTTATCTTCTTTCTTTTTGATCCATTTTATATCTTCGTTTCATCATCATTTCATTTCTCTCGCCTAAATCGTCATTCCGCCGGTATATCCCCTTCCATGGCGGCCACATACCTCAGATTCCGGCAAATCTAAATTCCGCAACTTCTACCACCACTAAAAATTAGAGAGTACAACCACAGAAAACGAAGAAGAAGCATAGCATGGAGACGAGAGCCACAGACTCAAAAGCGATGATGAAAGACCATAACACGGTGTCAACGATCAAGAAATTGAGGTCCAGCAACCATTCCCATATGTCCTGCGATCTCCACCTCGGCGTGGATCCCGATAAACTCTGTGGGGACTAGCTCGGCGTGATGTACGACGAGAAAAGCCTTGGCCACCGAAAAAGTGAAGTCGGCATTCTGAAGCTCACTTCCGCCAACCGGAAAGCCGAACTCCACCCAGACATCTCCCTCTCCCTCTCCCTCTCCCTTCTCCCTTCTCCCTCTTTCAATTCTCACTTTAAATGATATTTTCAATTCTCACCTCTTTCTATAGTTTCTTTTTTTCAGCAAGATCCGTTTAAAATTTCTGTAAAAAAATTCTGTATTTTGAGCAAAGCTATCGACTTTCATACTTTTTTAGGGCTTTTGCATGAAAGCTTGCTGGAATTTAGTTGGATTCTAACCACTGGATTTTAGAAAAAATGTTAGAATTTTTAGTCTAGGGTGTAATGGTTTCTGATTATTGTGTAGTTCAATCCTCTGTATCAAATCTGTTACTACCTCTGTTGATTCATTCATTCATTCATGCAAGGCTTCTTGATCTAATCTGGAATATGTGTATCTGTATGTAGTTTATACTCCATCGAATTGAAGTTGATTAGTTTTAATTGATTTGTGGCTGGACTGTTTGATGGAATTCTGGATGCCGATGTGTATTATTATATCTTGATGTTTGTTGTGTATGAGGTTTAATTTTTACTTCAATTGAGCTGATCAGCATTTTACTTCAATTCTATTTTGTTCAAATGAGTTGATGCGAGTATTTTGTCTACCTGCTTCCCATTTGCAAAACCTAGTACTAGTCTTTTTAAAGGGGCGGAAGGTGCTTTAGTAATTTTCAATTCTTTGTTAGTAATTATGTTATCCAAACTGTATTCTTGAAGCAGGTAATGATAGAATTTCTATAGGAAATGGTTTCACTTTATTTTCTCCTTAAATAACTATTGTGTGCCATTGGTTTCAGTTCTTCAAGAAAATTGTCTGGATATCTCACAAAACCCAGTAATCTCAAGAAAGATTGTTGTACCTGGTAACAAATTTTCATTGCTTATCGCGGTTGGGTATTTAAGCGAGGAAAAAAAAGAGCAAGCAGTGGCTTGGCATAGTGAGAAGATAGCAGCTCTGTTTGTGAAATCTCTCATTCCACTTAAACCATAAAAAAAAGAAATTGGAGGGTAATTAAGTCTTTAGCCAACTCAAGTAATAGAGTTAAGACGGAAAGCATTTATTCACTTCACCTCAAAAGGTCGAGAGTTTAAATGTAGCTTTACTAACTACAGGTGGTTAAGTGGGAAACCACCCAAACCCCAGGTGGTCATCTGAACTTAACCCTTATTAATATATAACAATATTTTAATCACTTCTTAAACTTATAAACAATTTATTTCAATTGTTTATACTTTACCAAATAATGCATTTAATCATTCAAAAATGCCATACTCATAAGATTTCATCACCAATGATCAAATCCCTTATAAAAAATCTGCATATACCTTATATAGGATTCTCAAGCCATAAAATCATATTTACTAATTTACGTTTCTTGTATAACATATTTAACTCATATATTTCAGTAACTAAACCATTTTCATTAAAAATTACCAAATCAACTTGTTATTTTTCTATCCTTTGCCCAAACATATATACATATACACAACAAGTATTTTTTTTTTATTTTTCAACTCCCTTAAGTATTTTTTAAAAATCAATTTCTAATTAATTCCTTAAGAAATTAGCTACCTCAAGTTTAACTCCGTAAATTCCCAAATCTTGGCAGCATCTTACACATGTTAACGTGAGCTTCCAGTTTAAATTTCATGGTCATCCTGATTCTGAAACTCACGGTTATAGCGTTTTTCAATCAAAAAACCTAAATATTGAAATAGTCATAACTTGCTCATTTTAAGTCGGAATGAGCTCATTTTTGGACAGGTGGTACTTTATACCATATATTTTCATGTCCCAAAAGGCCAGAATTTTTCTTACAAACTAAGTGGCCGAAAATGCCCTTTTAAATTTCTGGACATTAGCCTTTTTGGTACTTTACAGTTTTTGACCCCTTTGCTAAAATCAGTCCACACGAAAATCTACAACACCTTTTCCAGTGATTCCACTTGGATAAGTTAGAAAACTCATAGATATAACTCTAGAACTTGACCACACTCAAAAATTCGAAATATAATAGGAGATATGGTCAATTGAATTTCATATTCTATTTTCACCAAAATCTGATTTTCAACCCTTTGTTATTTCTTAGAAACTTTCATGTTTTCACATAATAACCAACATAACTCTTCATGACAATGACATAATAATTCAATAAAACAAGTTCAAGAATAAATTTTAAAGATTTATAAGTTAATTTATCTTGAACTCAATAATGTCCAAATTGTCAACATGATACTGCTTTGTGGAGAAAAATTCAAGAATGCTTAGAAGAATATTTCCACGAAAAGTTACTAGATGAAGCGCAAATATCTAGGATATTTCAC